>JASVEL010002254.1:0-547757 GCA_032618575.1 Nicotiana noctiflora
AGTATTATAGTTGAAAAATGGCCCGTATTCAGAATAGTGTTAATACGACCTTGTAACAGAAATCCGATGGTTCCATTAGCTCCGTAGGGGATTCGAGGTTGGGAGCGCGTTCGAAATGTATTTTGGAGGTCTGTAGCTCAATTAGGCTTGAAGTGTCGAAGTTTGAAATTTTTGGAAATCCGATCGATAGGTGAGATTTTGATCCGAGAGTCAGAATAGAATTACGACAGTTATAGTAGCTTCATTAGGTGATTTTGGATATGTTTGCAAATTTTCAGGTCATTCGGACATCGTTTGGTCAGGTTTTTGATAGCATGTAGGTTTCAGAAGTTTTAGATGAAACTTAGGCTTGAATTCGTTTTGATTCGATGATTTCTGTGTTTAAGGGTGTGCTTTTATGATTGGAACAAGTTCGTATCATGTTTTGGAGTAGGTTGGTGGTTTTTGTTGGGTCCCGGGGGCCTCGGGAGGAATCCGGGGATCCAAACAGACCATTTTGTGTTAAATAGCACAGCTGAACTGCTGTTATAAAATTGCAGAAAATTAACCCACCGTGATCGCGTAGGTGATGAACGCGATCGCGTAGAAGAAAAATTGGACCTGGAAAGTTTAGCCTACGTGATCGTGAAGAGGCTGATGCGATCGCGTAGAGGAAAAGGTTAGAAGCATGCGTTCGCAGGGTACTGAACGCGTTCGCGTAGAAGGAAAAATGGTGGCCTGAGATTTTGTGATACATGATCGCGTGGTGGAATTCGCGATCGCGTGGGACCTGTAAGTTGTGCATCACGATTACGTGCTAGAGGTCGCGATCGCGTAAGGCAATCTAATTGTCGGAAAGAATCAAATATAACCTATATTAGTCGCCAGGGTTTCATTATTTCCTCCGTTTTTACACCACATTGAGAGCTATTGAGATACGGACTGCGGGTTCAATTCCCGGAGATCCTGAGATATTGAGATACGGACTGCTGGTTCAATTCTCGGAGATCTGAGGGTTGCGGGTTCGATTCCCGGAGACCCAGAGATACTGATGTATGGACTGCGGGTTCGATTCCCGGAGATCCTGAGTTGCTGAGTACAGAGAGGGACTGCGGGTTCAATTTCCAGAGATCCTGGACTTGTTGATTTGTAAATTGTTGTGTTGATTTCTCCTTGTTAGCTTAATTGTAGATGGTTGCAGTATTTACTTCATTGCTGTTATTTCAGTCATTATTCTTATTTGAAATGCTCGATAATTGTTATTATCATTGTGTTATTGTCTCTCGGTAGGGCCCTGACCTTCCTCGTCACTACTCCATCGAGGTTAGGCTTGGCACTTACTGAGTACCGCCGTGGTGTACTCGTACTACTCTTCTGCACACTTTTGTTGTGCAGATTCAGGTACATCAGATCGGGCACATTACAGGTGATTTAGGAGCACTTTCAGGAGACTTGAGGTATGATCTGCTACGTCCGCTGATCTGGAGAGTCCCCTTCTATTCTCATTAGTGATATCAGTTATATCCTTTCTTTTCCGTTGTATAGACATTCTTGATATATAGAGCCACAGTTGTATTCCTTCTTAGTCTGTGTTGCCCGTGGGTTTTCGGATCTTGGTAGTATGTTTTTCTTCTGGTATTTTGTGAAGTGTATGTGCCGAGCGACACTTATTACATTTTATTTACATTATTCCGCTGTTATAATAACTTTTGTTCATAAGAGTTGTACATTCCGCATCGTGTTAGGCTTACCTAGTCGCGAAGACTGGGTGCCATCATGACAGGTTCACGATTGGTGAACTAGGGTCGTGACAGAATATATCTCATATAAATAAGAAAACGAGTGAGAACAGAGGCATGTGAGACTCAATTGCAAGAACAACACTTTGAAAAAGACCCATTCTTCATTCAATACAAGATTTCACTTTTCACTAAGATTCTCGTCAGATCCGTGGATTCCTCAATCGTTTGAGGATCCCTCTTCCAATCATTGTCAGGTGGATGGTTCTTTTGTTCCACCTCTTGTTAATTATATTATTCCTCTTAATTACATGTGTGCCATTATATTATCATTTATTAAATATCACACACATTGCTGCTGTTCTTAATAGTAAAATACATTTATTTCATAGAATCATTATTGTCCTAATAAACGCCATTCAACCACCTTTTCTGATTTACAAGATCTGGGAATATTATTCTTCACTAAGATTAACCTATAATAAACTGAAATTAATTAGTTGAACCAAGATTTATATTTTTGGGTCAAACAATTTATGGCCGTCTGTGAGAATTTTTTAGCTAAAATTTTAATCTCCTCTAGATCTATAATCAACGTTGGTCACTAATGTCACAAAGCCCAAGATCTTTTCTCTTTCGTTGTGCAAAATCTGACATGGTAGTTAACTGAAAAGAAAGGATGATAATAACAAGTGACTTACGTACCAACCTCATAGACATCCTCAACGAGAGCTGCAAAATAGCTAGTGAGGATATGACGCCGAGTGCGTCACCGTGGCGAGATGGGTTGCCACCCCAAATTGCAGGATAACAAAAACTCATGGTAGAAGAGCCTCTACGTCTACGGAGGAAGGGGCACCCCAACTGTCAAAAAGCTTCTCGAGGCATGGTCGACCGATACGCTGGCGAGCATCCTCAACAAACCCACCCCAACCTAAGCTACAAAAATTGCATAAAGTACTACGATCCAATGAACAAACGAGCAGGGGAATCAGCCACCCCGTCCAATGGTAGGTACAACTCATAATGTCATTGGTAATGTAGATGATAACGCCTTTACAACCATCCTAAAAGGAATGGAAGAAATGGAGAATGAAAATAAGGCGCCCCAAGATCAGTTGAAAAAACATCAGGAGTGGGTCGATAAAATACCAAGCAACCCTAAATTGCTAATGAAAAGAGACGCTAGCCATTTCATGGAGTAGCCGTGCGGTAATGATATAGCCCCCCATGCCATACCAAAAACCTTCAAAATGCCGTCCTACCTCAGGGCATACGATGGCACGACCAATCCGGAAGATCATGTGACCCATTATATCATTTCCATGGAAGGTAACGACCTCGCCAAAGAACAAATATCCTCCATTTTGCTGAAAAAACTCGGCGAAACCCTTACGGAAGGAGCATTAACATGGTATTCGCAACTACTAGCGCGCTCCATAGAAACTTTCGAAGAGATCGACGACAAGTTCATAACAGACCATGCCGGGGCCAAGAAGGCCAAAGCAAGAGTGAACAACATATTTTCAGTAAACATGCCCTTAAGGAAAGGATGAGGGACTTCCTCGCCCAGTTCAACCGAGTGAGGATGACTTTTCCGAACGTATTCGAAGGAATGGCGGCTGCGGTCTTTCAGAACGGGCTTAGCAGGGATGGTTCGAGAGAAACCAAGAAACTATTGTGTCGGCTGATGAAGTATGACCCAACCATTTGGGATGAAATACACAATGCTTATTGTGCTGAGGTCCAAGAAGATAAGGACAACCTCAATGGACCTACTCATCGACTGACCTCGGCATATGCTGAATCCATAAAAGATCGAAGGAACGATGCCAGAAGTGATCTTGTAGCTCTGCGAACTAACAGGGAATGACATCAGTCGTATGTCATAATGACCACTGCGGCCTCCCCCCCGCTATGAAGAGGGATTGTCTAGGCCAAGTACAAGGACTCACCAGAATAAAAGAGGTATTCCCCCTTTTACCATCCGCTCACAATTTTTGTGTGTCACCTACGGAGATAGTCTATGCTTTGGAGAAACTCGGAGAAAAAGTAAAATGGCCGCAGAAGATGAGGTTAGATCCGAGTACCAAAAAATCCGACCTCCTCTGTGAGTTCTATCAAGAACGAGGGCACAAAATTGAGGTTTGCATCGTTCTAAGACAAGAGGTCGCAAACATGTTTGTGTTCTGTAACTTCATTTTCTGATCAAAGGAAAAGGAAATGGTCTCTTCGTTTAACTTCTATTGTATATGGAGTCCTGTTTTTCAAGAGGAAATTAAATGGAAACCTTAGTGGAGTATTTTCTTTCTCGAACTGATCAGCTTATTAATCACTATTTCCTAAATAGTTTTTGGGAGAAGCGTGGGTCTTGAATAAAGGAATAGGAAGTCATAACAAGGGGAGGCACATAAGGTGAAATTTGAACTCCGCAACCACTTAGGTGTATAGTGAAATTAGAATAAATTGTTTCTAAATACTTACAGTCATTACCTTGTAAATTAGTGTTAATTTTTCAATATTTATCATTTCTTAAGATTTTCAACTTGAAGTCACAATCGAAATGGGATTCATTTATTAAGAGATTCAAAGTTGCCACTTGGAGATTTATAGTGTCCCAAGTCACCGGTTTAAAATCCCGAATCGAGGAAAAGAGTGACTTTGTTTAACAGTCCGCGAACCAAAAATTCGGGTAAGGAATTCTGTTAACCTAGGAGAAGGTATTAGGCATTCCCGACTTCCGTGATTCTAGTACGGTCGCTCAACTGTTATATTCGGCTCAATTATCTGATTTTAAAAAATTATGAACCTATGTGCAAATTTTGACTTCTTTAACCGTTGTAATTCATTTTTGTAGAATAATTGCAATATTATTACAATACCTCTCGAACCACATTACATAAATGCACCCGTGGCTTTTGACATATTTTAACATCGTTGAGATTTGGATTTGGTCACATAAATATGCACTCGAATTTAGGAAGGTAATATTATTAAATAACGCACCTAAAGCAACTAGCGCGTTGTTAACATTGCGAGGGCCATGCAAATTTGCTAAACGGCACACCTAGAATTCTAAAGTTCAAACAAAGATTAATAAAGCGAGGGCCACACAATTATCACTTTTGTTTGACATGGCGCTCCTCAAATTATTCTACTTAAAAGGTTTCTATACTAATTTATGAGGGCCATAATTATTTCGCGTTGTCTAATATGGCTCGCCTCCAATCAACTATACTAATTAAGATAAGGCTTAAGAGAATTATGACTATTCTACTTAGAGTAGAGCCCATCATTTATCAAAGGCTGTCAGGCCTAGAGACAGGCCCAACATCCACCCAAAGTCAATGATCATGTAGGAAGAAACGTACCCCTCTCAAATTAAAATGGTAAAGATACTAAGGCCCAAGATGAGCCCAACTACATGCTGCAAGCGCAGGGCTCAACATCGATCCCCAACGAAGGCAAATGCATATGCCAACCAACCATCATTAAACAACATTACTATCACAAATAGAGGGGTTTGTGTAATCATTCATCACTGCGAAAAGTAACGTGTCACTCATTAAACCCTATCCCATAACTTTATACAGAGAAACAACATCAACTCATAAGCTTTCCAAGTCTGATTTTAAATCACAGTTACACCTTCAACCCTTAAAACATTTAAGCCTACGTGTAAGATGGATATTGTCGCACCTCCCTTTTTACTACCCCACACATGTATGCCTGAATAGAGGCTTTTGTACCGATCCGTTTGGAAAGATACGTAGGGTATACCTCGATGTTCAAATACCCGAGACAGATATAATAGCAAAGACGAAAGAGTTTTTCCATTTAAAGGACAATCGGTTCAGAATTTTTGTTAAAATTATCAGAGTCGCCACTTGAGAAAATAAGGGTGTTCCAAGTCACCAATTAATCCCGAATCCGAGAAAATTGACTCTGTTATTACAGTCCGCGAAACAAAGACCTAGATAAGGAACTCTGTTAATCGGGGAGAAGGTGTTAGGCATTCCCGGATTCCGTGATTTTAGCACGGTCGCTCAATCATCGTTCTAGAATCTTGTTTGACTTTTTTATAGATTTTTACAATACATATGTGCTTTTACTTTAATATTTTACTAAATTGCGACATCGCGAAAACACACCTCGAGTCACACCGCAACCAGTACGCCTGTGACTTTTGGTACATTTTGGCTTTGCCGGGATTTAGGATTTGAGTTGCACCAAGTGCACACTCATTCATAAAGAAAGTATATTAAGCCGTGCCTAATAGAGTCTATCGGCTTTTAATTATTTTGGGTGAGGCTATGGAGTTTGCTAGTAGCCTTCCCGGGTCTATTAAATAAATTATTTCATTACTAAAGGGGGCCCCGCTGTTTAGTGTTGTGCGAGGCTCGTCCCAATTATATTTTAGAGTCTCTATCTATTGCTTCACTATACTTTTTCTATTCTTGTTTTTCCCTTAATCGTTTTGGTACTAAATATTCCAGGCCCGTCATTTTTGTTGTTATTGGGCCTAGATCTCCGGAGTGAGCTTTAATGCGTTATAATCATGTCCAGGTCTTTAAAAACCCAGACCTGACCTGGGCTTTCAATTGCTAGCCCGGCAGTCGTATGAACATGGTCCAGACCTACGCTACTCATCAGGCCCAGACTTATTTGAAGTAACTAAAGCAGAAATGTAGATAGAATAAATAAACAAAAATGAGAATGAAATCAGAATGTTTTTATTTATCAGAAAGGGGAAGTCAGTATACAAATTATCAACATTGACTCTGGATCAATTATCTACTGTATGCAAAGCTTGGATTAACAGACTGTCTCTACCTTTGACCTCTACTAATGAGTTTACACTAACATTTGAATTACATACTAATTCTAAGAAAAATGGTTTGATTACATACGAGACTTGACCAAATTGAATGATTCAACTAAATTATTTATAGTATCTAAATTTTATGAAAAACTAAGTCGAGTTATTTACAACTATATCATTATACTACTTGCTTAATAAGAAATAAACCTGTTCAATGTTTTCAAAACCAATCCTATACTAATGATTACTTCAAGTGATCGTTCCTCTTTTTAAAACTTACTCAAATCCGAGTTTTTATTTCCAAACAAGCTAACTACTAAAACAGTCTAAACATTCAATAATATAATTCGAATACCTACATCTAAGTGGCTCAAAGACTTTAGCATAATTAAACTACTGATTTTACCACAGCTTAGCTCATTACCAAGTCATTAAACCCCAGTTATGAAATAATTACGGCTTGATCTATCATTTTTCCTTTTCAGATATTACCTATGTTTAAGTGTAGATTCACGAAGTGTGGTTCGCTATGTAATTGTGGCTTACGAAACTACTGTGAATGAGTGATTAGCGATTTGAAATTATGATTAATTTACTTATATTTTAAGGTTTACCTATTTAAACTAGGCGAGATATACTAGCTACACTACACTACCCACCATTATGCTATTACAAAGTTTTTGTTCTTGTTCTTCTACTACTACCTACTATAATACAATTAAAACTACAAATCTAAGCTAATACTAAAGCTATCAAGCTACACAGTGCATAACAACATAAAAAATTAAGCTGGACTTCATTTTATTTCAGCCAAATCACCATTACATCTTCAATCGAGTAGAGATGTACCTGAGTCAGCAAGTAAAACCAATGAGTCTAGGGGATTAAGCAAACAAGCACAACAATAGACTTGAACAACAAATGCAACAGTGATGGTTGAATATCAGCAAATAGAAAACCACAACAACAGCAAAAGTATGAATCCAAGCAACACTCAAGCAGAAAACCACAAGAAACGGATGACTATCAGAGGTTCTCACTCCAAAAATGCTCGAAAACACTATTTGCTATATTACTACTTTTCTCTGAACTTTTCTTCAAAAGACAGCCCCTCATTCACTCTTTTTAGTGGTATTTATAGTTGTGAGAAGGGCTGATGACTTGGGGAGAAAGAATGGGATTAAGTCCCACTTCCCCCCCCCCCCTTTAAAATCATTAAACTTACACTAAGGCCCCAAATTCTGTTATCAAATTCCTTCTAGCATGTGCTGGAAGGTTCTAACAGATTCCTTTTGAAGCTTTTTACCAAGGTATCCCTAAGGGTTAAAGATTTTTACAAATTTTCCTTTTTAGGGAGACCATTATACCCTTAAACCTCTGCAAAATTGCAGAAATCAGGGGTACAAATGACTCCCATACCCTTATGTGTTCTAAATAATTCACCATTTTACCTTTTGGCTTTCTTTTATGCCCTTAGTGCCATTGTTAATTTACCCGACCTACCTAGGTCAGGTATTCAGCATTTTGGGGCTTATTTAACTAATGGCCAGTCCTTGCATTGGTATTTAAGGACTGGCCAGTTCTACTATTTCAATTAGCCTCTTTTGTTTCATTTTCAGTCAACTAAGACCTTTTATTTCATTTTAAAACTAATTGCTGGACTAGACTACTTTATTGTTGTATTTAAGCTATTTAACTTTTATCCAGTCTCAAGTTGAGACTTGGCTTGGGTAATTGAACCCATTTGCTGAACACAATTGGGCCCAAAGCCTTTGCATGCTTAGCCACTTGTGGTTCAGGGCTCAAATGAGCCTTGGCAAGTTTGAACTTGCAGACTTAGCCAATCTTTTGCATAATTGACCTATTTAACTAAACACAGGCTGGGCTAAGGTCTTTGCAGACCTAGCCACCTAAGATTCAGGGCTCAAATGAGCCTTGGTGAGTTTGCACTTGCAGACTTAACTAATTATTGCACAACTAACCCTTTTTAAGGTGGGCCAGTGTGCTGGACCTTGTAGAGTTGGTCAATTTGCAAAATTGACCACTCTTTGGTCACTTGTTATCTTATAACCTATGTTTTGTTTGATTTTCAGTCTTAAACCTATTTCAAAACTAGCCATTTTTATGAACTTAACACTAGCAGCTATAACCAATCCCCTAAAGTTAATGAGTGTTAATCAAATGCTCATACTAACAAGAACTACTAAAAACTCAGTTATTTTCAACATGTATTGCACACATAGCCACATAAGATCAAACAATGTGCATCAATCAATCAAAACTCAGAAGGGGAAATTTGATAAGGTTGAATCTTAATTAATCAGTTCACATTACCCAATTTCATGTGACGAAGTGTTAATCAATGTCAATTTGACTTGATTACAAGCAATTTACGTCAGATAATATATTGAAAAACTTCAAAACCATTAAGGGTTCATGGCATAGACACACACAGGAGCTAAACTCTAACAAACAGTCAACAAGAAGAATTAAGCATGGCTCACAAGAATCAGAGGATCTATGATATCACTTAGACCCACTAAACCAACCCATTTTTAATGCAGGGCATGACAGTTAAGATGAGGAATGCAAAACAGAAGAATATGGAAAAATAATGAAGGAAGAATCCTGAATCTTTCATGCCAAAAGATAGGAGATAGAACATACTCATTAAGATGCATGTGAAAGACCATTGAGGGTATTATTAGAGCAAAAGCCCTTAAGTAGGCATGAAAGTCAAATTGCTAACCCTAGAATCATGCTAAGAAGAGAAAACAGTGAAAACATGGAAAGCTGAACAACTAAAGCATGAAGGGAAACAAAAGAGATATTTAATTTTAAAGATGAGATATTGAAGACCAAACAAATAAGAAAACTTATAACCAAGGGTGAAGAATACACAGGGAAAATCAGTCAAGATATCATGAAACTTTAAGAAAGGTGACTTAATATGAAGATGAAAAGAGAACAAAAGTTAAGCTGGTATCAGAACTAAGCATGCATGACAGTAGAAGAAAAGCTATATTATAATGGCCAAACAAATCAAAGACCATATGGTTCACAAGATGAAGAAGAGAAGAGAATCAAGGTAACTTTTGACCTATCAGAAATAGAACATGATTTGAAACCAACGAATAGAAGAACAAATATATAAAAATGAGCGAGTTAAGAAACCCTAATACTAAACAGATGTAGTCATGGGATTTCAAGATCTAAAAAAAAGACAAAAAAACATACAAGAATACACATGATGAAAGATATGAAACAAGAGAAAATGAACAGACAAACAGGAAAAAGATACGAAAGATGAGCAAGTTAAAAACCCTAAACTAACAGATGAAGCACAAGATATAGAGAATCTACAGAATAGAAAAGACAGACAGAAACAAACGAGACAAGAGAAAACACGAATATGAATAAATAGATAAAGCAAAGAAAGCAGAGAATGGATAAAGGGTACTTAGCTTAGCAGGGACTGTCCCCCGAGCTTCCCCTTTCACTCTTCTCGCTCAAGTTTTTTTCAATTTTTTTTCCAGGTCTTTTATTTAATTTTTCTTTTCTGTTTTTTTTCCTTGTTAGACTTCAAGATTATGTCTTTAGGGTTTTTGATTGTAGTGGGGTGTTTGGGAGATGGTAAAGGTTGGATCTTGGTGGGGTTTTGATTTTTGAGTCGCCGGAGTTAGGGTTCCGGCGACTTTGTTTGGGATATTCGAAGAGCTCTAGGGAGATTCGAGGGAGGTCAGTGCTAGGGGTGTGTAGATCAGACCAAGGCGGTCCTTTTGGCATTAGTTTGAAGGGGGTTTTCATTGTTTGGCGGTCACCGGTGGTAGGTTCCGGTGACCGGCTTATCAAGATTAAGGGGTCTGTTCTAGGGTTCTCTAAGGTTTTGAAGGAGTTTGAGGTGGAGAAGAAGAAGAAGAGAAGGGGAGAGGTTAAGAAGGTGGCCGGAGACCACCGTGGGAGGTGGTGGCCTCCATGGCCGACTAGGGTTAAGAAGATGATGAGGGAGAGACGAAGATGGAGAAGAAGGCGAGGGAGAGATTTGGAGGCGGCTAGGGTTGGGGTTTCTAAAAATGGCCGTCTCCAAGCGACAAAAGCCTTTTATAGGCGAGGGAGTTGAGGTAATCTGGACCGTTGATCTGATGAAGATCAACGATCGTTAGGAGCATTACTTAAACGGTGTCATTTGGTTGCTAATGAGACCATAACCTTCAACCATCAGATCATCTCGAACGGACGTATGAGATCAAACCTATTTATTTATATTAGCTAATTAATTCCGTTATTTATCTCAGCCGTTGGATTTATCAAGATTAACGGCTGAGATCACTGCCCCTTGATGGCCTGGATCGGATCTCTTTGGGATAAGAGTATTGGTCCACTCAGCTTAAACTCTTCGGCCCAAAGCAATTATACCCAATGTATTTTTTTTTATATTTTCTGATGTTTTAATTATTTTATGCACTTTCTTTTGTATTTTTGTTTTCTTTTCTTTTGTATTATTAAAATTATTCAATTCCTTACTTGCACTAATTTTCTAATATTTTTTGGCAATTTTCTCCTATTCTTTACCTAATTTCCGCTATTAATGCCCTTTTTGTTGATTTTCTTTTAACTACTTAATTAAAAATACATGTATTGAACCTATTTTTTATTTTTTTTTCTAATTTTATCAATTTAAACACATAAAATGCATTCAATTTCAAACAAGACATTCAATTACACTCAAAAATATTATTTTATTTTAATTTTCGAACCTTGTTTACCTAGTGCAAAAATCATGTACTCACAGATATCAATAAGCATAAGTGCTCCGGAAACCAACCAACTATTGAACTTCTCCAAGCATGATTTTAGACGTTAACTAACTCGAAATTTCTCAGACAAGCATTGCGTAACCATTTTACTAACAAATCAAAGTGATCTTTTTAAATTCAATACACATGATGAAAGGCTAAATTCAGATCTCCAAGACAAGAGAGAGATGACACTGAGCTAAGCCTAGAATGGATTCTAACACCCGAATCTTAAAATAAATCCCAAATCTGTTCAAACTTTTGATGCAATTTGAACAATCATGCCCACGAGCTAAGTTCAAACCTGATAATAATGACTTTTTGTGACGACTCAAAGGGTAATCACTTATTTTATTAATCATTTCGAGCTTCTGAGGCCTTGAAAACCTCATTCCATGTTGCCTCGATTTACGAGCACAATCCGAGCATGTAGCCGGAAAGATTGATATGGTTGACTTCGGTCAACATTTTTGGTAAACGGATCCGGACCCGAGATTGGGTGGTCCCGAGAGGTCCGTAGGAAAATATGGGACTTGGACATGCGTCCGGAATCGAATTCTGAGGCCTAGAGCCCAAGTTATGAATTTTTCTATGAAATTGTTTTTGAAGTAATTGTTAAAGGAAATGAATTAATTGACCTAGGTATTGGGCTCGTATTTTGGTTCCGACGCCCGGTACAAGTCTTAAATATTATATATGTGATTTCTGTAATGTTTGGTGACATTCGGATGTCGTTTGAGATGTTTTGGACCTTGAGTTCCAAGTTTGAAAGTTTTGAAAACCAAAAGTATGAAAATCATGAATTTAAGGCTTGATTTGATGAAAACGATGTGAGATTGGCGATGTGATCGCACGAACAAGTTCATAATGTGTTTTTGAGGTTGTGTACATGTTTGGTTTGGAGCCGGGGAGCTCGGGTAAAGATTTGATAGGCCGTTGGATGAAATTCTGAATTTTTGCACTGCTGGTTTTTCACCCAGCTGTTGTCTTCGCAATTGCGAAGTATTTCTCGCAATTGCGAAGGTGGCAGGTCAAGGCAGGGTTCGCAAATGCGAACCCTTGGTCGCAAATGCGAAGGGTGCCCAGGACCGTTTGGGTCCGCAATTGCGAACCAAACCTCGCAATTGCGAGGCCTCCAGTGAAAAGGCATGCTTCGCAAATGCGATGAATTCTTCGCAAATGCGAAGGTCCCTCAGCCCAGCCTTGTTCGCAAATGCGAACATATGTTCGCAAATGCGAAAGACCCTGGAGGCCAGCCTGGTTCGCAAATGCGAACATAAGTTCGCAAATACGAAGCCCCCAGATTTGCCTTGGCTTCGCAAATGCGAACAAAAGTTCTCCAGATATTGGTCGGGGTTCGCAATTGCGAACCCATGTTTGCAAATGCGAACACAGAGACCTGTAAAACACGATTTTCAGTTCATTTCTTCACTTTTTACAAAACAAAAACACCCGTTTGCGATTCTTCACGGATTCCTTCTTCATCAAAACAATTGTAAGTCACTTTTTACTTAATTCTTTCAATTCCTAACATCATTAAGCATGTTTTTCAATAGAAATCAAAGGTTTTCATGGTAGAATTTCTTGTTTTTGTTAGAATATAGGGTTTTTCATAAATTGGGAAATTGGACCTCGAATTGAGGTCCGATTTTGAAACAAATCATATACATGAACTCGTGGGGGGATGGGTAACCGGATTTTGGTCCTAACCCCGAGTTCAGACCATGTGGGCCCGGGGTTGAAATTTACTATTCCGGGCAGAATGTTGTAAAAGTTGTATTTGGTCTTAGGAATTAGTTTGTTGAGTAGTATTGATGATATTAAATCAATTGTGTATAGATACGATTGGATTGGAGCCAAATTTGAAAGAAAAAGATATTTCCACGAATTGAATTGTTCATAAACATTCGAGGTAAGTGTTTGTTCTATCCTAGCTTGAGGGAATAGGATTATGTGTTATGTATTATGTGATCGAGTGCGGTGTATGGGCTGTGGTGACGAGCATCCATACACTGGCGTCTAGTATGACCGTGAGTCGTTGATAATGCTTATTGTGAGACATAATTGCAGATGAATTGTTGAACCTTTGCCGGGTTGTAGAATTGTTATTGTTCTCCCTTGTCGGGACTTGTTGTGAAGATGATTATTGATTGCCCTTGTTGGGACGGTTTATGAATTACTGTTTCTTTCTTTGCCCTTAACTGTGATTGTTATTTGGGTGAGGAAGAGTGATAATGCACGAAGGGTGATGCCGTGCCATGCTTTTATTATTTATGCACGAAGGTTAATGCCGTGCCATGTTTTATTATTTATGCACGAAGGATCATGCCGTGCCCTGTTATTGAACCATGTACGAAGGATCATGCCGTACTATGGATGTGAGGATGAGAGTAAAAGCACGAAGGGTGATGCCGTGTACTTTATTTGCTTATTTGGTGAGGATGAGAGTAAAAGCACGAAGGGTGATGCCGTGCGACTGCTTGCTATTCCTTGATTTGATATTACTTGTGTTTCCATTATACTTTGTTTTTCCTTGTGAATTTATTAACTGTTGTTAATTGTTGAATTCTTTGAGATATTCCTTATTGTGTTATTACCTGGTTATTTCTTGTTATTATGTGGTATACATATATATTGAATTGCACAGGTTTATGTGGGTGTCTGGTCCTAGGCTTGTCACTACTTCGCCGGGATAGGCCAGGCACTTACCAACACATGGGGTCGGTTGTGCTGATGCTACACTTCTGTGCGTTTTTGCACAGGTCCAGGTTACGATCAGGAGCAGCAGCAGCAGTAAATAGATTGCGTGGGAGTTGATCACATTTGAGACCGAGGTAGCTTGCAGACGTCCGGGCCCGGCGTCTCTCTCTTTATTTATGTTACTTGCTGTAGTCTCTTTGTCCGAGACAAACAGAATTATAAACAGAATTATGTTATATTTCTTTCAAACTTTTATGTGTAGTATTCAGTAGTAGTTCGTGAGTTGGTGACTCCGCGTCTTGGGTAGAGGATTTCAGTATGATTTTCATCTTGTAATTAGTTATTTCTATTTCGATAAAGTATTCGCATTTATTTAATTAAAATTGTGTTAAAAATAGGATAGTATGAATACGGTGGCTTGCCTAGCTACCACGAGTAGGCGCCATCACGATCCCGATGTTGGGGAAAAATCCGGGTCGTGACAAGTTGGTATCGAAGCTCTAGGTTACATAGGTCTCACGACTCACGAACAAGCTTAGTAGAGTTTGAGAGGTAGGTACGGAGACGTCCGTACTTGTCCTCCGAGTCTATTGAGTTAGGAAAGAGTCTCTCGTTTGTTCCTTCTTGTCGTGCGACTTGTTCCTCGATTGTCGATTGAATTTCTGTTGTCCTTTCGCGGATGGTGAGGACACGCGCCTTCGTCCGTCGACCGGCGGCCGGAGCCCCGGGCGGCTCCGTGAGGGTCGGGGGCCAAGGCGCGTATCGAGAGGCCGTGGTAGGGGTAGAAGCTCGGCCCCAGGCAGCTACCCGAGAGGTGGAGCCTCGTATTGAGATTGACGAGGAGGTTCCGGTCCCGGCGGCTCCGGTGGGCCCGGCTGAGGTCCCGGGAGAGGCTTTATTTACCCGGATCTCGGGATGCTTTGGTCGAGAATAGCGGGATTTATGGACGACATTGCCAGGGAGCGGGTTTATTATCGGTTGCACCGGCCGCTTCTCGGGCTGGAGGAGGGGCCCGGACTCCTGTTGCTCGTACTCGGAGCCGATGGCTCCTCGGCCTCGAGCACTGGTGGTTCGACCGGTCGCGGCCACTCGGTCGAGTACCGCGGCTCGTACGGGTGATGGAGCGGCCATGACTTCGATTCGTTATGGAGGCTTGATCGGTTCTCCGAAGCTATTTACCACTACATTCGGTGGAGCCACATCAGAGGATCCTCAGGACTTCTTATTCGGTTGCCATGAGATTCTGAAGACTATGGGGATCGTGGAGTCAAATGGAGTTGACTTCTGTACATTCAGACTTGCAGGATCCGCCAAGACTTGGTGGAGAGATTATTGCTTGACTCGACCAGCAGGGTCCCCAGCTTTATCATGGGATCGGTTTGCGGAACTATTTATGGAGAAGTTTCTCCCTGCTACTCGGCGGGATGTACTTCGGAGGCGGTTTGAGTGCCTCGCGTCGGAGCACTTATGACGGTCGCGCGAGTACGAGACGAGATTTGTCGATTTGGCTCGTCGTGCGGTGGTGATACTTCCCGCGGAGCGGGAGAGGGTCCGCGATGTTTATAGATGGGCTTAATCGGCCGATTAGACTCCGGATGGCTATGGGCGTGGGGAGTGACATATCATTTCGGGAGGCGGCCAATGCGGCACGCAGAGTTGAGATGGCTCGTGCTAGGGGAGGCGGTTATTCTTCGGAGAAGAGGCCTCGTCATTCGAGCGAGGTTTGGTGGTTCTTCCTGCGGTGGCGAGAGAATCGCTTTGATAGAGGCCGATCTTCGGGGCCTTTTCATTCCGCCCTTCGAGCTTCACGGGGTGGACCGGGTGATCGTGGTTTTCGTGGGCATTATTCAGACCAGCCTCCTGTTAATGCTCGGCCTCTTCAGAGTGTTCGTGGAGGCCATTCGGGTCGTCGGGGCCAGCAGCCCTATCGGTCCAAGAGTTGCTTACGGTTGTGGTGACCCGGGTCATTTTATCGGGTATTGCCCTCGAGGCAGCGGGCAACTCTCGGCGGCGAGGTCCTCGTCCCATGATTCGGGCCCCAGCTGACCCTCGGCCTGCCCGGCCAGCCGGAGGCGGGGGTAGGGATTATAGAGGTGGAGGTCGAGACCGTAGAGGTGGAGACGGTCCAGCCAGAGGTAGAGGTCGGCCGGTTGATGGTCGTCCTAGAGACGCGGCTCGGAGGGAGGTGCGGATCCCCGGTTCTATGCTTTACCGGCCGGGCCGGAGGCGGAGGCATCGGATGCCGTGATTACGAGTACTATTCTCGTGTGTGGCGAGAGGTGCTTCGGTATTATTTGACCCTGGATCTACATATTCCTATGTGTCTTCCTACTTCGCACCGTGTTTGGCCGTGCCCAGCTATGCTCTGGATATTCCAGTTTATGTGGCTACACCAGTGGGTGACTCCATTGTAGTCGATCGGGTGCGTCGTTCGTGCGTAGTTATATTTGGGGGTCTTGAGACCCGTGTTGATCTGTTGCTTTTGGATATGGTAGATTTTGATGTCATATTGGGGATGGACTGGTTGTCCCCATACCATGCTATTCTAGATTGTCATGCTAAGACTGTGACATTGGCCTTGCCAGAATCACCCCGACTAGAGTGGAAAGGTACCTCAAGTCACTCCGTTCGCACTATTATTTCTTATGTTAAGGTTCGACGCATGGTCGAGAAGGGGTGTCTAGCTTATACGGCTTATGTTCGTGATTCCAGTGCTGAAGTTCTTTCTATTGAATTAGGTCCCTATTGCACGGGAGTTTCCTGAGGTTTTTCCTTCGGACCTGCCGGGCATGCCACCCGACAGAGATATTGATTTATGTATTGATCTGGCACAAGACACTCAGCCCATCTCTATTCCACCCTATCGTATGGCCCCGCCGGAGTTAAAACAGTTGAAAGATCAGTTGCAGGACCTTCTTGAGAAAGGCTTTATCAGGCCCAGTGTTTCCCCCTGGGGAGCACCTGTATTATTTGTAAAGAAGAAAGATGGCTCGATGCGGATGTGTATTGATTACCGGCAGTTAAACAAGGTGACTATCAAAAATAAATATCCACTTACGCGAATTGATGATTTATTTGACCAGCTTCAGGGTGCCAAGGTATTTTCAAAGATAGACTTGAGTTCAGGCTACCATCAGCTGAAGATCAGAGCGGCTGACATTCCTAAGACAGCCTTTCGTTCTAGATATGGGCATTATGAGTTCTTGGTCATGTCCTTCGGGTTGACCAATGCCCCAGCAGCATTCATGGAGTTGATGAATCGGGTATTCAGGCCTTACTTAGATCTGTTCGTGATAGTCTTCATAGATGACATCCTGGTGTACTCCCGCAGCCAGGAAGAGCACGAGCAACACCTCAAAGTGGTTCTTCAGACTCTGAAAGATAACCAGCTATATGCCAAATTTTCTAAATGTGAGTTCTGGCTGAGTTCGGTAGCATTTCTGGGTCACATTGTGACTTGGGACACCATAAATCTCCCAAGTGGCGACTCTGAATTAATTAAATAAATCCCGTTTCGATTGTCCTTTAATTGGAAAAACTCCATCGCGCCCTCGCGGGTTAGCGGAAAAAGGAGGTGTGACACCTATGACTAGATTGACCCAGAAGGGTGTCCCTTTTCAGTGGACAGAGGAGTGTGAGGCGAGCTTTCAAAAGCTTAAGACAGCTTTGACTTCGGCCCCTATCTTGATGTTGCCTACCGGTCCGGGGTCCTATACTGTATATTGTGATGCCTCACGTACAGGGCTTGGAGCGGTATTGATGCAGGATGGTAAGGTTATCGCTTATGCTTCGAGGCAGTTAAAAATACATGAGAAGAATTATCCGGTTCATGATCTTGAGTTAGCAGCAGTGGTTCATGCCTTAAAGATCTGGAGGCATTATCTATATGGTGTGACATGTGAGGTGTACACTGATCACAAAAGCCTACAGTACTTGTTCAAGCAGAAGGAGTTGAATCTACGAGAGCGGAGATGGTTAGAGTTGCTAAAAGACTATGATGTTACTATCTTATATCACCCAGGTAAGGCCAATGTGGTGGCCGATGCTTTGAGTAGAAAGTATGCCGGCATGGGTAGTCTTGCATACATTCCGGTCAGTCAGAGACCATTAGCTCTAGATGTCCAGGCCTTAGCCAACCGGTTCGTGAGATTAGACATTTCTGAGCCTAGCAGGGTGTTAACCTGCACGGTCGCTCGTTCTTCTTTATTAGAGCGTATCCGTGAGAAGCAATTTGATGATCCTCATTTGCGTGAGTTGAGAGATACAGTACAGCGGGGAGGTGCCACACAGGTAAACCTAGATGATGATGGGGTATTGAAATTGCAGGGTCGAGTTTGCGTGCCCAATGTCGAAGGGATTCGAGAGTTGATCTTAGCGGAGGCCCACAGTTCGCGGTATTCTATTCACCCAGGCGCCGCGAAGATGTACCAGGACTTACGGCAGCACTATTGGTGGCGCAGAATGAAGAAAGATATCGTTGCGTATGTCGCTCGGTGTCTAAATTGTCAGCAGGTGAAATATGAGCACCAGAGACCTGGTGGTGTATTCCAGAGGATTGAAATTACCGAGTGGAAATGGGAGCGGATCACTATGGACTTCGTTACTGGACTTCCTTTGACTCGGAGGAAATTTGATGCTATTTGGGTCATTGTTGATAGGTTGACCAAGTCGGCACACTTTATTCCAGTATCTGTCTCCTACTCGTCGGAGAGGTTAGCGGAGGTTTACATTAGGGAGATTGTTCGTCTCCGTGGAGTGCCAGTATCTATTATCTCTGATCGGGGTACGCAGTTTACCTCGCGGTTCTGGAGAGCGGTCCAGCAGGAGTTAGGCACCCAGGTTCAGCTGAGTATAGCTTTTCATCCCCAAACGGATGGTTAGTCCAAGAGGACTATTCGGATTCCAGAGGACATGCTTCGAGCGTGTGTTATTGATTTTGGAGGCTCGTGGGACCAATATCTGCCATTAGCAGAGTTCGCCTACAATAACAACTGCCAGTCCAGCATCCAGATGGCCCTGTATGAGGCGTTGTATGGTAGGCGATGTCGATCTCCAGTCGGATGGTTTGAGCCGGGGAAGGCTCGGTTGTTGGGTACAGACTTAGTTCCGGAGGCCTTGGATAAGGTCAAAATTATCCAGGAGAGATTGCGTGCCACTCAGTCCAGAGAGAAGACTTATGCGGATCGTAAGGTTCGAGATGTAGATTTCATGGTTGGTGAACGAGTATTGCTCCGAGTGTCGCCTATGAAGGGCGTGATGAGGTTCGGGAAGAAGGGCAAGCTCGGCCCTAGGTATATTGGTCCATTTGAAATTCTAGACAGAGTGGGAGGGGTGGCTTACAGACTAGATTTGCCGCCTAGCTTATCAGCCGTGCATCCAGTTTTTCATGTATCTATGCTTCGAGATACCACGGCGATCCCACACATGTATTAGACTTTAGCACTGTCCAATTGGACAATGATCTATCTTACGAGGAGGAGCTGGTGGCCATTCTAGACCGGCAGGTTCGACGGTTGAGGTCGAAGAGTTATCCTTCGTGCGTGTTCGGTGGAGAGGTCGGCCTCTGAGGCATCGACCTGGGAGTCCGAGTCTGATATGCGGAGCCGCTACCCACAATTGTTTCCTAACTCAGGTACTTCTTTCTTTTGTCCGTTCGAGGACGAACGGTTGTTTTAGAGGTGGAGATTGTGACGACCCAAAGGGTCATCACTTATTTTATTAATCATTTCGAGCTTCTGAGGCCTTGAAAACCTTATTCCATATTGCCTCGATTTACGTGCATAATCCGAGCATGTAGCCGGAAAGATTTTGTGATAGAAAATATGAATTCTATGAGAAATGTGGATAAAAATGATATTAATATTGATATGGTTGACTTCGGTCAACATTTTTGGTAAACGGATCCGGACCCGAGATTGGGTAGTCCCGAGAGGTTCGTAGGAAAATATGGGACTTGGACATGCGTCCGGAATCGAATTCTGAGGCCAAGAGCCCAAGTTATGAATTTTTCTATGAAATTGTTTTTGAAGTAATTGTTAAAGGAAATGAATTAATTGACCTTGGTATCGGGCTCGTATTTTGGTTCCGACGCCCGGTACAAGTCTTAAATATTATATATGTGATTTCTGTAACGTTTGATGACATTCGAATGTCGTTTGAGATGTTTTGGACCTTGAGTTCCAAGTTTGAAAGTTTTGAAAACGATAAAGTATGAAAATCATGAATTTGAGGCTTGATTTGATGAAAACGATGTGAGATTGGCGATGTGATCGCACGAACAAGTTCATAATGTGTTTTTGAGGTTGTGTACATGTTTGGTTTGGAGCCGGGGAGCTCGGGTAAAGATTTGATAGGCCGTTGGATGAAATTCTGAATTTTTGCACTGCTGGTTTTTCACCCAGCTGTTGTCTTCGCAATTGCGAAGTATTTCTCGCAATTGCGAAGGTGGCAGGTCAAGGCAGGGTTCGCAAATGCGAACCCTTGGTCGCAAATGCGAAGGGTGCCCAGGACCGTTTGGGTTCGCAATTGCGAACCAAACCTCGCGATTGCGAGGCCTCCAGTGAAAAGGCATGCTTCGCAAATGCGAAGAATTCTTCGCAAATGCGAAGGTCCCTCAGTCCAGCCTTGTTCGCAAATGCGAACAAATGTTCGCAAATGCGAAAGTCCCTGGAGGCCAGCCTGGTTCGCAAATGCGAACATATGTTCGCAAATGCGAAACCCCGGATTTGCCTTGGCTTCGCAAATGCGAACAAAAGTTCGCAAATGCGAACTTCCCAGCCTTAGCTTGTTTTTCAAACTCCAGAAATTGGTCGGGGTTCGCAATTGCGAACCCATGTTCGCAAATGCGAACATAGAGACCTGTAAAACACGATTTTGAGTTCATTTCTTCACTTTTTACAAAACAAAAACACCCATTTGCGATTCTTCACGGATTCCTTCTTCATCAAAACAATTGTAAGTCACCTTTTACTTAATTCTTTCAATTCCTAACATCATTAAGCATGTTTTTCAATAGAAATCAAAGGTTTTCATGGTAGAATTTCTTGTTTTTGTTAGAATATAGGGTTTTTCATAAATTGGGAAATTGGACCTCGAATTGAGGTCCGATTTTGAAACAAATCATATACATGAACTCGTGGGGGGATGGGTAACCGGATTTTGGTCCTAACCCCGAGTTCCGACCATGTGGGCCGGGGGTTGAAATTCACTATTCCGGGCAGAATGTTGTAAAAGTTGTATTTGGTCTTAGGAATTAGTTTGTTGAGTAGTATTGATGATATTAAATCAATTGTGTATAGATACGATTGGATTGGAGCCAAATTTGAAAGAAAAAGACATTTCCACGGATTGAGTTGTTCATAAACATTCGAGGTAAGTGTTTGTTCTATCCTAGCTTGAGGGAATAGGATTATGTGTTATGTATTATGTGATCGAGTGCGGTGTATGGGCTGTGGTGACGAGCATCCATACACTGACATCTAGTATGACCGTGAGTCGTTGATAATGCTTATTGTGAGACATAATTGCAGATGAATTGTTAAAGTTTCCCACTTGTCGGGACTTGTTGTGAAGATGATTATTGATTGCCCTTGTTGGGACAGTTTATGAATTACTTTTTCTTTCTCTGCCCTTAACTGTGATTGTTATTTGGGTGAGGAAGAGTGATAATGCACGAAGGGTGATGCCGTGCCATGCTTTTATTATTTATGCACGAAGGTTAATGCCGTGCCATGTTTTTATTGATTATGCACGAAGGATCATGCCGTGCCCTGTTATTGAACCATGTACGAAGGATCGTGCCGTACTATGGATGTGAGGATGAGAGTAAAAGCACGAAGGGTGATGCCGTGTACTTTATTTGCTTATTTGGTGAGGATGAGAGTAAAAGCACGAAGGGTGATGCGCCGTGCAATTGTTTGCTATTCCTTGACTTGATATTACATGTGTTTCCATTATACTTTGTTTTTCCTTGTGAATTTATTAATTGTTGTTAATTGTTGAATTCTTTGAGATATTCCTTATTGTGTTATTACCTGGTTATTTCTTGTTATTCCGTGGTATATATATATATTGAATTGCACAGGTTTATGTGAGTGTCTGGTCCTAGGCTTGTCACTACTTCGCCGGGATAGGTCATGCACTTACCAGCACATGGGGTCGGTTGTGCTGATGCTACACTTCTGTGCGTTTTTGCACAGGTCCAGGTTTTGATCAGGAGCAGCAGCAGTAAATCGATTGCGTGGTAGTTGATCACATTTGAGACCGAGGTAGCTTGCAGACGTCCGCTTGGCCCGGCGTCTCTTTCTTTATTTATGTTACTAGCTGTAGTCTCTTTGTTCCGAGATAAACAAAATTATGTTATATTTCTTTCAAACTTTTATGTGTAGTATTCAGTAGTAGTTCGTGAGTTGGTGACTCCACGTCTTGGGTAGAGGACTTCAGTATGATTTTCATCTTGTAATTAGTTATTTCTATTCGATAAAGTATTCCGCATTTATTTAATTAAAATTGTGCTAAAAACAGGATAGTATGAATACAGTGGCTTGCCTTGCTACCACGAGTAGGCGCCATCACGATCCCGATGTTGGGGAAAAATCCGGGTCGTGACAAGTTTACACTTGCATATAAGATTAAGATTACGACAAGCCTAATACTTATTTAACACATCTTTAAGAAGAAGATCGGAGCATGCCTAATCATTATAGTCCAGATCTACACAGTAAATAACACGTAGTAATTATATTTCAATTATTCCATCCAATCTAGCAAAGCATATGAAGTGTTAAATGCCAATTTCTAATTACATGTTCAATAACAGGAGATTGCAAGTAAACAATACAAAGAAAAAGAAGACAATGCTAACTACGAGCATAAATACTATCACATCTCTTGATTTCCATTTCTTCAAATCATATGAGCCATTTCTACATGTTCAGAATCAGAAATGTGTACCTAGAAATAAGGGAAACAAAGATGACAAAGTTCAGCAGCAGGAAGAAACAACAACAGAACCCAGTAATATGAAACCACCAGCAAAATAACTTGAAACCAACCGATGGAACAGTAAACAAAGCAGGAAGAAAGGAAAACTTGAACCAGCACTTTCAAAATCTCAATTTAATCCATTTTCGACCCCAAAGAAGATAAACAATTGTTTAAGTAACTCTAAAATTTAAGATCACAAAATAACTGGATGAAATAATGATTTCCTATTCAGAGTTCAGCCATTTGGTTCTCTTTTAAATTTTTCTTCTATGAATTTCTATAAAACAATAAAATTGTGCAACATTTTTGGATTTTCAGCTCTCTAATCTTAAGAATGTGAAGATAATAATGGAAGATATTAAGGAAGAGATAAATTACTGAGAATCTGCGGTAGTATGCTATATTCTAGGGTCCAATCCACCACAATCAGTAATGGATGTGTATTTCAGGAGAATTTGGGGGAACATAGGAGTAGATAAAGTTGCACATACTAGTAGAGGGGTTTTCATTATGAGATTCCACAACGCAGTAGACATGAACAAGGTTGAAGAGGGAATCCAAATGTTTGACAGAAAACCAGTTATAGTTAGAGCATGGACATCAGATATGGAGTTCACAAAAATACAAATGGAAAAGATACCGTTTGGGTGAGATTTCCAGGACTGGAGATAAAGTACCGGGGAAAAATTACTTTAACAAAGATAGTAGGGATACCAACCACTTAAAACTGATAATGCAACAACACATAGAGAAAGATTTACATATGCTAGGGTGTTGGTTAAGGTAGAGTTGAACAAAAAATATTAAAACTCAGTAATGTTTGAGAATGAACATGGAAAAATAATTCAGCAAGAGGTTGTATATGAATGGAAACTTGTGCTACGTGAAAAATGTGACAACTATGGACATGAAATGAAAAAGTGCAGGAAGTGGATCAAAGAAGAAAAAAAAAGCAGAAAGCACCTGAAGTGACAAATAATGAGCATGGGAAGGGGAATATGCAGAACAAGGTAACTGATAATGGAAAACAGATGGAAGTAGAGGTCAATATGGCTAAGGATACTGGACTAGAGTACAAACAAAACAAACAGATAGAAGGGAACGGATATCAGGCTAAATACAGGACTGGAAAATACATAATTAAGGGAGCAACAATGCAGAACACAACACTTAAACTAAGGAACACGTTCTCTAGCCTAATGGAGCGACAGTCAACAGAAACAAGACCTGGAGAGCCTAGCTCTTCTATCCCCATAGGGGTCCAAGGAATAAGGGATCCAGGACATGGTAGGGGTAGGGGTGACCCCCTTCCTAATGGATAATATAGGATTCTGGAACACCAGAGGAATAAACAACCTAGCCAAGCAAAATGAGATTCAAATTTTCATGCACAATGCTAGGGTGGGGGTGTTTGGTCTTCTGGAAACCAAGGTGAAGAGAGCAAAAGCACAACAAGTCTCTCTTCACCTATGTCAAGGCTGGTCATTTAGCACCAACTTGTCACAACATCCAAAAGGGAGGATATGGCTACTATGGAAACCACTGATATATGAAGTCAACATTATAAGAACAACAACACAACTTATGCAATGTGAAGTACAACATATAGGGGATGGACACACATTCCATGTGTCTATGATTATGCTTTTAATAATGCAACTATGAGAAGGGAGTTATGGCCAACAATAAGGGAAATTAAGGGTCAGGTCAAAGGCCCATGGGCAATTATGGGAGACTTCAACTGTGTATTACAAAAGGAGGAAAAGATTGGTAGCCCAGTTTCAGTGGCAGAAATAAGAGACTTTAAAGATGTACTGAGGATTGTGAGCACGTGATTTTTGCCCTACATGAGAATTACTCCCAAAAGATTCAAAATAAAATAGTTTTGTGTTACATCTGATTTTTGTGGATTTCGTACTATCTTTCTTGAGCATTAGCATTGGTATGTGTGTGTTTGTTTAGCTAGAAAATACAATATATATATATATATATATATATATATATATATATATATATATATATATATATATATATATATATAATATATATATATACGCGTTGCATGTTCGGGAATTAATTGACCGTTCATAAGAATAAATAGGTCATAAGAATTAATCGCAAGAAAATCACGAAACAATGTGCATTTTTGTTTCTTGGTCATCATGTGATTTCATTTGAATGTGTAAGTTGTGTTAATTGTTAAGTGTTAATTAATAAGGTGTAATTTTATTTCCTTTAATTTGATTTGTTTAGAGTGGCTTTTTAGTTTAATTGGGGTTATTTAATAAAGTTGAAAAATGGCTAAAAAATACAAAGGAAACCAGGCCCAAATCGACCATTGGCCCAGTCTGGAGACCTGGCCTCAGAGGCGTCAGAACGACATCGTCCCAGGCCCTCCATCAGGACCGTTGATCAAACAGATCTAACGGTCGAGTTCAGCCCCAGCATTGTTGACACGACACCGTTTTAGGTGTTTAATCTGAGCCGTCCATTTTCCTTTGATCTGACGATCCCATGCTACCCTCACAACCCGGTCCGTTTCGATCTAGGGCGATCCGTTCTCCAAACGGTGTCGTCCAGCTTAGGTGAAAGATCAAGACCGTTGATCTTATTTGATCAAACGGCCAGGATTAAATCCCAGCCCCTCTATATATGCCTAATTCCCTACCCCGCCCCCTTTCAGACCCCTCCACCCCTCTACCGTCTCTAACCTTTAGAGACAGTTTCACCAGCCTCCACCCATCTCCGTCTTTGACCGCCGGCCGGTAATCGCCTCCGCCGGCGGCCGGTGTCCAATCCTCCCATCTTAACACCAAATGACCTTCCGAACACCCTGAGTCCAAATCCACAAACCATTTCCTTTGAATCATTTCCCGTCTTCTCGAATCTTCATTTGAAGATTCGAGCTAAAACCAAACCTATTCCAAACCGCTCCAAACTCACACCATAGCATCCCCCGACCTCCCTCGTACCCCTACTAACCTTGGTCCGGCTCGAATCTGGCCGGAGCCAGTCGAGCCCCAAAAATGACCACGTGAACCTTAGAAATTCAAAACGGGTTCTCCATTCAAAATTGATCAGAGATTGAGGTCTAATGGACCTTAATCTAGGTGTTCTCAACCGAGAACACCCCGATTAAGGCCCATTTTGGCTTCAATAGTTCAAGTCCGAGGTCGATCCTGGGCTACTGTTGATTTCAGAGGTATTTTTTCCTCTTTCCTTTCTCCTAGTATCATCTAGTCCTATGTTGTATTCATTTTTGTGATATGTTTCAGTTTTCTAATTTCTATTAAACTTGCTGTTCTACTCTTAAAGATCTTTTATTTGGTCGATTATTATTCTGTTTTATTTTTTCGATTGTGTTTGTCATAGGATAGATATTCATTTCTATCAATGTCGTCAAATAGCTAGTTTCATATTTCTAAGTTTCTGCCGAACACCATGAATCATTGTTATTGTTCGTCGATTTGTTATTTGTTGATTCTCATGTGTTGTAAATGTTATAAACCATATAATCGATTGAAATAGTCTGGTCGACTAGTTAGTTTCCTTATAAGTTCCCTGGTTTTTGTCAAAACCAATCAATCATCTGTGAGTCTGTTTGGTCTGTTTGATTGTGGTTAATTGTTATATGTTATAGCTTGCGTAATCGATTAGACGAACACTGTCATAGGTTTGGCTGTTCAGATAAGATAGGGACGCCATTGGCATTGCAAAACTGATCCGAGGCATTGTCAATTCGGACAATTTGTTGATTTTGGTTTTTAATTGAGGTTTAACTGCTAGTTCACCATAAATTAAGGGTTAAAGGGATTGCCAGACAATTTTTAGTGGCTAAAAACAGGGGAATAATGGGCTGTGATTCAGTTTTGATTTGTTTGAATTTAAAAATTGGATTAAACAAATAAGCACCCTTCTTAATTGATTAAAATAATGCAACAAGGCATCTGATAAGGGGCTGTTCAGATTAGTTAGTAGAAAATAGAGTTTTCTAATAAACTTGAGTGGGAAGACAGGCTATAGAGGGTACACTAAGGCTGATTTTAAGGGCTGATTGAGTGGTCCATCAGGGAAAAAGGGTCTGTTTTGGGGGTATAAATACAGACTTGGAATGAAAAAAGAGGCACGTCGAACACATATACAGATAGATTTGAGCGTTTCTTAGAGGAGAAAGACTTGAGAGATACAATTCTGAAAAAAAAAGAAACCTGAAAGTGTTGTTTCACTACTGATTTTTTGAGTTCCATTTGCAAAAAATATCAAAAGTATTGCTACCTTGTTCTCCAGTTCAAAACTGATTCAGTTTTCCCTTTTCTTGATTGTTGAAGTTCATTTGAAATATATTTGTGGGGGTTTAACTAAGTGTTTGGTTCTGTTAAGTCATTTAGGGCTGGGGTTTTAGGCTGTTGACATTGTTCAGTTGTTTGCTGGTCTATCTCTGTTAACTCGAGATCAGTTGGGCATAATTGGGTGTCAAGTGTTGTTGTCTGATTTTACAAATTCTCCGGGCTTGTGTTTGCTGGCTGTTTGGAATTCCAAGATTGCTGCTGTGAATTTGTTGTTTTTGCTGTTACATTGGTGTGATTGACTTCTTTCATTTCTACCTATACTTCGATTACCAGGTACACGTTTCAAGCTTATGTTGATGTATCAACTCCTGCTAAAGATATGAGATGAAATGGAAGCTATATTGTGCTTATGTTACCTTATTTCAATGCTTACATGTGTTTTTTTACAGAGTTTTCTTTATGCTTTGATTGTACGGTAGTTGAACTAAGGTTTACTTCAAATAATAACTGAGCTGTATGGAATGACATGAATGGTAGTGGTTTAGTACGCTTGTAATTTAACAGACTGTCAGGTTGATTAAACTAGTTAGTACTCATGTACCATAGTTAGTTTGATCTTGGACTCGTATATTTATTTGTTAAAGTTTAAAAAGTAGTTAAAGCGGTAAATGAATTCAAGGTCTGTGATTGGCGTGTGTTAACAATAAATAGGATGAATCGCGAATTAGTCTCCTAGTTTTGCTCATAATCATAGAAGTTTATGTTTCAATCCATAATGCTAGTTTGGTTTTGATTACTTGAATTAATATCCTGTTATTAAGAAATAACTACTGTCAATGGTTAACTTGAGGTCATCTTTAGCAACATTTAGAAAGATTAGTAAAATCTAGCTTCAAACTCACGTAAGTTGGAATCAATAAGTGCGAATCAATCTAGTAAGGTTAATAACATTAATCCAATAGGCTTGAAACATACAAGACGAGTTCACTTTCCAATAAGTATTTATAATTAAGATAAGTTTCCAATAGTGGCAATTGATTAATTCCAATGGTTTATTCTACTAACAACGTAGGTTTGAGTTAGTTATAAGATAATCAGTTTCTCTAAAAAAAATATTACGTGATAATTCCGTATTTTATTTGTAGTTTCAGTTTTAGTAATATTCTTTTTGTCGTTAACAATGGTCTTAAGATGGTAACTAGTAATTGATGATTTTTTTTTTTAAAAAAGCATGTAGTTAATTAGGATTAACTTTATTTTTAGAGACAAACTTAATTGAAGAAAAATGTAGTTACTTTAGGATTACACTTTAAAATAAGTGAGAAAGGCCCCACTAAATAATGCACAAATCATGACGCCCCTCGTAAACATCTATATTCAAATACTTAGAATTCGGGACGTGCCATCTGGCGAATTTGCATGGCCTCCCGCAAAGTTAATAACACGTAGTTGCTGTAGATGCTTTAGTTTAATAATATTACTTTCCTAAACTCGGGTGCACATTTATGTGCCCCAAATCTAAATCTCAACGAAGTCGAAATGTGTCGGTAACCACGGGTACATTGATTGTGACGTGGTTCGAGATGCATTTTCATAACGTTGCCATTTTTTATCAAAATAATTCTTACAATAATAATAACAATCAAAAGCGGTTGAACGTTAAAGTTTGCATATAAGTTGAAATATGTTATAAAATCAGATAAATAAGCCTGGTATGATAATTGAGCGACTGTGCTAGAATCACGGGACTCGGGAATGCCTAACACCTTCTCCCGGGTTAACGGGATTCCTTATCCAGATTTCTGGTTCGCGGACCGTTAAATAGAGTCAAACCTTTCCTCAAGTCGGGATTCGAACCGGTGACTCGGGACACCAAAAATCTCCCAAGTGGTGACTCTGAATCTCTTAATAAATGAATCCCGTTTTGATTGTCCTTTAATTGGAAAAACTCCTTCGCTCCCTCGCGGGTTAGCGCCGAAATGAGGTGTGACAAGGATTGTGAACTGCAAGACCTTAAATATACAAGAGCTTTTTCACCTAGACAAACAATAAAGTGGAGGGGATAGAGTACTCAGTAGAATAGATAGAGTGTTGGTGAATGAAGACTGGAACATGCAACTTCCATTATCAAGTGTACATTACAGGAATGAAGGGTTATCACTGCCATGCTATAATAAGTTGGGAAAAAGGGAACACATGATAGAAGAAAATGTTCAAATACTACAATATGTGGAGTATGGCTGCAAATTTCAAGGAGAAACTAAGAGCTGGATGGAAGACAGAAAAGAAAGGTACCAAAATGTATGAAATAGTAGGGAAGCTACATAGAATTAAGTATACATTGAAGCAGATAAACAAAGATAGATTAAATGAAGTAGAAAGGAAAGCAGAAGAAGCTATGCTGAGATTGCAGAAGTGTCAAGAGAACATTCAGAAGGACCCCTATAACATAATGCTGATAGAAGAGGAAAAGGAAATATCTCAAGAATGCAGGGCTTGATGTAAGTCAAAAGAACAATATTTGAGAAAAAATCCAAAATACAATGGCTGAATCAAGGAGACATGAATACTAAATTTTTTCACACCAAGATGAGGGCAAAGAGGAACACAAACAAAATTCTAGCCATAGCCAATTCAGATGGTTAGACAAGGACTAACAATCTCACAAAGCCACAACACAATGTTGACATAACACTTTACTGAGAAGGAAGTGAAGGCAGTATTATGGTCTATTAATGGAGATAAAGCACCAGGACCAAATGATTTTAGAAGCCAATTCTTTAAGGATAGATGGGAAATAGTAGGCAAGGATATGGTGGAAGCTGTGATGGAATTTTTCAACAATGGGAAAATGCTCAAAGTTTGAAATAACACAGTAATCACTCTTATCCCAAAGAGTACACATGCATCTATGTAGGGTATTATAGGCCAATAGCATGCTGCAACACAATGTACAAAATTGTCTCTAAGATGCTATGTAATAGACTAAGGAAGGTGCTATCAGAGATCATATCAGACAATCCAAGTGCATTTGTAGCTGGCAAGAATATAATGTAGAATATTCTCATATGTCAAGATATAGTTAGATTATATAACAGAAAAGCAACAACCAAAAGCTACCTGATTAAGATAGACTTAAAGAAGGCGTATGACACAGTTGAATAGGGATTTGTTGAGGAGATGCTGCAGGCTTTGAAATTTCCTGGTAAATTTACAAATTGGGTAATGAGTTGTATAACTACTCCCCAGTACGCTATAACATTGAATGGGGGGTTTGTATGATAATATTTAAGGGAGAAGGGGATTGAGGCAGGGGGACCCTATTTCACCATTGCCTTTTGTTATATGTATGGAATACTTTACTAGAATAATGCAGAAGATCACAAATATGCCACGCTTTGAATTTAATACCAAATGCTGAGGACTACAACTGAATCACCTATGCTTTGTTGATGATGTTTTCATATTTTTCAAAGGGACATATCAATCAGTACTTCTAATGCTAATAGGGTTACATACATTATCAAAAGCATCAGGGCTGTGTACAAATGCTGGAAGTCTAATATTTTTAGTGGTAACATGGATCAATAAAGCTTAAATGACTTATGTGAGTTAACGAGTTATCAAAAAGGGAAGTTTTCATTCAAGTATCTAGGTGTCCCAATCTCAACAAAAAAGATAAACAACATTTATTGTGAAATGTTAGTGAACAAGATGACAGCAAGAATCAAGACCTAGGGATCTAAGCACCTCTCTTCTGCAGGAATAGTCTAACTCATCAACTCAGTGTTACTACATGTACATACATAGCGGGCTTCAATTTTCCTCTTGCCAAAAGCAGTGATGAAAAAGATAAATTCAATATGCAGGAATTTTTTATGGGATGGAAAGGAGATAAGCAACAGAGCACCTCTCATAGCATGAGATCTTGTATGCAGACCAAAAGAGGTGGGAGGCTTAGGAATCACAAATGTAGTAGTGTGTAATGAAGCAACAATAGGGAAATATGTCTGGAATATAGCAAGAAAGGCCGATGACCTATGGATGAATTAAATGAATCAACCACATCTACTTAAAAGACTGCTCTTGGTGGCAATATAAGCCTCCTAATGACTGTTGCTGGTACTGGAAGAAGGCATGTACAGTGAGAGACAAATATGTAATGGAATATGTAGATCAAGGATGGTTACAGAAAAATGGCAAGTATAGTATCAAAAGTGGATACATATGGAGGCTAGGAAGAGTAGAAAAATGCCTTTGGAGCAAGTGGATATGGAACAAAAGAAATATACCTAAGCATAGTTTCATATGTTAGTTGGTTGGACATGGCAAATTGCTAACAAGAATGAGAATGCAGAAAATGGGAATAACACAGGACACAATGTGCACAATATGTGACAGTGCACCTGAGAGAGTTGAACACTTGTTCTTTGAATGCCAATTTTCTAAAGCATGCATGAAGATCATTGTCAACTGGCTAAGCATTGGAGTACAAAACTTCACCTTACAAGGTATCTGGAGAAGACTAACAAGAGGCAAGGAGAAGAATGTACGAACCAGGTGAATGCAATACTAGCGGCACTGATATACTACATATGGAAGGCAAGAAATGAAGTACCATGACATCAAAGAGTACCTAAACCTGGAAAAATATGTACACAAATTCAACAGGACTGCATGCTAAGACTGGAGAATAATGACAGGAAGGAAGGAAGCAGTAGAGATAGAAAATGGATAGATGACTTGTATAGGAAAAAGATATAGAACAAACAAAAAGAGGATAAGAATAGAGGAATAGATAGAATACTCAAAGTAAGATTGTATAGATATCAAATGTAATCAGTTGGTTGAGATTATTAATAATATTTTTTTTACCCAAAAAAAAAAAAAGATTTTCTGTAACATTTCCAAGTCCAATTCCCACAATATTCCTATTGCATGAATTATAGTTAACATGGGAGCTATGATTTTGTAGTAACCGACTTGTTACTTGTATTAATTGGTGTTCTTGCACATATAATAATGTGACTGAAATTATGAGCAGTAGAAATTGCAGGAAGTGCTGATGAGTTGTAATGCAAGATTTGAAGATGTGTAAATGAAAAGTGGGGACCATACAAGATTAGATTGGGTACAAAGGCTACGTTGATTGTAGTATATTTCTTATGGCATAAGCCATTTCATATTAGATAGAAATAGTTCACGAATTTTTTTTTAAAAAAAGAATATTTTTAAAATTTGTGATCTTAAACGTTTAAGAAAATCACAAGAATAAGGGTAAAGACAAATTAAAGACAATGACCAAAATGCAAGCAAATTAAACAAGAAAAAGATGGCTAACTCTACTCAATCTGATCTACTTATTCACTTCATGAGTACTTTCTAATGGGAAATTTGTTGTTTCATTGTGAGCACTTCCATAAGGACAGAACATAACCTTTTAATCTGTAGTCCAACTTGTGCATATAAATGTACTTATTGGATCATCTTGATGATAACTATAGGCATTAATTAGAAAATCTTTGTTTGAACCATCTTGACAACTCTCTAGGACCACATGGTCCTTGTGTGCAACAATATTGTTGTCCTCCAAATGTTGTACATGGGTTGTTACATCCTCCATGTCCCCTAAGTGCACCTGGACATTCACCATTTATATTGGATGTGCATTGAATTCCGTGACATTTTCCAGGGCCAGGCTTAGTCGGGCCAAAAGACATAGGAATGTTGAATCCATCAATTACAGAAATGTCCCAGAAATCTAAGTTGCTGAATTGGTTCAATGCGTATTCAGCTAAAGTGTTTGGTGGTTTACCCCACACTTTGCATTCTAAGACTCCACCACAATCACCAGTTTGGCACCAATCTCTACCAGCACCATTAAAGTTGCAATTAGTACGACCCCATATACGTGCCATTTTAGTACCCGGTGGGCCCAGGACCACCAGCTTTGACCTTGCTCGAGACGTCGGCCACCCCTACAGGTGTTGCGCCGCCGCCCAGACGGTGTATGGACAGTTGTTATGGACTTCAAATACGCCGGAAGCATAGGTATAAGTCATGAAGGCAAGGAGGAAGAACAGTAAAAAAGTTGTCAAGTGAGTCATTTTAGTAAGAAGATTGGTTGTTGGATGTATTGTTATTTGAGTTAGGGAGGTTTATAGTGCTATGGCGGCTTTTTGCACTATGGACATTAATCATATTCTATATAATTTGGCACTTGATATATTATTATTATTATTATATTAATAAAGGAACAATCATGAAAGATGCTTTGGTAAAGGTAGAGCTAGGCGGCTAAATGTGAAGGCCTGCCAAGTGACACTTATTATTCTGTACATACATACATATATAGAGCTACATAATTTATTTGGTGATAATGCTCACGAGCAAACTTTGTCACGCTAATATGTCCACTTGAAATTAAAAAAATGCGCCACAGATTATATCCATTAAAAACAATATTTTCTACTGGAGAGGAGCTTTTCAGCCTGTTTCAATATTTCGACTATTTACTATGGAGTCACTGAGTAAAATACTTATTTCCCCCCAGTTGGTGTGTTTACGTAATTAAATTTATGAATGCATGGAACTAGTGGCCCCCCTCTCTCACACACTGTATAAGGCGGAAATCGGACTATTCGATTTTGTTCTTCAATGAAAAAGGTGATACCATGTCGAGAGGTCAGGACACCGAGTTCGGCGTCGAGACTCCTTTCCGATATTGAGGCCGAGGTCGATAACTTTAAATCGAGGTCGGAAGAAGGCTGTGGTTCGGTAATAGAAAAAGCAAGATTCTCGAAACGACCGAAGATCACAGCGTAAATTCCAGAACAAATTAGTCTTGACCGTTAGACGGCTGTCCAATAAGATTTTCTACTATATATAATTAGAAGTATACCTTATTTAGGACTCTCCTACTATATAAAGGGGAGCCTATTCATTTGTAAAGGGCGATATATTAACAAGAGAATATACTCGCTTATCGTTCATCAGAATTGCTTTTTAATTTACTGTTCTTACTAACCTACCTCGAGACGGTCGTAGCTCGAGGTCGAGATTTGACCTGCACACTGGTTTGACTTACTTTCCTTGTTTAACAATTGATATTGGATTAAATCACATATCTTTAAAATCACAATATAATATAAGTTTAATTGACACTCGAATTTTAAGGTATACACACACGTGCACACATATATACGTAGAGAGGGGAGGGGGGGGGGGGAGATCACTTAATAACCATGGTTAAATGATACTAAATATTATCAATTTAAGGAATAAATGTTTGCCTAATTATTCCCCACTCTGCATTACCAAGTCTTCATAAATGAAAGATTTATAATCAAATATGCAATTGGGAGTTTCACTGTTAGAATTCGTTGACACCAACAAATTCGTGGTTAGTTAAATAGATCTGCATGGTTAGTTAAGAATTTGTGGTACTTACCTGGGTCAGAAAGATTGTGCTCGATATAGGCTTTCTTTACATTTTCGGTATCGTCCAGCTGGACCGGATCGAGGTCCTCGACTGTTGCTTTGCAAGCTTCTACAATATGTGGGTCCCTAATTACCTCTGCTGGCGGGTTGCTTTTAGTCCCCGACATGGCTGATTGCTATGCTTCCGAGATTGCCCCCTTTAACTGCTTGATGTGCGTACAGTCTTGGGCGATCCGGTAGCATTCCTGGACGGTACGTGGCTCGCCTCGAATATTGAATATTTCCCATGAGGTGGAAAATTTGATTACTTGATAGAAGCTCAAGGGAACGGCTCGCATGTCATGTATCCAAGGACGCCCTATAATGGCGTTGTAAGCCGTTTCTTAACTCATGACATGGAATGTGGTTTCCAGCGTGATTCCCGATGCTAAGAGTACTGGCAATGATATCTCTCTGGAGGTCCGCTCCACTGTATTCTTAAAATCCATTAGTGTTGTGCAAATGCGGTATTATCTTATCTTATCTTCAAGCCTCATTTGTATTAGGACTCTTGGGTAGATAATATACGCGCCACTTCCGTCATCTACCATAATTCTTTTCACATCAATATCAACAATGCGTAAAGTTATAATTAAAGCATCATAATGAGGGAAAGACAAACCATCAATATCAGACTTATCAAGGTGATTCTGTCTTCAAAGTCGTCATACCATTCATGAGCGATCGTACGCTTCGACTTGTAGGTGGTGGTGAACTTTACATGATTGAACGCTGAGTCATCGCTGCCACCGACGATCATCTGTATGGCACGTGCTGGAGAAGGTGGTTTTGGTGATCCTTGGGATTAGTCGCGTCCTCTAGCAAAATTTGCCCTTCCTTTATCACTGAGCAGCTCTTTCAGGTATACCTAGTTTAGCATCCTGACCACCTCCTATCTTAGACCTATACAATCTTCGGTCTTGTGTCCTCTTTCCTGATGGAACGTGCATATGATGTTCAACCTCCTTCCATTAGGGTCTGATTTTATTTTTTGTGGCTACTGCACCTTCGTGCCCAGCTTCTCTAGTGCATACACTATTTCTGAAGGGGAGATACAAAAGTTATGAGCGGATAATAATGGGGGCGTACCTCTTTCATTTTGAAGTGAGGTGACATGTCGTGGCACGACATCTGGATGCCTCGGAGAAGGGGGATTAAGAGTTCTAACGTAGGGCTGATGCCTTTATCTGTTGAAGCATGTAGTTTTTCTCGTAGCCCGTCGTTGCGTCGGTCCCTCCTTACCTCTGATTGTACTGACAATAGTCGTTGAGTAGGACTATTAAGATCGTCTTCATCTGCTCTTACGTCAATGCAATAATCATTATGAATCTCTTTCCACGTGGTGGGGGGATACTTCATGAGTCTATTGAGCAGCTTCTTGGTTGCTTTTGATCCATCTATGTTCAACCCATTTTGGAAAGCCGTGATCGCCATTCCTTCTGATACATTTGGTAGTCGCATTCTTACCCTGTTGAATCAGTCCAGGAAGTCCCGAATCCTTCACATGTTGTTTGTTTGATGGCGAATATGTCATTGACCCTAGCTTCGTCCTTCTTTGCTCCAATATGAGTAGTGGCGAATTTGTCTGCCATCTCTTCGAATGTTGATATCGATCTAGCTGGTAATTGAGAGTACCATATTAACGCCCCTCCTGTCAAAGTTTCTCCAAACGTTTTCAGCAACACATATGGCACTTGCTCTTTTGATAAGTCATTGACTTTAACACCGGTTACATAATGGCACTACAAGAAAATATGGAATTTACAACAACGTTTTAGCAACAATTAAAATATTGTTGGCTAAAATGAATAAATGGCAACAACTCGGAAAAATTGTTGCTATAGCATAGATTTTTTTGCCACAAAATTTTCTTGTTGCAAAATAAGTTAATTTTGTTGCCATATTCTATGGTTTAGATAATAAACTTTAAAATTTTAAAAATAACAAAAATATTCTAGCAGCAACTACACTATTGTTGCGAATTGTAATAAATGGCAATAATTAATTTTAGTTGTTGCGAAAAAAATAACTTTTAAAAAGAATTTGCAACAATATAGCTTTTTTGTTTTCAAAAAACAAAACTTTTAATAAAAATTGGCAACAGTGTAGTTTCTTTGTTTAAAAAGAATTGGCAAATTATAGTGTTTGGCAATAAACACTATTTTGACGTAAGGCCTAAAACTTTAAGTTTTCCGCCAAAATCCAGCGGTAAACTTTTCCCTTTCAATTAGTTTTCCCGGCTTTTTAGCCTACTCGCTAATAATCATTCTAGCTAGGGTTTTTCTTTCAGTTTTAGTTCTCCTCCCCTGTTGTGTCCTCTTTGTTGCTTCAAGTTGTGGCTGATCTCCCCTGTTGTGCCTCTTTGTTGCTTCAAGTTGTGGCTAATCGGAGAAGAACCGGTAAGAATTCAATCTTTAATTTCTTTACCTGATTGTTTCTAAATTATGGAAATACCAATGTTTGTAATTGTCTTTTATCATTGAAGTACTTAATGAGTATGAGTATCTTAAAATTTTCTATGCCGGAGAAGGATTTGCAATATTTTCTCCTCTAATTTCTTATGCTACAGTAAGAATCTTTGCTAGATTTTTCTTTTATTGTTGTTTAGTTTGTTGTTCCTTTTTTTCAATTCATCTTCTGCTAAGGTTTTATGTTCCTTGCAAACTAACAGAATGAAATACCATGTTCTCTGCTAAATACACGAAAGTTTCTGAATTTGATAAGTTAAAGTATAAGTTGCCAAGAAATTTTTTTCAAACATAAAACGTTATGAATTAACACTTCTGCTAGTAGTCTAAGCGTAATTATGCATTAATTAGATGTTTCTGCTAGTAGTCTTATTTCGATTCGATCAGTTGAAATAGAGACGTTCTGAAAATTTTGGCTTCTCTGCCCAATTTTAGTTCTTTGAATATTTTATTCATGTATATGGCTATTCGTTGAATACTAAGTAAAGTAAATTTTTTATTAATCATCATATGCATAGAATTATTACTAAGTCTGCTTGCAGTACAATTGATTCACAATGGTAGATGATTTTCAACGCTGGGAAGAATGCATTGTTTTACTAAGTATTTATTGAGAAAAAAATTTCTTTTTAGACATTAGTAACACGTTCCCTTACACTCGGTTTACATCTAAGGAAGTGTGAAAGACAATGTTTTTCTAATCGTAGCTGAATCGATTCACCTTGGCACTCTTATGCAGTTTTTCTTTCTCAAAGAAGAGCACATTTTCAGTCTTAGTCATTAATACTCCTGTGACTCCCACAATAAACAGGTATTTCAAAGTCGAAGTACTGTTTGCCTAATATACATAGCTAAAGTGAATCTTTTGTTTGCCGAATATTGTCCAATATTATCCAATTTTTCTCTAATGATTTGACTTTCCAGTTCAACTCAAAGGCTTATGTTTGTATGCCTTTCTCTATTCTAGTTTTTCCGGATACAACAAATAATAAGAAATAGAGAAAAAGTTAAAAAAATAACTTTACATTTATATTTTACTGTAGGTAAGTACATGATGGATAAGAGCTGGATACTCATTAAGAATAGGACGTTACCTCAATACTTGGATGGTGTGGAACAGTTTTTGAACTTCGCATTTTCTAATCCTAATGTTGGTGTAAGAATCCAATGTCCGTGTGTTAAGTGTAACAATGTTCTATGGAAAACCCGAGAAGAAGTAAAGACAGATTTACTTAGGCGAGGAATAAATTCGACATATGATAGGTGGATTTATCATGGTGAGTCAGATTCATCTTCAGATAATGGAACAAATGTTGGTACAGATTCAGATATAGGGAATGATGATGCTTCTACTTTTGAAATGTTGCATGACTTATATCGTGGTGTTTCCACTAACAGTCATGAGTTTTATGAGAATAGTGAGTCTAATTGCGAAGAGCCTAATATAGAAGCTAAAATTTTCTATAAATTATTAAAAGATGCAGAGCAAAAGCTATATCCTGAATGTGAAAAGTTCTCCAAACTCTCTTTTGTAATGCGTCTTTTTCAAATGAAATGTCTGCATGGCTGGAGTAATACCTCATTTGACTCTTTATTGAAATTACTAAGTGATGTTTTACCAAAAGAAAATGTGCTCCCGAATTCTATCTATGAAGTTCAAAAAATAATTAAAGGCTTGGGCTTAGATTATGTGAAGATAGATGCATGTGTTAATAATTGCATTTTATATAGAAAGGAATATACTGATCTTGAGCAATGCCCAAAATGTGGCGAGAAAAGATGGATTGTGAGAAAAGGAGAAAATAATGATGAAGAGGTTGCTTCGGGGAATTCGAATAAGAGAAATAAAGGAATTTCTAGAAAGATTCTTAGATATTTTCCTATAATACCAAGATTACAGCGATTGTTTATGACAAAACGTACCGCTGAAGATATAAGGTGGCATAAAAATAAGCGTGTCGATGATGGAGTTTTACGACATCCAGCTGACTCATTAGCATGGAAAACTTTTGATGAAAAACATCCAAGTTTTGCTTCAGATCCACGTAATATAAGGTTCGGGCTTGCTTCAGATGGCTTTAATCCTTTTGGTTCAAATGGTCTTTCAGATACGTGGTCCCGTCATATATTTTCAAGTATGGTGGCATCTTGAAGGTTTTTGGGATTGTGTGAGGAGTAGCCTCCTCACTATATGGTTTCTCGACAAACCTTCCCACGTCGCATTTCGGTAGCAGCTTAGGGGTGCCAGGTATCTTGTCCACCCTTTCCTGGTGCTCTTTCCTTTGATCACGAAGCACTTTATTCTCGTTCTCCATTTTTTCTATTTTTTTAAGGATGGTTACGAGTGCACCATCATTTGCGTTGACAACGGTATGGGCGCTGCTTGTTCGTACATCGCTAGGCTCACCGGCGGCAGCAACGATTTCTATTGTTGACGAATCTTTGATGTTTCTCTAAGGGGCCGAGTTTCTCGAGTATGTTGCTTAGAGCGTTCGTCAACCATTCCTCTAGCATCTTTTTGACTACTGGGGATCTTTCCTTTGCCGCATACGTAGAAGGCCCTTTTTCATGCAAGATCGTCAGATCTTCGATTGAAGGGGGTGAGATCTCCCCCTCTGATACATTACTTGGTGTTACGTTCATGGTATTTTCTCTACCGGCTTCATTGAGGGAGCCTATGAGGTTACTCGAGACATTTGCTATCATATTCAACCTTGTTTCTTTCTCTGCAATTGTTGGTTTCTATGGAGTATGAAGGACAATGATTGTTATTTTTGATATCCTAGGTGTGAACTATGATTTCGACTACCGAAATCCCCTCATACGACGCCTAATTATTTGACTCAAAAGTTATTAAATACTTTTTAAGCCAATCAATCAAAAAAAGTGAAGGAGTAAATCGTAATCGAAAATAATAAAACCATAGGATGTTCTTGATAATCGATTTTAGCAACAATAGTATATGTGAGAGAGAGAACGTTAGAGATATGAGAGAGTAAGAGAACTTGTATATATCGAAATCTACCTCTTACAACGCTTGGATCCCCTTTATATAGTGGGGATCCTTATTTAAATATTAAAGGACAGAAACAAAGTACACACTACAGAGGGGCCGACGAAGTTATGGAGTCGTTTCTCTTATTACCCCTAAGTCGTCATTCTGTCTTGGCTCACACATGTTCAGCGGTCGACCGTACTAGTTTAGGGACATAGTTGGTCAAATTCGACCCCATACAGATTTTCACTGTTAAACGCTGCCAAGTTTTATTTTTTCTCTCTATTCCTTTATCTCAATACTATTTTGTAATTTATTTAAACACAATTGTTTTCCCCCTTGCATGCAATTCTTTTGTAGCTTGTATATCTAGTGGCTTTCTATGTTTAAATATTTATAGTGCATCTCTTAGTTAACAGGAATTTTCCCCCAAGTCCCACCATTAGAAAGCATATATATCAAGTGGATAATTAATAGAAATTAAAACATATATCAAGTGGATAACTAATACAAAACGTATATGCATCTACAGTCAAAAAAGTAAAGAAAATTGGGTGGACGTAGAGGTGGGTTGGATCTTCAACGTTGTGCAGTTAGGAATTACCAAAATTATTGACCATTTATAGATCAAGTTCACATATTAGCTAGTCTGATTTTGACTTAACAATTGTTACAATTCTCTATTTTATTTTCAAGAAAATATAATTCTGCATACGATAATATATTGGAGATCAATATGTTATACTACAAATTAGCTTCTATGTTCATAATAAATGTCAGGCTCTTACGAATAGCCGCCAGCACCGCATCTTTCAAAATTATTCCTTTATAAATATAATATATCAAGTGGCAATATATATATGATTAATGTCTATAGTGCAAAAAGCCGCCATACCCCTATATAAACCCTAAACTCAAATGGCAATATATTCAACAACCAATCTTCTCACTAATATATCCACTAAAATGAGTCAGTTGACAGCTTTTTTAGTGTTCCTCCTCCTTGCCTTGGTGACTTATACTTATGCTTCCGGTGTATTTGAGGTCCATAACAACTGCCCATACACCGTATGGGCGGCAGCAACCCCTGTAGGGGGTGGCAAACGTCTCGAACGAGGTCAAAGCTGGTGGTTCTGGGCGCCACCAGGTACTAAAATGGCACGTATATGGGGTCGTACTAATTGCAACTTTGATGGTGCGGGTAGAGGTTGGTGTCAAACCGGTGATTGTGGTGGAGTCTTAGAATGCAAAGGGTGGGGTAAACCACCAAACACTTTAGCCGAATATGCATTGAACCAATTCAGCAACTTAGATTTCTGGGACATTTCTGTAATTGATGGATTCAACATTCCTATGTCTTTTGGTCCTACTAAGCCTGGCCCTGGAAAATGTCACGGAATTCAATGCACAGCTAATATAAATGGTGAATGCCCTGGTTCACTTAGGGTACCTGGAGGATGTAACAACCCATGTACAACATTTGGAGGACAACAATATTGTTGTACACAAGGACCATGTGGTCCTACTGAATTATCAAGATGGTTCAAACAAAGATGTCCTGATGCCTATAGTTATCCTCAAGATGATCCAACAAGTACATTTACATGCACAAGTTGGACTACAGATTATAAGGTTATGTTCTGTCCTTATGGAAGTGCTCACAATGAAACAACAAATTTTCCATTGGAGATGCCTACAACTACTCATGAAGTCGCTAAGTAGATTCAAGAGTGGAGTTAGCCATCTTTTTCTTGTTTAATTTGCTTGAAGTTACGTCGGTCATTGTCTTTAGTTTGTGTTAATTAAACACATTTCTTGTAATTTGTTTTCTTGAAGTGGCTATGATCTGAATAACGATCGATCGATCACATATATTGTACTTTGTCGTACGTACCCATGATGTTTTCATTCTTCAATCAAGAGTGCATTTGGATTATTGTGTCATTTTTGTTTTTTCTTTTAAATTGTTATTATTAAAGTCTTATATCTTAGACCAAAAAGAGAAATGAAAAATATAGTCTTGATAACATTCCAGAGTGCCCAGATCCCACAATTTAAAATGGAAGATAAACTATTAGTGGCTCGTTAAAGGTCATAATAAGTCAAAAGATGGAAATCTTTCTTTATAGGCGGCTTTTAGAACATTTTCACGTACATCATTGCAGGACCGGATCTGGCGTTTTTACTATCGGTATCTGAATTCAGTATTTTTTTACGTGAAACATAAAAATAATATATAGGGAAAAATATTATTAGTAGTCAGGGGCGGACCTAAGAGCGTGGAGTATGTGAGCCTAGTAACTCTTCGTATAGACCATTTATTTATATTAAGAAATCCTAAATATTTGTAAATATATTACTGTGAACCCAGTTATTATTTCATATTAATTTAAGATTATGTATGGTAGGAACTTATAACCTTCAACTCCTGGATCCGCATCTCATAATAATATAACATTTATATACTGATTCTCATTCTTGAATATTTATTTATTTATATTTTGGATATGACAATTCAATAAACAAGAGATATTGAAACAGTAGTTTCACCATTCCAAGTTGTTTTCTTCAAATACTGTTGAGACGTTGGACCTATTGATAACTTATACTCTAATTACAATTATTCCTTCGTAAATATTTCCAAATTATCTTTAGAAAAAGAAATGCTGCTTTGAGCGCCCTAATAGTCTGGTGGCTTTCGATGTTTAATTATTGATTGAGTATTATTACTTCTAGCTCGTGGTAGATATTATTTATATTTGGTAGTTGAAAAAGTGTATAATATTTTTATATAACATAACTATTGTATATATATATATGGGTATATACAAAAAGTATATAAATTTCTTATATATTTTCAAATATATTATTTTTACAGCAGCTATATAATATATTTTTTCGTTGATGGTATCTCTTGTTAAGAGGCCCCTTTTTCTCCAAAGTCCCACTATGGCACCATTATGAAGCATAAGTCAAGTTGATAATTAATAGAAAAAGAATATGTCAAGTGCATAATTAATAGAAAACATATGTTTAGTGTCAAAAAGTTAAGAAAATGGGGTGCGTCGGGATATAGGTAAGTGGGGTCTTTTACGTTGCTTTTGATTTGCGATATTGTCAAAAGATTAATATTTTCCGACGTATTTTGTTGTTTTATCCTAATACAAGGTTAAGTCATCTCATTCCATCAATTTCTGTAAGGCTCAAATCAATCATTCAGAGGCAAATCATTTTTTTTTTTTTACATTTTCCTTTTAGATTAATTTCTGTCCTAGTATGTATAGGAGTGGTACCGAATTTATGCCTTTTAGTTTCGTGTGATGAAAATGATTTGGATCATTGGATGTTTCAACATACATCTTTTCCTATAGTTACAGGCTTACGTCTCAATCATCTATGAGCAAAATATAAAGATTAATTTTTCTTTTATGTATTTCCTTTATAATTCCACGTCCTATGATGATTAAGGGTTTTATTTCCTTGAGCGCTAAACTTGAGAAAAACGAAAGCTTTATGCAGCTTGTGGTTTTAATATGTTGTAATTATACAAACATAGTCTTAAAGTAAATAGTGAAAGTGAAACTAAAAATTAAATTATTTTTAAATATAATAAAAATAGGAGGCATTAATAATCTCTTTCCCATTACGTCAAAGAATTTGCTTATTTACAGGAGGAATTGCATAGAAGTCAAGTAGCACGTGCAGAATAATTCAATTACGTACGTCCTTGAAAATGTTTCTAAAAGCCGCCTATAAATAATTATTTTCATCTATTGACTCATGACCTAAAATTAGTGATCTAGCTCCAAATAGTTTTTCTTATCCTACCATTTTATATTTTCAACCTCCGGTCCTATATTATCGGGATCTTTACGTAACTGGAGATATTTATTTTTATTTTTTCTTGTCATCTAGTATATAAATTTTATACTAATTATACATAATTCTACACATATATATGATACAAAATTATGTACTCCCTCTCTTTTAATTTATATGAACCCATTTAACTGGTACGAAATTTAAAAAAAGAGATAAAACTTTTGATCTTGTTGTGTAAAATAAGTTATCTTTATTTTGTGTGGCTATAAATCATTGCATAAAGATAAATTATTTCCAAATAAGGAAATAAGTCATTCTTTTTGGCACGGATTAAAAAGAAAATATGTTCACATAAATTAAAACAGAAAGAGTATATATTATACTTTTATCGATTATTTTTAATTTAGGTAATTGGATAGACATCACGGCTATTTGGATTAATTCTCCTATTTTGAATACATTTTTTGTTTGTTTTGTTTATTGGTTTAAGGCTTAAGACTTTACAAAAACTTCAAAAGAAAAACATAAAAACGATAATCCAAATGCATTATTGATCTATATAACATCAAGACAAAGGTACATGTGACTCTTATTCGATCAGGTCTTAGGTTTATTACAGCAAAGATCATGACTTGATCACTTCAAACAAAGTATGCAAACTATAAAACCGAGTCAAAGTAGATTGTCTTACACTAACTATTCGACAGAATAATTCGACCAAAAGGTGATCTTATTACAAAAATAGCCACTCTACTTAGCCACTTCATCACTTCCTGGCATTTCCAAGGGGAAATTTGGGTGAGATTGACCATTAGGACAAAAGATAACCCTATAATTTGTACTACCACCAGGGCAAGTAAAAGTACTACTAGGATCATCTTGTGGATAACTATAGGCATCAGGGCATCTTTGTTTGAAAAATTTTGAGAAAAATGTAGGACCACATGGTCCTTGTGTGCAACAATATTGTTGTCCTCCAAATGTAGTACAAGGGTTATTACATCCTCCGGGAACCCTAAGTTCACGTGGACATTCACCGTTTATATTAGCCTTACAATGAATTGCATGGCATTTCCCTCCACTAGGGTTAGTTGGGGCGAAGGTCATCGGTATATTGAATCCATCGACTAAAGAAATATCCCAGAAATCTAAGCCACTGAATTGGTCCAAAGCGTATTCAGCCAAGGTGTTTGGTGGTTTACCCCACCCGGTGCATTGTAGGACTCCACCACAATCACCGGTTTGACATGTACCCCTACCTGCAGCATTGAAGTTACAATTAGTACGACCCCATACACGTGCCATCTTAGTACCTCGTGGCGCGTTGATCACCCAAGTTTGGCCTCGATCGAGACGCCGACCACCGCCTATCGGTGTCGACGCCGCCCATACGGTGTACGGACAGTTGTTTCGGACCTCGATAGTCGCAGCATAAGTGTAAGTCACAAAGGCAAGAAGGAAGAAAACAAAAGAAGATCTCAAGTTACCCATGTTGTTGGATAATTTTTTTTTTTAAACAAGTTGGGTTGTTGGATATAGTCACAAATTATTTAGTGGTTTATATAGGGGAATGGCGGCTTTTCGTATTGTATGGATATTAATCATAAATATTTATATTTATATTTATATATATTAGCATTTGACGAATAAAAGGATAATTCTAAAGGATGCTTTGGTAAAGATGGAGGCGGCGCTTAAACATAAGAGCCGCCTAATAATTAATTACTTTATGAATATAGAAGTCAATTTATTTGGTGATAACGCTGACCTATAAGCTCTGTAACGTGACACTTGTCACAATATCTCTTTTAGTCAATTTTTTGCTTTCTTTTATCAATATCATTTTTAATACCGCAAGAAAGGGACAGCTAGCCAATATTTAAAGTTATTAAATATTTAGTTTCTTTTTAATGTGAAAATAAAACTCAAGCAATAATATTCGTCGCAAAAATACAAAAAATTATAAAAATTTTATTAGAGTTTATTATCAGTTTGAATGAACTCCACAATTTGTACTTCCGAAATTATTTGTGGAGTTTGCACCGATCATAAATTTTTCCTGTAGTTTGAATACTGAAATCCTGGATTTCCCTTTTTATATATTGATTATTTTATATTTTCCCCCACGTAGTTTTTTCTTCCTTAATTTTCTTTTTGGGAAACTATTACATCGATTTATATAGCAGCTTGTATATTAGATGGCGTTATACTGGATGTGAAATAAGCAGAGAAGAACAACACCACAAAAAAGTATGCCAATCGGGTAGATTTGATGAACAATTTAACAAATAAGTCAACAATAACAATCTAGTGCAATCCTACAAGTGAAGTATAAAAGGGTAGGATGTACGCAATCTTACACATATCCTAAAATGGTAGAGAAAGACTATTTTCTATAGACTATTTAACAAATAAGTCGATTGCAGATCCACAAAATTACGTCAATTTAATAAAATTTTCTGAATGATTGAACTAGCACAAAATCATGTCAACAAAATAAAGCTTGTGAATACTTAACAATATAGATAAAGTAAATATAATATAAATTCTACCAAACTGTTACAAAAATCTCTGAAGAACTACATAAGTCCGGAGATCATTTTTTAAATACATTAAAAATATAAAGAGAACTAATACATTAAAAATTTATAAAACAATCAGCTCCGAAACAAAGTCTGGTGTAGTACTAGAACATCAACTGATACAAAAGTCGACAAAAAGAAATTCTTTATCATCTAAAACACATCAACCTTATATTCAACATAATAAATTAAGTCTATTATGGCTGCTTAGAGCAACACGTAGCCAAAAAAATCTCCTATAAATATTTCACTGTAAAACCAAATGAATCTAACATATCAAAAAACATACTATACAGTTTCCTTTCTTTTTATTTTTCAAAGACTATGGTGAAGTTTGCTCACGTCGTTGCTTTCTTGCTTCTTGCATCACGTTAGCCATTTCTCACTCTCATGCTCATATTTATTTCTACTTTATATATTTCTTTCACATTTATTTCTATTTATCCAAAAAATAAAAAAACTTATGTGAATTATTTATTAACAGTTGTTCATTCCCTCACTGCTCGAGATTTGGAAATCAGTGTCTTGCAACTTGATGTGTCTCAGTCTGGTTGCCCAGGTTTGGTTTTTATTCTTAATTTCATCTTTTCTGCTTATTCCAATATTAATTAGTTTATTTTTCTATTTCTTATGTTGGTAATATTATTTTATTTTTCTGGTTTCTGTTGCGGTCACATTCATTATCTATTGTTTATTTTCTTCTTTTTTTGAGATGCTGGTCTTTCAGAAATAATCTCTCTATCCCTCTGGGTAGGGGTAAGGTTTGGGTACACTCTACCCTTTTTATACCCCACTTATGGATTTTTACTGGGTTGTTGTTGTTGTATAGTATAGTAGTAGTATATTTCAACTATATATCCATTTTAATGTATTATCATTAATGCTAGTGAAATTTAGCTTGATAGACGAGACGAGGGCTGGTGTTAATGCGAGGTTGGAGGTCTGGAGACAGACCCTCGAGTCTAAGGGTTTTAAACTAAGCAGGTCTAAGACAGAATATCTAGAGTGCAAGTTTAGCGCCGAGTCGAGCGAAGTAGGTTGGGACGTGAAGCTGGGATCTCAGGTCATAGCCAAGAGGGACAGTTTCAGATATCTTGGATCAGTGATTCAAAGGGACGGAGAGATTGACGGGGATGTCACTCACCGTATAGGAGCGGGGTGGTTGAAGTGGAGGCTCGCATCAGGAGTCTTGTGTGACAAGAAAGTTCCACAGAAACTCAAAGGGAAGTTTTATAGAGCGGTGGTTAGACCTGCCATGTTGTATGGGGTGGAGTGCTGGCCTGTGAAGAACTCTCATGTCCGGAGAATGAGAGTTGCGGAGATGAGGATGCTCAGGTGGATGTGCGGGCTCACCAGATTAGATAATATTAAGAATGAAGTTATTCGGGAGAAGGTGGGGGTGGCCCCAGTGGATGAGAAGATGCGAGAAGCGAGACTCGGGTGGTTTGGGCATGTGCGGAGGAGAAGCCCTGATGCACCGGTGAGGAGTTGTGAGCGACTGGCGGTGGTTGGCGTGAGTCGAGGCAGAGGAGGCCTAAGAGGTATTGGGGTGAGGTGATTAGGCAGGATATGGCTAGAATGGGGATTTCCGAGGACATGACCCTTGATAGGAAAGTTTGGAGGTCTAGTATTAGGGTTGTAGGGTAGGGCCTTCTAGAATTCTTAGTACTTCTGTTAGGGGCCGAGTGGGGTTTGGTAGCGATCTCTATAGTTAATTAATGTATTGTATTGTGCCTCTTATGGTAGTAACCGATTGGTATTATTGCATGTCATTCTACTCCTGGTTTTATGTTTAGATACTTATTTATTTGATTTATCCCGGATTTACTAACATTGTTTTGTTTTGTTTTGTTGTGTTTTGTTTGTTGATTTTCTCTCTCTTTTTCTGAGCCGAGGGTCGGCCGGAAACAGCCTCTCTACCCTTTCGGGTAGGGGTAAGGCTTGTGTACGTATTACCCTCCCCAGACCCCACTTTGTGGGAACATACTGGGTAGTTGTTGTTGTTGTTGTTGCTAGTGAAATTTAGGTGTTCATTTTTTTCTAATATAATTTTAATTGTGATGCATAGTACTGTTAAATTTTATATATATATATATATATATATATATATATATATATATATATATATATATGTTTGGTATTCTTTAATTTCATCATAATTATCTCTCATTGTATGTATAAATTATAGGAGTGACAAAGGAAAGATGGCCAGAACTTCTTGGAACACCAGCTAAGTTTGCTATGCAAATAATTCAGAAGGAAAATCCAAAACTAACTAATGTTCAAACTGTACTGAATGGTAATCCTGTTACAGAAGATTTAAGGTGTAATCGAGTTCGTCTTTTTGTTAATGTATTGGATTTTATTGTACAAACTCCCCAGATTGGTTAAGGGATGATATATTTATGTAGCCTCCAGAAAATAAATTGGAGCTGTATGGTTAATCTCTTCATGTATTCGACTATTTGGTTATAAATAAATGTGGCTTTTAAATATAATATGATCTATGATTTATTTATTCTAAATTCGTACAACAATATACCTATATTAGTGGGCAAATGCGCCCGCTGAATTTATGCAGGTCAAAAGAGCTGAACTAATAAATGGGTTATTATCCAATTTTGTCTAATGTTTGCTTGAGTTAAAATGGGATGGAACAAGACGGGCTAAATAATGAGTCATAGTCAAACCTATCCAACTTGACACATTTTTTGTATATTTAACTAGTCCAAAATGTATCCTTTTTGAGTCTGTATTTTTGTAATCTTACATTTGGAAACCATTATGTTTTAGTGGTTATTAACTAGTTGTAGCTACCATTTACTATATTACTTTCTATAGCTATATTTTCAGATTATTTAGAGTGTATTCGATGTATTTAAGCTATATTATTCATGAATACAATAGCATTTCTAGGCATGAAATATTGGATTACAGCTAGACAATTTTGCATTCGAGTGTATTCGACTGTATTCTTGGTGTGAAACATGAGATTACATGTCACGGCCCGGATTTCTCACTATCGGGATCGTGATGGCGCATACTCGTGATAGCTAGGCAAGCCAGTTTACTCACCATTTTCATAAACAAACCATCCTGTTGTCAATTTAATAGCATGAATAATAATAATAATAATAATAATAATAATAATAATAACAATAGTTGCGAAAGTCTAATTTTATAAGTCTGAAATAAATATGAACTGCTCAACAATATCTTCTACCCAAGATTTGGTCTCACAAGCTCACGAACCACTAAGAATAAACTACATATAATGGTTTGAAAGAAATATAACAACCGCTTGTCTTGAAACAATGAGACTACAGTATAAATGAAAAGCATAAGAGATGTCGGGCATGCGGACGCTTTGCAAGCTACCTCAGTCTCGTAGTAATGAAATCCCTCTATCGAACTACTGCTACTGCTGCTTAAAACCTGGACCTATGCAAAAACGCACAGAAGTGTAATATTAGCACAACCGATCCCATGTGCTGGTAAATGCCTAGCCTAACCCGGCGAAATAATGACGAGGCTAGACTAGATACTACATAAACATGTGTGCAGTTATCAAATATGCAGCGAAAAAATAGAATACCAAATATTCAACAACATGGGAGGGGGAAACATGCTGTGGAGAAATATAAATAACCAGTAATCCAGAGTAACAACCAAAAATAGCTTAATTCCACAATGAAACAAGAATAAATATTCAGACATAACTACAGATGTCAACAACTGTTGCGGCGTGCAACCCGTTCCATAATTACCATTATTGCGGCATGCAACCCGCTCCATATTTACCATTGTAGCGGCGTGCAACCCGCTCCACATATCACTGTTGTGGCGTGCAACCCGATCCAAATTATTTATCATTTATCATTGTTGCGGCGTGCAACCCGATCCATATTATTTATCATTGTTGCGGCATGCAATCCAATCCACAATTTTTATTATTGTTGCGATGTGCAACCCGATCCATATTATTTATCATTGTTACGGTGTGCAACCCGATCCTCAATATCATATAACAGTCTAAGTCCCCAAGCAACAGTTAAAATCAAGAGACACACATCAGATAAATAAGTAGCAAACATCCCAACAAGGGAGTATAATTAACAGTTCAATCATCTCGGCAAGGGAGCACAATTAATAGTTCACTTCATTATTCTGAGCCATGCTTCAAAGAATTTAATAATCATTTACTGTTCACACATTATTCACAGTGTATAGACATTCTCCAATAACATGGAATTCATATCATAAGACTCACGGTCATGCTAGACACCAATGTATAGATACTCGTCACCATGCCTATACATCGTACTCAATCACATAGCAATTAGCAACAAGACTTAACTGCTATTCCCTCAAGCTAGGGTTAGACCAAAACACTTACCTCGAAGCCTTGAAATCCGCTTAACCTTCAACTATTGCTTTACCTCTTGATTCAACCTCCAACTCGCTCAAATCTAATCACAATTTGTTCAATTACTTTAATAAACACTACATAAATTGGTTTGAATGCATAAAAATGATTTTCCCAAAGTTTTGCTCAAAAATTTCAAAAATTCCCATCGGCCCACGTGGTCGAAACTCGGGGTTCGAACCAAAATTCGGTTACCCATCCCCTCACGAGTTCAAATATAAATTTATTTTGACACCGGACCTCAAATCGAGGTCCAACTCCCCAATTTATAGAAAACATAGGTTCTACCCAAAAACCCCAATTTCACTCATGAAAATCCTTGATTTCAAATTAAAAACATGTTTAATGATGTTAAAAGTAGAAAGAATTGAGTAAAAATTGACTTATAAATGATTTGGGATGAAGTTTTGTCACGACCCTAGTTCACCAATTGTGAACATGTCGTGATGGCACCCAGTCCCCACGACTAGGTAAGCCTAACACGTTGCGGAATCTATAAATTATAATTACTTAAGTAAGAAACAGCGGAAAATAACATAAAAGATATGTAATCCGTGCCACTTGGCACATACATCCGTCACACAATGAATAAACATTACCAAGATCCGGAACCCCACGGTAACACAGACTAAAAGGGAAATACAACTGTGGCTCTATGTGTAAAGAGTATCTAACAACGAGATGAAGAAAAATGTCAACTAGTAATACTAGAATAGAAGGGAAGCCTCCGGATCCGCGGACGTAGCAGATCATACCTCGAAGTCTCCCGGAAAGCTGCAGAATCACCTAGTACGAGCCTGCTCTGATGTACCTGGATCTGCACAACAAAAGTGTGCAGAAGAGTAGCATGAGTACACCACGGCGGTACTCAGTAAGTGCCAAGCCTAACCTCGATGGAGTAGTGACGAGGTAGGTCAGGGCCCTACCGAGAAACAATAATATAATGATGAAAACAAAATAAACAGTTTAAATGATAATAATTTCCGAAATAACAACATTATGATAATTATTGCAACTGTCTACAATTAAGCTAACAACAAATAACCAACTCAGATAAACAAATCCAGGATCTGTGGGAATTTAACCCACAGTCCCATTCTCGGTACCTCTGGGTCTCCGGGAATCGAACCCGCGGCCCATGTCTCAATAATATCTCAATAACTCAGGATCTCCGGGAATCGAACCCGCAGTCCACAAACAACATCACTCCGGGTCTCTGGGAATCGAACCCACAGCCCTGGGATCTCCGGAAATCGAACCCGCAGTCCACATCTCAATAATATATCAATAGCTCGGGATCTCCGGGAATCGAACCCGCAGTCCACAAACAATATCACTCCGGGTCTCTGGGAATCGAACCCACAGCCCTGGGATCTCCGGGAATCGAACCCGCAGTCCACGAGCACAGCCAATAAAGGAAATCCACAGAGAGAATAATTATGCTTAACTATAACTTTCCCGAAAAATAGTGCCAATAATTATCAAGGAGTTCAAATAAGGCAATTAGACAACTAAACAGTTAAGTGCTACCTAATCATGCTTTTCTAACCACTACCGGATAAAAGTATCAAATTAACAGCCCAAGACAGGAATATCGCTCATCGAACGTTTGAAATAAAGTACGTGTTCAACAACCAGCGCATGTACACGCCCGTCACCTCGCGTACAAGGCATTTAAACTATCACATAATATCCTAGGGGTGAAAATTCCCCCACACGAGGTTAGACAAGCCACTTACCTCAATTCCGGTACAAAACCGCTAAGTAATAACCCTCTTGCCACGAATGTCGGCCTCCACAAGAGTAGAATCTGATAAAAATCAATAGAATCACATCAAAATAGGCCAATTGGGCATTACCCAATCAAATTAACTCAAAATTCACCAAAACCCACAAGTTGCCAAAACCCGACTTTCGGTACGCTTAACGAAAATTCACGAAAGTTATATATTCGGAACCCTTGTTTCAATACGAGTCTATGCATATAAAGTTTACCAAATTCGGACTCCGTTTGCCCACTCAAAACCTTGATTTTCTAAAGGTTTTGGTCTAGGGTGAAAACCCCATTAATTACCCAAATTCCTCCATTTTCATGAAAAACTTGCATAATATTATCAACAACAATCATAATTGGAGTCCATAATTGATTACTTGAAGAAACCCCTTGAATCTCCCTTCAAAATCGCCCAAATCGCCCCTTAAGCCGAGCCCTCAAAATGTGTGAAATGTTCTGAAATTTTTCTAACTTCTGATACACTTACTTACAGCGATTTTCGCTTCTGCGGAACATTTTCCGCTTCTACGCATCCGTATCCGCGAACAAAGGGTCGCTTCAGCGGTTCCAGGCCTGGCCGGCCATTTCCGCTTCTGCGAACAAGAGGGCCGCTTAAGCGGATCCGCTTCTGCGAAGAAGCATCCGCTTCTGCGGACACGTCCGCCTCTGCGCATAATTGACCGCTTCTGCGGTCTCGCCCAAACGGTAAGATGTCCGCTTCTGCGGACCATGTCCATTTCTCCCCGTCCGCTTCTGCGATCACCGGCATCGCACCAGCGACCCCGCTTCAGCGGATTGGATTCCGCTTCTGCGGAAATAGCCGCTCCTGCGCATCTCGTCCGCTTCTGCGGACACGCTCCTGCGCCCAAAATTTCGCAGGAGCGGAAACAACAGAAGGAGGATCCCAACCTGCAATTCTTCCACAATTTCTCCCGTTTAACCATCCGAAATCACCCCGAGGCCCCGGGACCTCATCCAAACATACCAACACATCTTAATACCTTATTCGAACTTGCTCAAATCCTCAAAACACGTCTAACAACATCAAATCCCATAATTCACATCGAATTCAAGCCTAAATTTCTTAAAACTTTCCGAATTGCACATTCGATCAAAAACCCGTCCAAACGACGTCCGAATGACCCTGAAAATTTGCGGACATATCCAAAATCACATAACGAAGCTACAGAAATTGTCGGAATTCCATTCCGACCCCGGATCAAAATCTCACCTATCGATCGGATTCGCCAAAATTTCAACCTTCGGCATTTCAAGCCTAATTGAGCTACGGACCTCCAAAATACATTCCGAACGCGCTCCTAACCCCGAAATCACCTAACGGAGCTAATGGAACCATCGGATTTCCGTTCCGAGATCGTCTTAACACTGTTCCGGCTACGGACCATTTTCTAGTTTCAAAGCTCTTATTTAGGGACTAAGTGTCCCAAAATGCTCAAATTTTCGGAACCGACTCTCCCGGCAACCCACAATAGCAGAAATGAACTTAGGGGAACAGTTAAATTAGGGATTGGGGCGTAATTTTCTAAAACGACCGGTCGGGTCGTTACATCTTCCCACACTTAAAGATTCGTTCGTCCTCGAACGAGCATAGAAAACATACATGGAGTAGTGAAAAGATGAGGGTACTGGCTGCGCATATCCTGCTCGGTCTCCCAAGTCGCCTCCTCGACCGGCTGGCCCCGCCACCGAACCTTTACCGAAGCGATGTTCTTTGACCTTAGCTTTCTGACCTGCCTGTCTAGAATGGCTACTGGCTCCTCAACATAAGACAGATCCTTGTCTAGCTGAACGGATGTGAAATCCAACACGTGCGACGGGTCACCATGGTATCTCCGGAGCATGGAGACATGAAATACGGGGTGAACTCCGGCTAGGCTGGGAGGTAAGGCCAACTCATAAGCAACCTCCCCAACACGCCTCAAAATCTCAAAAGGGCCAATAAATCTAGGACTCGGCTTCCCTTTCTTCCCAAACCTCATAACGCCCTTCATGGGCGAGACTCGAAGCAGAACCCGCTCACCAACCATAAAAGCCACATCGCGAACCTTCTTGTCCGCATAACTCTTCTGTCTAGACTGGGCCGCACGAAGTCTGTCCCGAATCACCTTGACCTTGTCCATAGCCTCCTGAACCATATCAGTACCTAGCAACCTGGCCTCGCCCGGCTCAAACCAACCCACGGGAGACCCGCACCTCCTACCATATAGGGCCTCGTACGGTGCCATCTGAATACTAGACTGGTAGCTGTTGTTATAAGCAAACTCCGCCAGTGGCAAGAAGTGATCCCATGAACCTCCAAACTCAATCACGCACGCACGGAGTATATCCTCCAAAATCTGAATAGTGCGCTCGGACTGCCCATCAGTCTGGGGGTGAAATGCTGTGCTCAGCTCCACCCGAGTACCTAACTCCTGCTGTACAGCTCTCCAGAACCGTGAAGTGAACTGAGTGCCTCTATCTGAAATGATGGAAACTGGAATACCATGCAGCCGAACTATCTCCTTGATATAGATCTCCGCCGGTCGCTCCGATGAATAAGTAGTGCTCACCGGTATAAAATGGGCGGACTTGGTCAGCCGATCCACAATAACCCAAATAGAATCAAACTTCCTAATAGTCCGTGGAAGCCCAGATACAAAGTCCATTGTGATGCGCTCCCATTTCCACTCTGGAATCTCAATCCGCTGCATCAATCCACCCGGACGTTGATGCTCATACTTCACCTGCTGGCAGTTGAGGCATCTAGAAACATAATCAACTATATCCCTCTTCATCCGCCTCCACCAGTAATGTTGTTTCAAGTCCTGATACATCTTCGCGGCACCCGGATGGATGGAATACCGCGAGCTATGGGCCTCTGCTAGAATCAGCTCTCGAAGATCATCTACATTGGGCACACAGATACGCCCCTGCATCCTCATAACTCCATCATCCCCGATGGTAACATCTCGAGCATCACCACGCCGAACTCTATCCCGAAGGACAAGCAAATGAGGGTCGTCGAACTGACGCTCCCTGATGCGGTCAAAAAGAGAAGATCGAGAAACCACACAAGCTAGAACCCGGCTGGGCTCCGAAAGATCCAGTCTAACCAACTGCCTGGCCAAAGCCTGAACATCCATCGCCATAGGCCTCTCCGAAGCTGGTAGATACGCCAAACTCCCCAAACTCTCTGCCCGACGACTCAAGGCATCGGCAACCACATTAGCCTTGCCCGGATGATAGAGAATAGTAATATCATAGTCCTTCAGTAGTTCCAACCATCTCCTCCGACGCATATTCAGGTCCTTCTGCTTAAGCAAGTGCTGCAAGCTCCGGTGATCGGTGTAGATCTCACAAGGAACCCCATATAAATAATGACGCCAAATTTTCAAGGCATGAACAATGGCAGCTAGCTCCAAATCATGAACAGGGTAATTCTTCTCATGCACCTTCAGCTGTCTCGACGCGTAGGCAATCACCCTACCGTCCTGCATCAATACCGCACCGAGTCTAACTCGTGAGGCATCACAATATACAGTATAGGACCCCGAACCTGTAGGCAACATCAATATAGAGGCCGAAGTCAAAGCTGTCTTGAGCTTCTGAAAGCTCGCCTCACACTCGTCTGTCCACTGAAAGGGGCACCCTTTTGGGTCAATCTAGTCATAGGTGCTGCAATCGAAGAGAACCCCTCTACCAAACGACGGTAATAGCCCGCCAAACCAAGGAAACTGCGAATCTCAGTAGCGGAGGAGGGTCTGGGCCAACTCTGCACGGCCTCCACCTTCCTCGGATCTACTCGAATACCATCACTCGATACCACGTGGCCCAAAAATGCCACCGAACTCAACCAGAATTCACATTTAGAGAACTTGGCATAAAGCTGCTTCTCCCTCAGGATCTGAAGCACTATTCTTAAATGCTGCTCGTGCTGTTCCCGGCTCCGAGAATATATTAGAATATCATCAATGAAGACAATCACGAACGAGTCCAGATAAGGCCTGAACACACTGTGCATCAAATGCATAAATGCTGCTGGGGCATTAGTCAACCCAAAAGACATCACGAGGAACTCATAGTGACCATACCGGGTCCTGAAGGCGGTCTTCGGGATATCTGGCTCCCGAATCTTCAGCTGGTGATACCCGGAGCGCAAATCAATCTTAGAAAACACATGTGCGCCCTGTAACTGGTCAAATAAATCATCAATACGGGGCAAAGGATACCGGTTCTTCACTGTAACCTTATTCAGCCGACGATAGTCAATACACATACGCATAGAACCGTCCTTTTTCTTCACAAACAATACAGGAGCACCCCAAGGCGAAACACTGGGTCGAATAAAACCCTTGCCCAATAACTCCTGTAACTGATCCTTCAACTCCTTTAATTCGGGAGGAGCCATACGGTACGGTGGAATAGAAATGGGCTGAGTGCCCGGCAACAAGTCAATAGCAAAGTCAATGTCTCTGTCAGGCGGCATGCCCGGAAGATCAGCTGGAAATACATCAGCAAAGTCACGTACCACATGAACAGAATCAATAGAGGGAGTGTCAACACTGACGTCCCGCACATAGGCTAGATAAGCAGCACACCCCTTCTCAACCATACGCTGAGCTCCGAGAAAAGAAATAACACGGCTAGGGGTGTGATCTAGAGTACCACTCCACTCAATACGTGGAATGCCTGGCATAGCCAGCGTCACGGTCTTGGCGTGACAATCAAGAATAGCATAATGGGGCGACAACCGGTCCATGCCCAGAATAATATCAAAATCGACCATCCCAAGCAGCAATAGATCCGCTCTGGTCTGAAAATGACAAATGGTAATCAAACACGACCGATATACGCGGTCCACAGCCAAAGAATCACCCACCGGAGTGGAAACATAAATGGGGGCACTCAAAGAATCCCGAGGCACACCCAGATGAGAAGCAAAGTAAGAAGACACATATGAAAAAGTGGAACCGGGGTCGAATAGAACCGATGCCTCCCTGTGACTAACCAGAATAATACCTGTGATAACAGAGTCAGATGCAACAGCCGCAGCGCGATCAGGAATAGCATAGAATCTGGCCTGTCCCCCCTCTCGAGGGCGGCCTCTGGAACTCTGACCCCCGCCCCTGGCTGGCTGGGCAGGTGGAGTGGCAGTCGGAGCTGGAATGATAGCCTGCTGGCCCTGAGAACTACGCTGAGGTTGCGAAGACTGATGAGGGGCTCCCCTCCTACGCCTGGGGCACTCCCTGACCAGATGGCGAGTATCCCCGCACCCAAAGCAAGCTCTGGGAGGACACGGTGACTGTGACAGACCGGCCTCACCCCCACTAGTCCGACCCCTGGAAGGACCCCGCGTAGGAGGTGCACTGGAAACTGGGGGAGCATAATAAGGCTCTTGTGGTGCTGGAAGACCCGGAGTGCTACCGGCTGCGGGCAATGCTGAGTGAACTGGACGACCGGAATATCCCCTGCCAAAACGACCGGCTGCTGAAGTGCGGGCACCAGAGAAATGGCCCGACTCACGAGACCTCTTGGCCTCTCTATCTCCCCGCTCTCTGGGAGCATACTCTCGATCCTCCTGGCGATGCTCACCGCCTGTTGATAAGATATATCTGTCTCCAACTCTCTGGCCATGCTGGATCGGATAGGCGGAATCAGGCCCTCGATAAATCTCCGCACTCTCTCCCGAACCGTGGCTACCAAGGCCGGTGCATGCCTGGCCAGACGGGTGAAACTGATGGCATACTCCGATACTGACATGGAGCCCCGTCGCAACCGCTCAAACTCCGAGCGCCAAGAATCCCTAAGGCTCTGTGGAACAAACTCTCCGTCAAAAACAGATTTGAAAACTGCGTCCAGGTCAACGAAGCGGACTCCTCCGGACTATCCAACTCATACGTGCGCCACCAATCATAAGCGGTCCCACGAAACTGAAACGCGGTGAAGGAAACCCCGCTGGTCTCCACAATCCCCATAGTACGAAAAATACGATGACACTCCTCTAGAAAACCCAATGCATCATCCGAAACCAGACCACTAAACACTGGAGGGTCATATTTCTTGAACCTCTCCAATCTACGCTGCTCGTCCTCGGAGCAGCTGGTCCACCTCCTGGTTGTGCTGGGGCGGCAGGAGGCATAACCAAAACATCTGGAACATGTCCCACTGGCACACGCTGCTCCGGTGTAACGGCTACGGGAGTATGGGCCCCTCCCCCGGCCTGAGATGTAGCTGCGACGAGAGGAAGCAATCCTGCCTGAGCTAAAGTGGTATACATACTCATGAACTGAGCCAGGGTCTCCTGTAGTGCTGGAGTAGTAGCAGCTGTAGTCGGTGTACCAGGTGCCTGCGCTGCAACCTGGTCTACCTGAGGCACCTTAGCGGCAGCGCGCGCGGGTGCTGTGGCTGCACCTCGGGCGCGTCCTCGTCCTCTACCTCGGCCCCGGCCTTTGACGGCGGCAACAGGGGGCGCGGGTACCTGATCATCACGAGTAGCTCATGTCCTCACCATCTGTGAGAGAATAGAAAGCAGTAGTTTAGATTTGATGCCAAAAATGTCGCACGACAAGGAATCCAAAAGAAATGAAGAGTTTCCGAAACAGTTACATAGCCCCTCGTAGATAAATACAGACGTCTCCGTATCGATCAGCGAGACTCTAAGTAACCGGTCCGTGTCCCGTGACTCCTATGAAGGAGGGGGCTACGTACTGATGTCACGACCCTAGTTCACCAATTGTGAACATGTCGTGATGGCACCCAGTCCCCACGACTAGGTAAGCCTAACACGTTGCGGAATCTATAAATTATAATTACTTAAGTAAGAAACAGCAGAAAATAACATAAAAGATATGTAATCCGTGCCACTTGGCACATACATCCGTCACACAATGAATAAACACTACCAAGATCCGGAACCCCACGGTAACACAGACTAAAAGGGAAATACAACTGTGGCTCTATGTGTAAAGAGTATCTAACAACGAGATGAAGAAAAATGTCAACTAGTAATACTAGAATAGAAGGGAAGCCTCCGGATCCGCGGACGTAGCAGATCATACCTCGAAGTCTCCCAGAAAGCTGCGGAATCACCTAGTACGAGCCTGCTCTGATGTACCTGGATCTGCACAACAAAAGTGTGCAGAAGAGTAGCATGAGTACACCACGGCGGTACTCAGTAAGTGCCAAGCCTAACCTCGATGGAGTAGTGACGAGGTAGGTCAGGGCCCTACTGAGAAACAATAATATAATGATGAAAACAAAATAAACAGTTTAAATGATAATAATTTCCGAAATAACCACATTATGATAATTACTGCAACTGTCTACGATTAAGCTAACAACAAATAACCAACTCAAATAAACAAATCCAGGATCTGTGGGAATTGAACCCACAGTCCCGTTCTCAATACCTCTGGGTCTCCGGGAATTGACCCCGCAGCCCATGTCTCAATAATATCTCAATGACTCAGGATCTCTGGGAATCGAACCCGCAGTCCACAAACAACATCACTCCGGGTCTCTGGGAATCGAACCCACAGCCCCGGGATCTCCGGGAATCGAACCCGCAGTCCACATCTCAATAATATATCAATAGCTCAGGATCTCCGGGAATCGAACCCGCAGTCCACAAACAATATCACTCCGGGTCTCTGGGAATCGAACCCACAGCCCTGGGATCTCCGGAAATCGAACCCGCAGTCCACGAGCACAGCCAATAAAGGAAATCCAGAGAGAGAATAATTATGCTTAACTATAACTTCCCCGAAAAATAGTGCCAATAATTATCAAGGAGTTCAAATAAGGCAATTAGACAACTAAACAGTTAAGTGCTACCTAATCATGCTTTTCTAACCACTACCGGATAAAAGTATCAAATTAACAGCCCAAGACAGGAATATCGCTCATCGAACGTTTGAAATAAAGTACGTGTTCAACAACCAGCGCATGTACACGCCCGTCACCTCGCGTACAAGGCATTTAAACTATCACATAATATCCTAGGGGTGAAAATTCCCCACACGAGGTTAGACAAGCCACTTACCTCAATTCCGGTACAAAACCGCTAAGTAATAACCCTCTTGCCACGAATGTCGGCCTCCACAAGTGTAGAATCTGATAAAAATCAATAGAATCACATCAAAATAGGCCAATTGGGCATTACCCAATCAAATTAACTCAAAATTAACCAAAAACCACAAGTTGCCAAAACCCGACTTTCGGTACGCTTAACGAAAATTCACGAAAGTTATATATTCGGAACCCTTGTTTCAATACGAGTCTATGCATATAAAGTTTACCAAATTCGGACTCCGTTTGCCCACTCAAAACCTTGATTTTCTAAAGGTTTTGGTCTAGGGTGAAAACCCCATTAATTACCCAAATTCCTCCATTTTCATGAAAAACTTGCATAATATTATCAACAACAATCATAATTGGAGTCCATAATTGATTACCTGAAGAAACCCCTTGAATCTCCCTTCAAAATCGCCCAAATCGCCCCTTAAGCCGAGACCCAAAATGTGTGAAATGTTCTGAAATTTTTCTAACTTCTGATACACTTACTTACAGCGATTTTCGCTTCTGCGGAACATTTTCCGCTTCTACGCATCCGTATCCGCGAACAAAGGGTCGCTTCAGCGGTTCCAGGCCTGGCCGGCCATTTCCGCTTCTGCGAACAAGAGGGCCGCTTAAGCGGATCCGCTTCTGCGAAGAAGCATCCGCTTCTGCGGACACGTCCGCCTCTGCGCATAATTGACCGCTTCTGCGGTCTCGCCCAAACGGTAAGATGTCCGCTTCTGCGGACCATGTCCATTTCTCCCCGTCCGCTTCTGCGATCACCGGCATCGCACCAGCGACCCCGCTTCAGCGGATTGGATTCCGCTTCTGCGGAAATAGCCGCTCTGCGCATCTCGTCCGCTTCTGCGGACACGCTCCTGCGTCCAAAATTCCGCAGGAGCGGAAACAACAGAAGCAGGATCCCAACCTGCAATTCTTCCACAATTTCTCCCGTTTAACCATCCGAAATCACCCCGAGGCCCCGGGACCTCATCCAAACATACCAACACATCTTAATACCTTATTCGAACTTGCTCCAATCCTCAAAACACGTCTAACAACATCAAATCCCATAATTCACATCGAATTCAAGCCTAAATTTCTTAAAACTTTCCGAATTGCACATTCGATCAAAAACCCGTCCAAACGACGTCCGAATGACCTGAAAATTTGCGGACATATCCAAAATCACATAACGAAGCTACAGAAATTGTCGAATTCCATTCCGACCCCGGATCAAAATCTCACCTATCGATCGGATTCGCCAAAATTTCAACCTTCGGCATTTCAAGCCTAATTGAGCTACGGACCTCCAAAATACATTCCGAACGCGCTCCTAACCCCGAAATCACCTAACGGAGCTAATGGAACCATCGGATTTCCGTTCCGAGATCGTCTTAACACTCTTCCGGCTACGGACCGTTTTCTAGTTTCAAAGCTCTTATTTAGGGACTAAGTGTCCCAAAATGCTCAAATTTTCGGAACCGACTCTCCCGGCAACCCACAATAGCGGAAATGAACTTAGGGGAACAGTTAAATTAGGGATTGGGGCGTAATTTTCTAAAACGACCGGTCGGGTCGTTACAAGTTTGCTCTTGAAAAATCGCCTATGGGGTTTGAGTTTTGAAAGAATGGTGAAAACACTACAAGAAAATGGGGATACGACGACGCTTATTTAGTGACATTTGAAATAAATGTCGGGAAAACATGAAGTTTACGTCATTTATGAACAAATATCGTAAAAACTACGACATTTGATACTAGATGTCATAAAAACTATGACATTTGAAACTAAATGTCAAAAAAACTACGACATTTTGATACTAAATGTCATAAAAACTATGACATTTGATACTAAATATCATAAAAACTGTGACATTTGATACTAAATATCATAAAAACTACGACATTTGATACTAAATGTCATAAAAACTACGATATTTGATAGTAAATATCATAAAAACAATGACATATGATATAAAATGTCGTAATGATAACGACATTAATGAAGAAATATTATCAAAATTATGATATTTGGTACAAAATATCGGCAAAGCAATGATATTTGATACTAAATGTTGTAAAAAAAATAATATTTGATATAAAATATTGTAAAAACAACATTTATGAAGAAACATCATAAATTTTCAACATTTGATACTAAATATTGTAAAGAAAAAAAGATATTTGATACAAAATATCGTAAAAACATGACATTTGAACAAAATATTGTTAAAGCTATGGCATTTTATACAAATGTCAAAAACCTAATGAGTTTTACTTTAAATGTCATAATACCAGTCGATAATTACGATCATTTACATTAAATGTTAAAAATTTCTCTTTTTCTTACTTGTTAAATCATTATATTCTTGTCTAGAATGAAAATAACACTATTTAGATTAATATTGTATATTTATAAAATATTATGACATTTATCCTCCAAATAGATGACTTATGTGATTGTCGATTAGTGTTTTAATAGACGTTATAGGACTCGTCCAAGACTAGCTTATGAGCAAGACACTTGTTGCGATAGCTCACGTGTGAGGCTTATGCCCATAGTGTCTAAGTGCGCACCCTGAACACACGTATCGCTCAGCGTTCGGGAGTACTTACCCCATAAATCATGTGTTGAATTTAGTAAAATTGACCCTCAAAACAATTTAAGACATGAATAATAATTTTTTTTATTATATATATATATATATATACACACACACACACACACACGAAAATTGAGTGTAACTAACATAAGGAGTCACGTGAATATCATTTGAACATTTCTTTTGAAAATAGATAGCCGAAATTGGGATTTCATTGGTCATTTGAGCTCAAATTTGGGAGTTCTTGGTATGTATGAACTCGTCCGATTACCCATCCCCTCACGAGTTAAAATATAAATTTATTTTGAAATCGGACCTCAAATCGAGGTCCAACTCAATAATTTATAGAAAATCTAGATTCTACCCAAAAACCCTAATTTCACTCATGAAATCCTTGATTTCAATTGGAAAACATGTTTAATGATGTTAAAAGTTGAAATAATTGAGTAAAAATCGATTTATAAGTGATTTGGGATGAAGTTTGCTCTTGAAATATCGCCTATGAGGTTTGGGTTTTGAAAGAATACTGAAAAAAGTGAGTTTAAATTCGTATAAGTATGAAAGTGCACGTGTGCAAATACGGGATTTGCGAACTTAGGTTCGCATTTGCGAACATGACAAGCCTAGGCGCAATCTTCTCATTTGCAAAGTAGAGATCGCTTTGCCGATATGGGCATTTTGGCATTTGCGACCTTGGGCGTCGCATTTGCGACCCCTGCCCAATTGACCAGACTTTGCATTTGTAAAGTCATTTATTGCATTTGCGATCCTGCCCGGCCTTCCCCTTCTTCGCATTTTCGATGGGGACTTCGCAGTTGCGAAGTCACATTTGCGATACTTTTCTTTGCAATTGCAAAGATACCAGCTTGGGGAAAAATACCAGCTGTGAGCACGTGATTTTTGACTCACACGAATTACTCCCAAAAATTCAAAATAAACGAGTTTTGCGTTGTTTGCAATACATATGGACTTTATGTTTTTTTTTATTTTTTGTTTGCATTTTGTGTGCCCATGTTTATTTGTTAAATCAATAAAAACTACAAAACATGTTGCATTTGCATTTTATCTAGCAATTTTGGGTTTCAAGTTAAGGATTTTGTTTTAAGTCAATTATGTGTAAAACAGGCCCAAGGAAAACGAACAACCCAGGCCCAAGCAAAATCCGGTTCAGGCCATCTCCGGATACGCCCAAACGACGCCGTAACAGGCCAGGATATCCAAGCCATTCGATCATTTTGATCCATCGGTCGCCAATCGCCCCTGCACCCCGACCCGTATCCACATAAAAACAAACCGCCCGTTCTCAAACTTACTCAAACGACTTCGTTTCGTTGAGTAGGTTGATCCAAGCCGTCGATCTTAATCGATCCAACGGCCTGGATCAAATCCGTCAGAAGGTATATAAGCCCAAAAGGCCTACCCAGCCCCCCTTAAGCCAGACCCCCCGTTTTCATCGTCTCTCTTAGAGACGACTGAGCACCCACCGTCCCCCGCCGCCCTCCGCCTACCGGAAATCGCCTCACGGCGGTTTCGGTAGGCCAAACCTTCCCATTTTTACACCAAAGAACCCTCCCAACCTCCTCTTTCAAACCCCATAACCTTTGTATCTCGAATCATCCCTGAACGTCTCGAATCTTCGATCGAAGGTTCGAGTCAAAACCAAAACCATGCCAAACCGCTCCAAACTCACCCCGAGCACTCCCATGACCTCCCTTATACACCCACCACCTTTAGCCCGGCTCGAAACTGGCCAGAAATGGTAAAGCCCCAAAAAATGGTCGCATGAACCCTAATTTTAAAGGGGGTGGAAATTGAGGGGAGATTTGAGGTCGCATGGATCTTAATCCAGGTGTTCTCAACCGAGAACACCCCGATTAAGGCCCATGTGGCTTCAAAAGTTTGAGTCCAAGGTCGGTCCTGAGCTATTGCTGATTTCAGAGGTATATCTTCCTCTTTTCTCCGCGTCGATTTTGTGATGATCTTTTGCTTGCTTTGTGTTTAATTTTCTAGCATTTTCTTTCTTTTTCTTCTTCCCATCTCCGGACCTTTTATTTGGTCAAATCATGTTTCCTTGTATGCTTCGACTCATTGTTTTGTTGCGATTACAGTGTGTGTTTAGTGTAGTTAAAATGATCGAATAGCTAATTCCCCACTCCTATTAGTATAATTTGAATCGCGTGTATGTTTGGTCTGATCTTGTCAATGTACTGTCAATTATGTGTGTTATAATTTGATAACTGATTGTCCCTAAAGCATCATCAGTTAGTGATATGGATTAGAACAATGAGGCAGTAAACTCGCACTTGCCTGTTAAGCCTTGAACCACTGTTGGATTGAAAGTCTATAGCTGTTGTGATTCTGAAATTAGGATTTGAATTAACTGTTAGGAAGTCAGAGGTTAGCATCGTAGGATTTTCTTGTCAATCGCACTGCACTTGAAACAGAGCAGTGGAACTTGCTGTTACAGCAGGGCACTTGGCCATGTCTGGGCAGAAATAATTAAAATATTAGAACCCCATACTCAGACATATTTTAGTGGCTAAACAGAGAATATAATATGCTGGATAGAGAAAAGGATGGGCAGGGTTGGTTTTTCTGATTTTTGTATCTTTAGAAGTTCATTTTTCAACTATAAGTACAGGGCTTAAACAGAATAGAGAGGACGGATTTTTGGGAGAGCTTTCTTTGAGTTTTGAGAGATATAGTTCTAAGAAAACAGTGAGTGAATTGAAAAGGCAAAACAGATTGAATTCGAGAAAGATTCTGCATTTTCTCTTTCTCATTGTTTCATTTGGCTTACTGTTCCATTGAATTGGTAGAACAAACCTTGAGTTCTGACCAATTCATTGATATCTTTGGCTCAGTATTTAGCCACTGGAACTTCAGAGAGGTATATGGTTAACTTCAAATAGTTCTAGGTCCAACTAAGCTAGCTTCTGGGACAAATAGTGGTCTGTGGATATTTTCAAAGGTTTGCTGGGTATTTTGAAGTAAAAACTGGTCTGTCTAAGCTAATTTCTGGGGTGACTTGCTGTTTGGTTGTTGGTGTTCTGTTGATTGCTGAGTTGCTGTTTGATCACTGCCAAGCAGTTACTGACCTCTAATTTCTTCATTTTCTGCTAACAATTTCCAGGTACACAACTATTACTTTGTAAGTCGGGACTCGAAGCATGAAATACAAATGAAGAGCTGAAGCTCCATGATTTATGTTTAAATTATGTTCTGAATTAATATTGTATATCTATAGGGAAGTTAAATTCATCTGTTAAAGCTACTAGTTGCTTCATTACATATAGTTGAGCAGTGATCTGCAGTGGTTTAGGGGTTAAACTCCATTCCTATGTAGGCTAGATAGAAGGGAACTAATGGTGTAGTTTCATATCTTGTCATATCCAGTTTATTTCATTTTATATGCGAAATGCACATCAGTCCCTTAAGTTAAATCACTTCGTAGTTTGGATTATTCTATGTTAAACAACTCGTTCGCATAAAATTGGCAAAAAGAACAGGTTCCCGTAAATGTCATCTTCGGATTTAACAAAAAAAAAATTGCGTTCAAACACCCGCTTAGAATAGGTTCGAAGCATGTAAATAATATAGGACCTTTTCTTCTTGTACTTTAGAGGCAAAACCTAAACGAAGAAAATGTAATCACTATAGGATTACCCTTTTTTTTAATAGATGAGACGAGCCGTTTAGCTAATTTTGTGGCCCTTCGCAAAGTAGTAATACGTCAGTCATTTTAGGTGTGGTTTTTTTTATACGAGTGTGCATTTCAAGAAACTTCAATTCAAATCTAAATGATGTTAAAATATGTCAAAAATCACGGGTATAATTTATTTGACGTGACTCGAAACGTGTTTTAATAACGTCGCGATCATTCTTAAAATTAGATAAAAGCGTTTGATAGGTTTAAATTGCATTATGACGTGAACATTTATAAAAATCAGGAAATTTTAGCCATTTATAATAATTGAAGCGACCGTGCTAGAACCACGGGATCCGGGGGTGCCTAACACCTTCCATCGGGTCAACAGAATTCCTTACTTAGAATTTCTGGTTCGCAGACTTCATTTGGAAAGTCGAAAATTTCCTCGATTCGGGATTTAAATAAATCGGTGACTTGGGACACCTTAATTTATTCCAAGTGGCGACTCTGAAATAAATAGAATAATCCCGTTTCGAATATTGTCACTTAAATTGGAAAACTCCCTTACGCTTTTGTAGATGCGTGATTTTGCCCCTACCCGAGATTTTTTTTATATTTTTAGCGTAAAATATTTAGTTTTGTTTTAATATAGCTATTTTAGCTAAATTTGACTCTTTTACTTTATTTTTACCTTAAAATGAAAAAATAACAAAAATATAGTTTTATTAATGTTTCATAGTCATTTTAAACTTGAAAAATACAAAAATAGTACTTTATATTTTTATCTTTTTATAAAAACGAAAATAATAAAAACATAGTTTCATTAATATTTTGTAGTTATTTTAAACTTGAAAAATATAAAAAAATAGTTTTATTTTAATTATGAGTCTTATAGTTATTTTGCTTACGTAGGATTAATTAATAACACCGTGTTCTTATTCTCGGTTCCGGGCAAAGAATAATATTCGGGTTCAAACTACCCGGTTTTATAATTTTCGGATCTAGCCCATAATAATCCGAGCCCACCACACGTGGGGGACACGGACGGAGCACGAGACGGAACCCATAACTCTTGAAACCCACGTGGAGACCCATCACTCTTGGTCTCTCACGTGGGCATAAATTCCAACGGACAGAGGATGGGCAAACAAATTTTGTTGTTGATTTTAAAAGGAGAAAAAGAATACAAAGAGACGGTACATCTTCTTCTAAAAGAAAGAGAAGGGCATCACCTTCTCCTGGAGATTTTTCAATGCTGAACTAACTGGGAAAAATAAAAAATGAGAGATGCAATCAGGACGGAAAAGAAAACACTCCACCCCTCTCGTCGTCGATTCAGCCCGTCGACCATAACCAGTGACGTACACCAACCAGTCGTCCTCGTTCGTCCAGCGCTACGACACAGCCCATTGAATGCCAAACACTCGTCTTCTTTGTTCCAGCATCCATACACACACACATACACAGCTGCGCAGCAAAAGAGACAGTGAGTTGAGGTGCTATTCATGTTGTGTTCGTTCGAGTTTCCATCGAGGTTTCAAGTGTACAACTTCGAGATGATCTTCTATCAATGCTAGTTGCTGGGCATGAAACCACATGTTCAGTTTTGACATGGACGTCATACCTGCTGAGTAAGGTATCTTTGTTTGACCTATCTTCTTGAATCCTTAGTTCCCTCTTAATTTATCATTCATTTTTATGTTTTTCCAACTTGAATGATAGAAATAAAGTGTGCAGCAGAGAAGTGCAAAGTTGGCTTTTTTTTTTCTTCTTTAATATTCATGTGCATATTCTAGATGTATTTGCCGCTTAAATTCAGCCTTTTCGACACTTTCACATTTAACATGTTTCACATGGTTTCTTTTGGAGGTAAACACTCACTGCCACAAGTACACTCAAAAAATTACCCAGCTATTCTGTGTGTTTATGTCAAAGTCATGGTTTTAATATTTGGATGTAAAGTAAGAAAAAAAAATGAAAAGTAGGTTCTTCAATGTGTGAGAAATTATCCTTGCAAGGTAACCCCTTTAGCATGGTCGTACGTGGTATCTTTAGTCATTCGTTGTTCATTTATGTAAGTTGGAAACTATTTGAAGTCAACTGGTTTCTTTTAACCTCTTTACTTCTTTTGGCTTGTCAGAGGGGCAACTATTTGAAGTCAACCTAATTGTTGTGAGCTCTGTCTCTATGACATTTACGCTAACTTAAATTCCTCCCCGTCCACAAGACAGTACTTCATTATAAAGGTTGAATTTGAAGAAAAGGTGTCTTAACTTGTGATATATGGTGACTTAACAAAATGACAATTGCATAGCCCTCATTTGATTAATCTTGTTTTATCCTTAGAATTCGAGGCGTGCCATTTAGCAAATTTCATGGCCCTCGCAAAGTACAAATGCGAAATTACTTTAGGCGCGTTAGTTAATAATAATACCTTCCTAATCACGGGTGCGCATTTATGTGACCCAAATCTTACTCCCGGCGAAACTGAAATACATTAAAGTCACAGGCGTACTGGTTGCGGTGTGACTCAAAAATGTGTTTTCGTGACGTCGCAATTCTTCTAAAATTGAAAAGCGGAACATAATAGCACATAGTTAAAATATATAAAGAAATCGGATAAAAACAAAAATAGCAGTTGAGCGACCGTGCTAAAACCACGGAATCCGGGAGTGCCTAACACCTTCTCCCGAGTTAACATAATTCCTTATCCGAATTTCTGGTACGCAGACTGTTAAACGGAGTCAAACCTTTCCTCAATTCAGGATTCAAACCGGTGGCTTGGGACACCATAAATCTCCCAAGTGGCGACTCTGAATCTCTTAATAAATGAATCCCGTCTTGATTGTCCTTTAATTGGAAAAACTCTCTTTTACCCTAGCGCCCTCGCGGGTTTGCGGAAAAAGGAGGTGTGACAGCTCTGGCGACTCTGCTGGGGATAATTGACCCAGAACTTCGGTTCAGGGTTTAAGAATTCGAGCTCAGTTAAAATTGCTGTTTTTGCTTATATCTGATTTCATTATATGTTTTGATTAATATGCTACATGTTTACCGCTTTGATATCACGTGGACTGTGTATATAAACTGTGCTGAAAACCCTTCTCTTCTCACCCCCGGGATGTGCTCACTGGTTGAGACTCCCTATTCTGTTAATGTCATACCCCGAAATAATAAAGAGGCTCGGAAAGTTTCTAAGCCGGCTGGCCTTTTGGTTCCCGGAAAGGAGCCCCTTCCTCAACTCGAGTTGTCCACTCGGGTACACAGTCTAGATCACATACCCAAGTTTTAAACTTAGAATAATGTGACTTCATGCCGGATCCCTAGTAGGAACGCTTATTTGCATCATGTTGCATTTGACTTAGGGGACTCAACACAGGGGTTGGGTCCGTCTAGGACAGGCAACCTGAAATAAAAAAGACCATCCTGTCGCATCCTGTTTGTTTCACGCAATTATTTGTTTCAGACTTGCATGCCGACCGACTTGTAAATATTGAGGAAAAATGAAGAAAAAAAAGGAAAAAAGAAAAATAACAGTGTAGAGAGATAACTACTCATTTTTAGAAAACAAACCAATGCCCAAGTAGTGTCGAAACTCTACCGGATTTTGAGAATAAAAAGGAAAAAAGAGAATTGTTATTTTTAAAATAGTTTGTTATTACTTAAAAGAAAAAAAAAAGAAAAAACGTTTTATTTTAATAATTAAAAAAAAACTAGCTTTATTTTTCAATAAAAAGAAGTGATTTTGTTCATAAAAAATATAGTCATTTGTTTGTCAATAAAATGAAAATTATAATAGTTCGTTTTATATGCCAATGAATTGAAAAACTAATAGTTTGTTTTCAAAAATAATTCGTGTTGCTCGTTTATAATAAATATATATATATACATAATGAAAAAAAAACATAAAAGAAAAGGAAATGTCATTGTTTTCAAAAGTAGTTTTCTTTATCTGACCGAACTACGTTGGTTTGATTCTCACATGGTGTGAGATACGTAGGCAACCTTCATCGGGTCCAACCACCTCTTCAAAAAATAAAAAAAATGTGTCGAAGTTTTAGTTTTCAATAAAATCAAAGTAACGCTGTTTTTGAAAATAGTCGAATGTTCCGAAAAAACACCGGAAGACTGTTTTTGCAAAAATGGCCACTTTGAAGTCTTTTCTTTTCTTTTCGAATAATGGCCTTGAAATATTCCATGTGGAAATGTTGAAAGGCCGTAGCCTCAAAATAAATTTTGGGTTACCACCCCTTTTAAAAAAAAAATCAATCAAGAAAATATGTTTAATTTTGTCAATAAAATCAAAGTGATGCCGTTTTTGAAAATAGCCGAATGTTCCGAAAGGACGCCGGGAGGCTGTTTTTGCAAAAATAGCCGCTTTGAGTCATTTTAGATAATTTACGAGCATAGCCTTGAAATATTCCTTGTGAAAATGTTGAAAGGCCATAGCCGCAAAATCAAGTTCGGGTTCACACCTCTTTTGCAAAAATAACCAAAAATGTCAAATTTTTTATTTTTGTTATAAATAAATCGGGTGATGCTGTTCTTGTTTAAAATAAGCCGAATGTTCCCCAAAAGGACGCCGGAAGGCTATTTTTGCAAGAATGGCCACTTTGAGTCTTTGTAAATAATTTTGGGCACAACCTTGAAATATTCCCTCGTGAAAATGTTAAAAGGCCGTATCCGCAAAATTAAGTTTGAGTCATCACTCAACTTTGCAAAGAAAATTATATATATATATATATATATATATATATATAAGCCATTACATATATATGGCCGGTTTTGCTGAAATAGCCACATTTGGCATTTAAACTTTCTCAGTCTTGTGTTGGCCTGTGTCGGTGCTGAACGATGCCCCATGGGCCCCAAGATGAAAAATTTTGAATTTGTATTCTCTTAAATAAAATTTTGCAAAAATAGCCGCTTTGTCAAATAAGTCATTACATGGCCAATTTTGTAAAAATAGTCAATTGACATTAGAAACTTCTCAGTCTGATGTTGGCTTATGGCGATGCCGAACGATGCCCCATGAGCCATAGGATGAGAAAATTTTCAAGTTTATCTTTCTCAAATAAATTTTACAAAAATAGCCATTTTATCAAATAAGCCATTACATGGCTAATTTTGTAGAAATAGTCATAATTGGCGCTAAAAATATTTTTATTCTTGTAGAAATCTCCGGCACAAGGTGTGAAAGTTTTTCATCAGAGTTTGTAGTTGGAGTCGGCTTTTACAATTTTTTCAAAAAAAAAAAAAAGAAAAAAAAATCAAATATTCATCTCTTTATTTCTTGCATTAATTTGCAAGAACTACGCTCGGTCTGATTCATGCGGGGTCATGATACGTAGGCAATCCACATAGGATTCGACCATTTCATAAAAAAAAAAAAAAAAAAAAGAGAAGAGAAAAAGAGAAAAATAGAAAAAAAATAACAAAAACAATTTAGAAAATAAAGGAAAGTTGGGAAAGCACATATATGAGAAGCTGGAATAACGCATGAAACCGAAGCAAATGCATGATAGAAAGGTTTAACTGCCTAGGTTCATTGCATCCATAATGTGTGTTTACCTACCTGTCAAATGGCCTAACGCTAACGTGATGACTTCGCTTTGTTGTGTCCAGTTCAGAAAGGTGGTTGGTTGTGGTTCTAAAATAACTCTTCCCTGTAACACAAAGTGAGAGGACAATGGTAGAGAATCTCAAGACTGAGTGGGTTGACACCGATACCCGACAACAGCTGGTTGAACGGAACCACGGGTTAGTAGAAGAAGTCAAAATATTGAGACAACATGTGGCCGACATGTATCGGGCGTGGATGGATGGAAAAGCACCACCTCCGCCACCACCTAGCTTCCTGGACTCTGTCCTTACCCGTACAATGAATCCGATGCCAGATGATCCCCCACACTCTCCATATATACCCGCCTATCACAACTTCTCCAGCCACTCGAGTAGCTCAATTACTCATCCCCCAGCTATGTTTTCACAACGCTACTCCCATCCCCAACACCACTACTCTCCCCAGGACACCCAAAATCGTACTTCACCTTCCCGGTACCCAGCTCCACAAAAAGCCTACCAACCCCCACGAACATACCGGAAGCCTCCTGGGTCAGGTTTCAGGCCAAATAAGGCATTTAGGGAGGAGAGGTTGTTGAAACGAGAAAAGGCTCTCACCCCTATCGGAGAATCTTATGCAAGTTTGTTCGAAAGGTTAAAACATGTCGGCCTGATTACACCGCTCCCCGGATATACTCCCGATCAACGTGCAAGAAGCTTCGATCCTACTGCACGATGTGCATACCATTCCAATGTCAGAGGGCACGATATTGAGAGTTGTCGTACCTTGAAAAAGGAAATAGAAAGAATGATTCAAAAAGGATGGTTGATTGTGATCAATGACGATGACATGGAGCACACGAATCCTCTGGGGGGTATATTGACTGAAGCTAAAAATGTTGAAGCAGATGGAAGCCTCAGCAATATTGATGCAGAACTTAGTGGCTAAAATGTTGTGCTTGGTAATTGGAAAGACACTCCGTCTTTGGGTCAGCTAGATGGAGTTTCGGTGGTTCATTTTTGTTGTCATTTCTGTTTGTCCGAGTAATTTTCAAGGTTGTGATTCTGATTTTGTCTTGGGGTCAAACCCTCTTGTCCTTCCTTTTTGTCCTAGCAGTTCGCTTTGGTCTTGCCCAGTTTTGTTTCAGGGCTGTACTCTGGTTTGTTTTGCTTGTTTTGTCATTGAACCATTTCTTCATTAGTTTAATGAAGCTTTCGGTCTTTTGTTACTTCCGGTCATTTTATTTGTTTAGTTTTTTTTACCCTTTAGATTTGTCTTGTGCTCAAACGCCAAATCTAGTGACACGACATGCGCACACATAATTGTGGCTTAATTCTAAAAGTTAATCATGAAGCAATTGGAAGATGATCGGGTCATCTAAAGGAAATAAAAATAATTTGAGACTATTTGGATCTTGAGTCATGTGAAACCGGGGCAAGCAAAAAGGAAACAGTCAAAGGCAAGCTGGCCAAAATTGACATGGGGTCGTTCATAATAATGAAAATGAGAGTGTTGCCCAACAGTGCTTTAAAGATATGACGAATATTAATTGTGTTGTTTACATTTGGCATGTTTTGAAGATTGGAATGACGAAGGCATTTTGTTCTGCTATCCAAACACTTTATCCATCGTCAACCCTTTGAGCCTTATTTTAAATTCTTTCATACCCTTCCTTCCGAATTAGTTGCAAAGACTAGAAACACAAGTTTGAAAGGCAAAAGAAGAAAGGGATAAAGAAAAAGTAAAGAAAAAGAAAACAACAAAAAGAGATAAAAAAAAAAACTTCAAAAAGAGGAATTGGGAACTACGTTTGACCTGGTTCCTCAAAGAGGATACGTACGCGCTTCACAGCTCGGTCATAGTGTAAATGAAAACCAAAAAAAATCCCCCAAGCAAGAAACGGGGGCAGTAAAAAAAAATTGTGTTTATGTAAGGAAAATATAGGATTCCGAAGGTTGTAATTTTGAACCCAATTTGTTTTATTTCGAGCCTTTAATACCCTTTCTTTCTAGTCCTGTCCAAACCCACATTACGGTCCAAAGAAAGACCTTTTGACCAATCTTCAAAAGAGGCTGAGTTAGGCAAATGAGAGAAGTTTCATCGGGACATAACACTCTGATTCCCAGCAGAAAGACTCCGATCTCCAGCAGAAAATAGGAGAGTCTTAGCAGTAACACCACCAATCCCCAGCGGAAAAGTAACACAAACGAGAGAGTCTTAGCGGTGAAAACCGTCACAGGCACCATAAGGTGATGAAAGCTGAGAGAAAAACCGAAATGAGAGAGGCTCGGTAGTGAAAACCCCTCGGGCACTACAAGTCGAACGGAGATTGGAAATCAGATGGGAAAGCCCAGGCGAAGATTACAAAAGGCGGTTTAACGACGGAGGATAGGTTATATGTGCATGTCATGTCCATTAGAGTTGGTATCCACGTTTGATAGGTTTACTTTATAATTTTTCTTTTTAGAGAGTCATCTTCCTTTTTGTCTTTTATGCTGTTTCCTTTTATCTTTCTCTTTTTTATCAAAAATTCCCCAATAGAGTCTGTTTGCAAGAAATGACCGCAAAATTTTCCATCAGCTTTCCAATTACGCAAGACGGGATTTTGATTGGTACACCCAAGTGGTATAATTCAGGAAGGATCAAGCGCAAGGCCAGTGTCCAGAGGTATATTCCCCAGCAATAGGAAAATGACAAAGGGAGGGATTGGTGTCAATAAGGATATCTCAAGGAAGGTTAATGAGACTCAAAGGTTGGGAAATGCCCAGTCCTTAGATATGCCGCCAAAGGGGAGATATCCCAAGCAGAAAGGTATTTTCAGTGACAAGGGTGAACAAAGAAAATGGTTCACCAGTAAAACATGCAAGGTCTTCACGAAGGGTCACTATCATAGGAATTCGGGTGGTTAGTGGAAAACAATGTGGAAAGGTTCGCGAATAAAGAGTCGTCAAGGAAGGCGGGGAAGCAAGAAAGGAGAAAGCTATCCCCAACATGAATATCATCAAATAATAATATCCCCAGCAAGTTCTGATAATGAAACACAGAGCAGGGAAAGAGGAGGAGAACCATCCCCAGCAGGAGCACCACAACCAGCCACCACATTTTAAAACTAACCAATTTTTCTTTGATTTGAAACAGGAAGAAGAGGGGTTGTTGGCAGAAAAGCATTCCACGAAGAAGATTCTCAAATTGGGGCAGAAAATTTTCTCCCGTTGCGAAAATTTTCTCGAAACCAAATACCCGGTTGGGGAAAGAAGCCAGATAACGTAAGGAAATGATCTTTGAACCCGATTATCCCCAGCAGCTTTGGAAAAAAAAAACAAGGTGTGATAGAGGAAATTATACCCCCAGCAGACAAGACAAAACGAGGAAGCTTGCGTTCAGAAAGGCAAGAAGTCGGTATCATCCCCAGCAGTTCTCGAAAAAATGAAACATTGATTTCGAGATTTCTCCGACAGCATTATATCCTACAAGTTTTTCAAGGGAGCCAAGCGCGAGTCCCAAATGAGGTTTGGAAAGAGGAAAAAGGAAAAGGGATCCCCCGACAGTGTAATCCGCAGCTGATGACATTTTTAAAAGATGTTGTTGAAGTCAGGAGCCCGCCTGAAGAATGGAGTGGCGATTTATTTTCAAAAAGTTGATGTTGAAGTCAGGAGCCCGCCTGAAGAATGGAGGGGCGATTTATTTTCAAAAGATGTTGTTGAAGTCAGGAGCCCGCCCGAAGAATGGAGTGGCGATTTATTTTCAAAAGATGTTGTTGAAGTCAGGAGCCCGCCTGAAGAATAGAGGGTTACTTTCAAAAGTTCCACGGCGAGGACTCAGATTGATTACCTCCTCCTCAGAAGGAGCGATAGAGGGTTGTGCAAGGATTGCAAGGTTATTCCGGGAGAGTCCCTTTCAACTCTTCATAGACTCCTAGTGATGGATGTAGGTCTCTGGGTGAAGAGGAAGAGGAGGGGTTCTCGGGGCCGACCGCGGATTAGATGGGGAACTTTGACTAAGGAGAAAGCCCAGGAGCTGGAGAGGAAGCTAGTTGATGGGGGAGCTTGGAGTAGCTCTGGGGAAGCGGACGCAATGTGGTCAGTGACGGCGAACTTGGTTAGGGAGGCCGCGCGAGATGTGCTTGGGGTAGCCAAGGGCTATTCAGGCAGGCACCAAGGTGACTGGTGGTGGAATGAAGTAGTCCAAGGAAAAGTGGAGGCGAAGAAGGCGGCGTTTGCTAAGTTGTCAGGGAGCTCAAGCGAAGAAGAAAGGAGAGCGAACAAGGAGAACTACAAGGTGGCGAGGAAGGAAGCGAAACCGGCGGTCACGGAAGCTAAAAATGCAGCGTTTGGGCGCATCTACGAGGAATTGGGGGAGAAAGGCGGGGAGAGAAAGTTATTCCGGTTGGCTAAGGTGAGGGAGAGGAAGGCGCGGGATCTAGACCAAGTTAGGTGCATCAAGGACGAGGATGGTAGGGTTCTGACGGGGGAGTCGCAAGTCAAGCGGAGATGGCAGGAATACTTTCGAGACCTTCTTAACGAAGAGGGGATCGAGTCTTAGAGCTAGGGGAGCTGGGGCATTCAGAGTGTACTAGAGACCTCGGGCACTGCAGGCGCATTAAGGAGGAGGAGGTCTTGAGGGCGTTGCGTAGGATGAGTAGGGGTCGAGCGACCGGGCCAGACGAAATTCCGGTGGAGTTTTGGAAATGCATGGGTAGGTCAGGAGTGGAGTGGTTGTCCAGGTTGTGCAATGTGATCTTTAGGACCAAGAGGATGCCGGAGGAGTGGAGATGGAGTACAGTGGTTCCCTTGTACAAAAACAAAGGGGATATCCGGTGTTGCAACAACTATAGGGGTATCAAATTAATAAGTCACACCATGAAGGTCTGGGAGAGGGTGATCGAGGCGAGGGTGAGGGAGATGTCATCTATATCTGTGAACCAGTTTGGTTTCATGCCGGGTCGCTCTACTACCGAAGCTATCCACCTTGTGAGGAGGATGGTGGAACTGTTCAGGGATAAGAGGAAGGACCTGCATATGGTGTTTATCGACTTGGAGAAGGCGTACGATAAGGTCCCTAGAGAGGTTCTGTGGAGATGCTTGGAGGCGAAGAGCGTGCCAGAAGCCTACATCAGAGTGATCAAAGACATGTATGATGGAGCCAAGACTAGGGTTAGGACGGTGGGCGGCGACTCGGACCATTTTCCGGTGGTTATGGGGCTACATCAAGGATCTGCGCTAAGCCCTCTCTTATTTGCCTTGGTAATGGATGCTCTAACTCGCCATATTCAAGGGGATGTGCCATGGTGTATGCTCTTTGCTGACGACATAGTCTTGATAGACGAGACGAGGGCTGGTGTTAATGCGAGGTTGGAGGTCTGGAGACAGACCCTCGAGTCTAAGGGTTTTAAACTAAGCAGGTCTAAGACAGAATATCTAGAGTGCAATTTTAGCGCCGAGTCGAGCGAAGTAGGCTGGGACGTGAAGCTGGGATCTCAGGTCATAGCCAAGAGGGACAGTTTCAGATATCTTGGATCAGTGATTCAAGGGGACGGAGAGATTGACGGGGATGTCACTCACCGTATAGGAGCGGGTTGGTTGAAGTGGAGGCTCGCATCAGGAGTCTTGTATGACAAGAAAGTTCCACAGAAACTCAAAGGGAAGTTTTATAGAGCGGTGGTTAGACCTGCCATGTTGTATGGGGTGGAGTGCTGGCCCGTGAAGAACTCTCATGTCTAGAGAATGAGAGTTGCGGAGATGAGGATGCTCAGGTGGATGTGCGGGCTCACCGGATTAGATAAGATTAAGAATGAAGTTATTCGGGAGAAGGTGGGGGTGGCCCCAGTGGATGAGAAGATGCGAGAAGCGAGACTCGGGTGGTTTGGGCATGTGCGGAGGAGAAGCCCTGATGCACCGGTGAGGAGTTGTGAGCGACCTGGCGGTGGTTGGCGCGAGTCGAGGCAGAGGGAGGCCTAAGAGGTACTGGGGTGAGGTGATTAGGCAGGATAAGGCTAGAATGGGGATTTCCGAGGACATGACCCTCGATAGGAAAGTTTGGAGGTCTAGTATTAGGGTTGTAGGGTAGGGCCTTCTAGAATTCTTAGTATTTCTGTTAGGGGCTGAGTGGGGTTTGGTAGCGATCTCTATAGTTAATTAATGTATTGTATTGTGCCTATTATGGTAGTAACCGATTGGTATTATCTGCATGTCATTCTACTTTTGGTTTTATGTTTAGATAATTATTTATTTGATTTATCCCGGATTTACTAACATTGTTTTGTTTTGTTTTGTTTGTTGATTTTCTCTCTCTTTTTCGAGCCGAGGGTCGGCCGGAAACAGCCTCTCTACCCTTTCGGGTAGGGGTAAGGCCTGTGTACGTATTACCCTCCCCAGACCCCACTTTGTGGGAACATACTGGGTAGTTGTTGTTGTTGTTGTTGTTGTTGTTGTTGAAGTCAGGAGCCCGCCTGAAGAGAGGAATGGCGAGTTAATGAGTTGTAGTTGAAGTCAGGAGCCCGCTTGAAGAGAGGAATGGCGTTTTAATTTGCTAAGATGTTGAAGTCAGGAGCCCGCCTGAAGAGAGGAATGGCGTTTTAATTTGCTAAGATGTTGAAGTCAGGAGCCCGCCTGAAGAGAGGAATGGCGTTTTATTTTCTAAGTTGATGTTGAAGTTAGGAGCCCGCCTGAAGAGAGGAATGAAGATTTATTTTCAAAAGATGTTGTTGAAGTCAGGAGCCCGCCTGAAGAGAGGAATGGCGTTTTAATTTGCTAGGATGTTGAAGTCAGGAGCCCGCCTGAAGAGAGGAATATCGTTTTAATTTGCTAAGATGTTGAAGTCAGGAGCCCGCCTGAAGAGAGAAATGGCGTTTTAATTTGCTAGGATGTTGAAGTCAGGTGCCCGCCTGAAGAATGGAGTGGCGTTTTAATTTTCAAAAAAATATGTTGAAGTCAGGTGGAAGTTAGGAGCCCACCTGAAGAGAGGAATGGCTATTTAATTTCTAAGTTGATGTTGAAGTCAGGAGCCCGCCTGAAGAGAGGAATGACATTTTATTTTCTAAGTTGATGTGGAAGTCAGGAGCCCGCCTGAAGAGAGGAATGGCGATTTATTGTTGTTAAAGTCAGGAGCCCGCCTGAAGAGAGGAATGGCATTTTGTTTTCTAAGTTGATGTGGAAGTCAGGAGCCCGCTTGAAGAGAGGAATGGCGATTTATTGTTGTTGAAGTCAGGAGCCCGCCTGAAGAGAGGAATGTCGATTTATTTTCAAAAAGATATTGTTGAAGTCAGGAGCCCGCCTGAAGAGAGGAATGGCGAGTTATTTTCAAAAAGTGTTGTTGAAGTCGGGAGCCCGCCTGAAGAGAGGAATGGCATTTTATTTTTAAAAGATAATGTCGAAGTCAGGGAGCCCGCCTGAAGAATGGAGTGGCGATTTAGTTTTGAAGTTATAGTTAAAGTCAGGGAGCCCGCCTGAAGAATGGAGTGGCAATTTATTTTTGAATTTGGTTGAGAAAAGCGGTAGAGTGTAACGGAGATCCCCAACACGAATCAGAAGGAAGGAAACAAGGATCAAAAAAGATAGATTCAGACTTCGAAGGAGAATAGCTCGAAGATCACAAGTAAAGGAATTCACTTCGGAGTGCAATGCAAGATAGCAACAAAAGAAGCTTGCAACCAGAATGCGAGTCAACAGTCCGAGGGGATCAACAGAAGTTTAGTCACAATAAACAAAAAGAAAAAAAGAGGCAAGAAGCGGACCTGGGTGCCTTTCATTCCCACGCGTTACCCCTGTGATGACTGTTTCTCATTAACCAAATATATTACTAATCATAATTGATTTCACATTAAACAAATGAAATGATACGAGTGATTCATTAACAAGATTTCAACTTTTACAACGCCCGACATAACACCTTATATATATAAGACGGAGTCCCACAGTTTACATGTCTACGGAGCCTCTAGGATACAAAAGGGAAATACAATACTTGCCGGTAACAAGGCTCCGGCTATACCTTTCAAAACCAAAATGAAATCCAAACCGAAGTGGCAAGAACCACACAAGGCCCCGAGGAAGAAAGGGGCTCACCAAGACGGGCAGTGGAAGGAGAAGGATACTACTGCCGATGAGCTGAAGTGCCTGCTACTGATCCACCTACAATCATGACACGAATGTAGCGCCCCCGGCAAAAGGGACGTCAGTACACTTGAATTGTATTGGTATGTATGGACAAACTTTGTCCCAAGTAAACTCAAGCCATTAAATTACATCAACAATTAATTAAGCCAACCAACCATGTTTCCACATTTTCCTCATTTCAAATAATTCTCAACTCAAAGCACTTCCTACGATCAACCAATTTAACAATTACCAATCAATCACATAAAGCACAAGTAGTCAAACAAAGGGGCAATCAGTGCCCCACAGGTTGCAAACTCTCCTGCTGTCTCCTTTCACAATTTCACATTATTGATTTATGTATCAATTTTCAATAGCGATTTCGATCGCTTTCCATCCTTATTACCCCTGACCACCCTTATTACCTCGGCCACCCTTATCACCCCAACCCAAACCTTATTTCACCACGTCGCGGCGCGCGACACGACCCCGCCTTACAGTTGAAAACACAACAATTTCAAACAGCAGATAAGGTACTACACACAATTTCAACAAGTTCAAATAAGCAACTTGCACATTGTTTCATGTTCTCAATTACTTCTCAAGCCAATATCACAACCAAGTTACAATGTTTCCACATTCAATAATATTCACACATGTATATTCAACAATTTTCCATAATTCAAGTGTTTCATCTCTTTCCACAATAAACCAATTCTCAAGTGTTTCGATTTCTTTTCCACAAGGTGCCATATAGGCCATCATAATCATTATTCACAAATTCTTTACCCAATTCAACTCTCATTTACCTTTCGGTTCATATTTCTTACCACAACACTCATAGATCAACAACAACTTTGAATATCCAACAACAATCATCAATTAATCACATACAATTTCTCAAATCAACACATGCCAAACAATTTTACACATAAGGGCGATTTCACAAGAATCAAAATTAGCCATACATACCTGGTGATGATTTTTCTTCCGTTAACTTTCTACTTTATGCTTACCCAAGATATCCTATTCTTGCCAACCTTGTTCTTGAAGACTCTTACTTCTACCCACTTCTTTTTACTAGAAATCAAGTTCAATAATCATGCATGAGTGTAAAAATTCTATTTTCAAAAGCTATTATATGCAAACCTCTCTTTACCCAATTAAAACTGAAAATCAAAGAAAATAGTTAGGGTTTTTACCTTGAAAATATTGGGGAAGTTGAATCCTTGCCCTAGAATCCCTTGGAATTAAGTAGTTGGAACAATCTTTGAAGATGAAAAGCTTCTCTCTCTAAAAACCCTCTCTTCTCTCTCTAATTTTTGGTGAGATGATATGATAAAAATGAAGAAGAGGTGTGTTATATTAAAGAAGAGATCGGGTCAAAATGTTACAAAAACTGGGCCGGGGTCAAATATGCGGTCACTATGCGACCGCAGAATCAACATGCGGTCCGCATAGTGGCCGCAGAATGGCTCAAAAATTACGCAGGCTCTGGAACGATTTGCGGTCACTATGCGGACCGCATGTCGATTCTGCGGTCGCAAAAGTGCACCGCAGATTGACATGCGATCGCATATCGACCGCATATTGGACACAATTTTGGGCAACTCTCTGGAACGATTTGCGGTCACTATGCGGACCGCATATTGATTCTGCGGTCGCAAAAGTGCACCGCAGATTGACATTTTTCTGGAAAAAATTTTATTCTACATTTTGAAACTTAAATCACTACCAAGGGTCCGAATTCTACGCATTCCTAACACATCATTCGGACCATGACACCACATCTACTAGGTTTTATGCACAAAAATTTCACGGGGCCTTACAGACCCCCCCTTAAGATCATTCGTCCTCGAATGAGGATTTTGAAATAAATGAGTTGGTTTTGAAAGACATGATATGCAACCCTCAAAATTTTGACTAACTCTTATATTTTAGAAAAATTTCGCCAGAGTTTCCTTTGTATTATGGACATATCCACCTGTCAGAGGGCCCCCGAAACACATCACCAAACAACAATATACAACAATAACACTATTCACAACTGGTATACACCTTCTTACCTCAACGAATGCACATAAACTAGTCACTTCAATGAATTCTTACCTTATTTAACCATTTTAACACACCATGTACGCTTAACAAATCATTACCAATCTACACTTACTATTAGTTGTTTATTAAACACGTAAATCTTTATAAGGCTTTCATTTATCAAGAACGGTTCAAGTGACCCAAGGTAACAACACATCTAACTCATTACAAATAAAGGAGACTTACTAATACTAAGAGGGAAACAACTTAGGCAAGACGACAGCTACTAGGAGTAGGAGGGTCACCTAATTTCTTCTAGGCTTGATCGAACAAATGGGGGTACTTTTCCTTCATCTCTTCTTCTGCTTCCCATGTGGCCTCCTCAACTTGTTGACTTCGCCACAATACTTTAACCAGAGGCAACTTCCTTATTTCTCAACTTACGGACTTGCCTATCGAGAATGGCAACTGGAACTTCTTCATATGACAAATCTTCATTAACCTCTATAGCTTCGACTGGCATGATGGTGGATGGATCTCCAATCACTTTCTTCAACATGGACACATGGAATACCGGATGCACTGATGACATCTCCGGAGGCAACTCTAGCCTATAAGCAACTTGACCAATCCTTTGAACGATCCGATATGGCCCGACATACCTAGGACTCAATTTCCCTTTCTTTCCGAATCGCATGACTCCCTTCATAGGAGATACCCTCAAGAACACCCAATCATCGACTTGAAACTCCAAATCCCTTCGACGAACGTCTGCATAGGACTTTTGACGACTCTGTGCTGTTTTCATTCTCTCCTGAATAACTTTGACCTTTTCCATAGCTTCGTACACCATATCTGGCCCTAGCAATTCCGCTTCACCTACCTCAAACCACCCGATTGGCGATCTACACCTTCTCCCGTACAATGCCTCAAACGGGGCCATTTGAATGCTAGCATGATAGCTGTTATTATAAGCAAATTCTATCAGTGGCAAGTGTTCATCCCAATTACCTTTAAAATCTAAGACACAAGCCCGCAACATATCTTCAAGCGTCCGAATGGTCCGCTCGGCCTGTCCATCGGTCTGTGGATGGAAAGCTGTGCTGAGATTCACCTGAGTTCCCAAACCTTGCTGAAACTTCTTCCAAAAGTTAGCGGTGAACTGAGCCCCGCGATCCGAGATGATAGAAAGTGGAGTGCCATGAAGCCTTACTACCTCTTTGATGTACAATCTTGCATATTGCTCCGCAGTATTAGTGGACTTGACAGGCAGGAAGTGAGCTGATTTGGTGAGTCGATCTACTACCACCCATATTGAGTCAAACTTACGCCGAGTGCGAGGTAACCCCACCACGAAATCCATATTGATCATCTCCCATTTCCACCTTGGTATTTCTATAAGCTGAGTTAATCCACCAGGCCGTTGATACTCGGCCTTCACTTGTTGACAGTTCGGACATTTAGCTACAAAGCTTTCTATATCCCTTTTCATACCGTTCCACCAATAAATCTCCTTGAGATCGTGATACATTTTCGTTGAACCAGGGTGCACAGAATACCTGGAAGTATGAGCCTCTGCCATCACTCTTTCCCGAAGCTCGTCCACATCCGGAACACATAGCCTATCTTGACACCGCAATACACCATCTTCGCTGCCGAGTACAAATGCTGAGGTCTTGTCATTCATGACTGCTTCCTTCACCCGAACCAATGCTGGATCCATGAATTGTTTTTCCTTGATTTCCGCGACAAATGATGATTCTGCTCCATTATGCACCAAAATATCCCCCTCGTCTGACGCCGAGATACGAACCCCCAAACTGGCTAATTGGCAGACCTCTCGAGCCAGGGGTCTCTGATCCACACCCAAATGAGCCAAACTACCCATGGATTTCCGACTAAGAGCGTCGGCTACCACATTTGCCTTCCCTGGATGGTACAATATGTCCATATCATAGTCCTTGAGTAATTCTAACCACCGCCGCTGTCTTAGATTCAGCTCTTTCTGCTTGAACAAATACTGGAGGCTCTTGTGGTCCGAAAACACATCTACATGAACCCCATAAAGATAGTGTCGCCATATTTTCAAGGCAAACACAACAGCTGCAAGTTCCAAATCATGCGTCGGATAATTCTTCTCATGGTTCTTGAGTTGTCCTGGAAGCATAAGCTATAACCTTTCCGTGCTGCATCAATACACATCCCAAACCGACTCTGGAGGCATCACAATAGACTACAAATCCCTCTGTGCCTTCTGGCAAGGCCAATACCGGTGCCGAGGTCAATCTTGACTTCAATTCTTGGAAACTTTTCTCACATGCTTCGGACCACTGGAACTTAACTGCTTTCTGCGTCAATTTAGTCAATGGGGAGGCAAGGGTTGAGAATCCCTCTACAAACCTCCGATAGTACCCTGCCAGACCCAAAAAGCTGCGAATCTCTGTCGGGGTCGTGGGTCTAGGCCAATCTTTCACTGCCGCAATCTTCCGAGGATCCACCATAATTCCCTCACTGGAAATAACATGCCCTAGAAAAGCTACGGACTCCAACCAAAACTCACATTTTGAGAACTTGGCATACAATTGATGCTGAAGAAGGGTCTGCAATGCTGCTCTGAGGTGAACGGCATGATCTTCCCTGCTCCGAGAGTAGATGAGAATATCGTCAATGAATACAATCACAAAGGAATCTAGGAATGGCTTGAAAATCCGATTCATAAGGTCCATGAAAGCTGCTGGGGCGTTGGTTAGCCCAAAAGACATGACCAAAAACTCGAAGTGACCATAACGAGTTCTGAAGGCCGTCTTAGGAATATCCTGCTCCCTGATTTTCAAGTGGTGGTACCCGGACCGTAAATCAATCTTTGAGAAGAACTTCGCTCCCTGCAATTGGTCAAAGAGATCATCCACTCGAGGCAAAGGATATTTATTCTTGATGGTGACTTTGTTGAGCTGCCGATAATCAATACACATTCGAAGTGACCCATCCTTCTTTCGACAAAGAGGACCGGAGCACCCCACGGCGACACACTCGGTCGTATGAACCCTTTCTCTAATAAATCCCTCGAGCTGCTCTTTTAACTCCCTTAACTCTGCTGGTGCCATGCTGCATGGTGGAATGGATATTGGCTGAGTATCTGGCAATACATCAATCCCGAAATCGATCTCCCTATCTGGCAGGATTCCTGGAAGCTCATCCGGAAATACCTCAGGAAATTCATTTACAATTGGCACGGACTCGAGGGTAGGCATATCTGAGGTGGTGTCCGTCACCCGGACGAAATGATAGATACACCCCTTCTTAATCATCTTCGAAGCCTTAAGGTAGGAAATAAACCTACCCCTCGGCACTACACCATTTCCTCTCCATTCAATAACCGGCTCGTTAAGGAACTCGAGCCTCATAACTCTCGTTCGACAGTCAAGTTTGGCAAAGCACGAATAGAGCCAATCCATCCCCATAATAACATCAAAATCTACCATCCCAAGATCAATAAGATCGGCCGTGGTATCACGACCACCCACCGTAACAACACAATTCCTATAGACTCGTGAGGCCGTAATAGAATCACCAATAGGTGTCGACACAGAGAACGGCTCATGAAGTTGTTCGGGTTCTATCCCAAAACTTGAAGCAATGAATGGAGTAACATAAGACAAGGAGGACCCTGGATCAATAAGGGCATAGCAATCAATAGTCCGAACAGACATGATACCTGTAACAACATCTGGAGAAGCCTCGGCATTTTGGCGGCCACTCAATGCATAGAATCGGCTAGGTCCACCCCTACCCCGAGCTCCACCCCTAGCTGCACCACGCCCCGCTGATGCTGGAGTACGCGCTGATGATGTAGCAGCTGAAGAACCGGATGACTGAGCAGATCCCCTACCTATATCCTGACGGGGTGCACGGCAGTCCCGCTGAATGTGACCTCTCACCCCGCACCCGAAGCACACTGGAAGGTCAAGGTAGCAAGTCTCTGTATGAAATCTCCCACACTTGGGGCATGTAGGTCTCCCCTGCTGCTGGGATCTCACCCCAGGATGACCAGACTGACGAGACCTCCTGCTGTCTGAACCAGGTCTCGAGTAACTGCCCTGCTGATGATTGTGCACGGATGGCGGTGCACTCGCGGAGGACTGAGCATATGACTGGGATGGCCCTGAGGACCCCCTCCCTGGAAGTGATCTCCCCGAACGACCCATTGACCGGGCCCTGCTGCTACTTTCTCTTTCTGCATGAATCTTCAATTTCCTGGCCTCTGTGACCTGAGCAAACCCCACGATCCTCCCATAGTTCATATCTGAGTGCAAACTGCTGTGGCGGCCTCATTCACTACCAAAGAGCTAAGGCCCTGAACAAACCGTCGAACCGGGCATCCATGGTCGACACTAAATGAGGAGCGTACTTGGACAACCTTACGAACTCCATGTGATACTCCCAAACACTCATACTGCCCTGTTTGAGAACCTCGAACTCAGTGGCACGGGCTGCCATTGCCTCAGCAGGTAAGAAGTGGTCCATAAATGCATCCACGAACTCATCCCATCCGGCCGGAGGGCCCCCTTCCTCACGGGAATCCTCCCACATTTCAAACCATGAACGTGCCGCTCCCTTCAGCCTGTAAGAGGCCAACTCTACCCCCTCTATATCTGTAGCCTTCATTACTCTAAGGGTCTTGTATATCTCATCAAGGAATTCCTGTGGGTCAGCCTCTGGATCGGTGCCTGAAAATTCCGGAGGGGCCAATCGCAAGAACTGGTGGACTCTGGAGCCAAAGGAATCTCCCTGTCCGCTGGAGGATGCAGGGGCATCATGGGATCTCTGGGCCTGTGCGGCCACTAGCTGTGTCAACATATGGATGGCTCCCCTAAGTTCTTCATTAGAGATACCAGAGCCCGAAGCGGGAACTGTATCTGAGTCAGGAACACTGGCAGGAGGAATGGTGGCATCCTCTGCCGCGGCTGAAATAGGGACACTTGGGTTTTGAACAGATGGGCCAAGCAAATTCGGGGCTGGTGGGTCATTCTCTCCCACGGCATCGGGTACATGATTAACAGCTCTGCACTTGGGCCGGCATTGGCCCTAAGGCCGAGTCTAGCCTTCTTCTTGGGTGCCATATTCTGAAAATTTGGGAACAAGGCACGAATTAGACACAGGTATCTCCACATTGCATTTTACCGCACGATATAGATTAACAAAGAAGTAGGTAAATTCCTAAATGCCGTGTAGCCCCCTACTTATATGATGTGGTCGACAACACACCTATAAGAAGGGCACTACTAGACACGGCTCCGAGACATCCTAGGACACTTTAAAACCTTAAGCTCCGATACCAAGTTTGTCACGCCCCAAATCGAGGGACATGACCGGCGCCTGACCGGGTTGCCCCAGTCAAGCGGACCTGGGTGCCTTTCATTCCCACGCGTTACCCCTGTGATGACTGTTTCTCATTAACCAAATATATTACTAATCATAATTGATTTCACATTAAACAAATGAAATGATACGAGTGATTCATTAACAAGATTTCAACTTTTACAACGCCCGACATAACACCTTATATATATAAGACTGGAGTCCCACAGTTTACATGTCTACCAGAGCCTCTAGGATACAAAAGGGAAATACAATACTTGCCGGTAACAAGGCTCCGGCTATACCTTTCAAAACCAAAATGAAATCCAAACCGAAGTGGCAAGAACCACACAAGGCCCCGAGGAAGAAAGGGGCTCACCAAGACGGGCAGTGGAAGGAGAAGAATACTACTGCCGACGAGCTGAAGTGCCTGCTACTGATCCACCTACAATCATGACACGAATGTAGCGCCCCCGGCAAAAGGGACGTCAGTACACTTGAATTGTATTGGTATGTATGGACAAACTTTGTCCCAAGTAAACTCAAGCCATTAAATTACATCAACAATTAATTAAGCCAACCAACCATGTTTCCACATTTTCCTCATTTCAAATAATTCTCAACTCAAAGCACTTCCTACGATCAACCAATTTAACAATTACCAATCAATCACATAAAGCACAAGTAGTCAAACAAAGGGGCAATCAGTGCCCCACAGGTTGCAAACTCTCCTGTTGTCTCCTTTCACAATTTCACATTATTGATTTATGTATCAATTTTCAATAGCGATTTCGATCGCTTTCCATCCTTATTACCCCTGACCACCCTTATTACCTCGGCCACCCTTATCACCCCAACCCAAACCTTATTTCACCACGTCGCGGCGCGCAACACGACCCCGCCTTACAGTTGAAAACACAACAATTTCAAACAGCAGATAAGGTACTACACACAATTTCAACAAGTTCAAATAAGCAACTTGCACATTGTTTCATGTTCTCAATTACTTCTCAAGCCAATATCACAACCAAGTTACAATGTTTCCACATTCAATAATATTCACACATGTATATTCAACAATTTTCCATAATTCAAGTGTTTCATCTCTTTCCACAATAAACCAATTCTCAAGTGTTTCGATTTCTTTTCCACAAGGTGCCATATAGGCCATCATAATCATTATTCACAAATTCTTTACCCAATTCAACTCTCATTTACCTTTCGGTTCATATTTCTTACCACAACACTCATAGATCAACAACAACTTTGAATATCCAACAACAATCATCAATTAATCACATACAATTTCTCAAATCAACACATGCCAAACAATTTTACACATAAGGGCGATTTCACAAGAATCAAAATTAGCCATACATACCTGGTGATGATTTTTCTTCCGTTAACTTTCTACTTTATGCTTACCCAAGATATCCTATTCTTGCCAACCTTGTTCTTGAAGACTCTTACTTCTACCCACTTCTTTTTACTAGAAATCAAGTTCAATAATCATGCGTGAGTGTAAAAATTCTATTTTCAAAAGCTATTATATGCAAACCTCTCTTTACCCAATTAAAACTGAAAATCAAAGAAAATAGTTAGGGTTTTTACCTTGAAAATATTGGGGAAGTTGAATCCTTTCCCTAGAATCCCTTGGAATTAAGTAGTTGGAACAATCTTTGAAGATGAAAAGCTTCTCTCTCTAAAAACCCTCTCTTCTCTCTCTAATTTTTGGTGAGATGATATGATAAAAATGAAGAAGAGGTGTGTTATATTAAAGAAGAGATCGGGTCAAAATGTTACAAAAACTGGGCCGGGGTCAAATATGCGGTCACTATGCAACCACAGAATCAACATGCGGTCCGCATAGTAGCCGCAGAATGGCTCAAAAATTACGCAGGCTCTGGAACGATTTGCGGTCACTATGCGGACCGCATGTCGATTCTGCGGTCGCAAAAGTGCACCGCAGATTGACATGCGATCGCATATCGACCGCACATTGGACACAATTTTGGGCAACTCTCTGGAACGATTTGCGGTCACTATGCGGACCGCATATTGATTCTGCGGTCGCAAAAGTGCACCGCAGATTGACATTTTTCTGGAAAAAATTTTATTCTACATTTTGAAACTTAAATCACTACCAAGGGTCCGAATTCTACGCATTCCTAACACATCATTCGGACCATGACACCACATCTACTAGGTTTTATGCACAAAAATTTCACGGGGCCTTACAGAGGGGATCAACAAAGAAGCCAATCCAAAATGCAGAAGTTGATGAAAGATGTGGCATGCTCAAGACATGGCCGAGGTCACAAGCACTGTACACCTGGTCTTGATTCGAAAAGCAGCACCTGCAACTTGCAAGTGTCAAGGTTCAAATTTAGAGTCTACATGAAGCACCAACCAATACTCAAGATCAAGCTTCAGAAGACTCATAGATAAGAATCTTGTAACTAGGAGCTGATAGGCTTAGTTAGTCTTTTTCATGTTTTGATTTTTGATGTAATAGCAGGACCACGGACCGGAACTTCGATGGAACAGAACCTCGACGGAACGACACCTCGACTGGCTCTCCACCTCGGTATACCCCTTCCTCACTCACTTTCGAACTACACGTGGCCCGATTCCTTTATAGCCAAGGATATGTAGGCAGCTCAGATACAAGGGCTCGGTCACATTCCTCTTCTTTTAGTTTAGTCCCTCCGAATAAGGGTCGGGTCAAAAACACTTATCTAGTCGTTCTTTGTCTGAAAACTCTTTGTGTTTTCAGTCAAAGAGGGGCAGCTGTAGATGCGTGATTTTGCCCCTACCCGAGATTTTTTTTATATTTTTAGCGTAAAATATTTAGTTTAGTTTTTAATATAGCTATTTTAGCTAAATTTGACTCTTTTACTTTATTTTTACCTTAAAATGAAAAAATAACAAAAATATAGTTTTATTAATGTTTCATAGTCATTTTAAACTTGAAAAATACAAAAATAGTACTTTATATTTTTATCTTTTTATAAAAACGAAAATAATAAAAAAATAGTTTCATTAATATTTTGTAGTTATTTTAAACTTGAAAAATATAAAAAAATTGTTTTATTTTAATTATGAGTCTTATAGTTATTTTGCTTACGTAGGATTAATTAATAACACCGTGTTCTCATTCTCGGTTCCGGGCAAAGAATAATATTCGGGTTCAAACTACCCGGTTTTATAATTTTCGGATCTAGCCCATAATAATCCGAGCCCACCACGCGTGGGGGACACGGACGGAGCATGAGACGGAACCCATAACTCTTGTAACCCACGTGGAGACCCATCACTCTTGGTCTCTCACGTGGGCAGAAATTCCAACGGACAGAGGATGGGCAAACAAATTTTGTTGTTGATTTTAAAAGGAGAAAAAGAATACAAAGATACGGTACATCTTCTTCTAAAAGAAAGAGAAGGGCATCACCTTCTCCTGGAGATTTTTCAATGCCGAACTAACTGGGAAAAATAAAAAATGAGAGATGCAATCAGGACGGAAAAAAAACACTCCACCCCTCTCGTCGTCGATTCAGCCCGTCGACCATAACCAGTGACGTACACCAACCAGTCGTCCTCGTTCGTCCAGTGCTACGACACAGCCCATTGAATGCCAAACACTCGTCTTCTTCGTTCCAGCATCCATACACACACACACACATACAGCTGCGCAGCAAAAGAGACAGTGAGTTGAGGTGCTATTCATGTTGTGTTCGTTCGAGTTTCCATCGAGATTTCAAGTGTACAACTTCGAGATGATCTTCTATCAATGCTAGTTGCTGGGCATGAAACCACATGTTCAGTTTTGACATGGACGTCATACCTGCTGAGTAAGGTATCTTTGTTTGACCTATCTCCTTGAATCCTTAGTTCCCTCTTAATTTATCATTCATTTTTATGTTTTTCCAACTTGAATGACAGAAATAAAGTGTGCAGCACAGAAGTGCAAAGTTGGCTTTTTTTTTCTTCTTTAATATTCATGTGCATATTCTAGATGTATTTGCCGCTTAAATTCAGCCTTTTCGACACTATCACATTTAACATGTTGCACATGGTTTCTTTTGGAGGTAAACACTCACTGCCACAAGTACACTCAAAAAATTACCCAGCTCTTCTGTGTGTTTATGTCAAAGTCATGGTTTTAATATTTGGATGGTAAAGTAAGAAAAAAAAATGAAAAGTAGGTTCTTCAATGTGTGAGAAATTATCCTTGCAAGGTAACCCCTTTAGCATGGTCGTACGTGGTATCTTTAGTCATTCGTTGTTCATTTATGTAAGTTGGAAACTATTTGAAGTCAACTGGTTTCTTTTAACCTCTTTACTTCTTTTGGCTTGTCAGAGGGGCAACTATTTGAAGTCAACCTAATTGTTGTGAGCTCTGTCTCTATGACATTTACGCTAACTTAAATTCCTCCCCGTCCACAAGACAGTACTTCATTATAAAGGTTGAATTTGAAGAAAAGGTGTATTAACTTGTGATATATGGTGACTTAACAAAATGACAATTGCATGGCCCTCATTTGATTAATCTTGTTTTATCCTTAGAATTCGAGGCGTGCCATTTAGCAAATTTCATGGCCCTCGCAAAGTACAAATGCGAAATTACTTTAGGCGCGTTAGTTAATAATAATACCTTCCTAATCACGGGTGCGCATTTATGTGACCCAAATCTTACTCTCGGCGAAATTGAAATGCATTAAAGTCACAGGCGTACTGGTTACGGTGTGACTCGAAATGCGTTTTCGTGACGTCGCAATTCTTCTAAAATTGAAAAGCGGAACATAATAGCACATAGTTAAAATATATAAAGAAATCAGATAAAAACAAAAATTGCAGTTGAGCGACCGTGCTAAAACCACGGAATCCGGGAGTGCCTAACACCTTCTCCCGGGTTAACAGAATTCCTTATCCGAATTTCTGGTACGCAGACTGTTAAACAGAGTCAAACCTTTCCTCAATTCAGGATTCAAACCGGTGGCTTGGGACACCATAAATCTCCCAAGTGGCGACTCTGAATATCTTAATAAATGAATCCCGTCTTGATTGTCCTTTAATTGGAAAAACTCTCTTTTACCCTAGCGCACTCGCGGGTTTGCAGAAAAAGGAGGTGTGACAGCTTCTACCCCCGTGTAGCGGGCGCGCCAAAAGGAGGTGTGACAGCTCTGGCGACTCTGCTGGGGACACAAACCCAGAACCACTGGTTCAGGGTTTAAGAATTCGAGCTTTGAATAATTGTTGTATTTTGCTTATTTGTTATCTGATTTTGTTACATTTTTATATTTAATATGCTAAATGTTGCTTCTACCGCTTTGATATTTTGTGAATTGTATATAAATTGTGCCGATACCCATTTTTCCTCTTCTGAGTCTTTTGAAATATAATATCGGGCATTTGCTGGACATAGCCCATTTTTCTCAAGATAGCTGTGGTGCTAGTGAAGGATTTTGTAGTCACACATGTTTAGGCGGAGAGTTTTGTCAATTAAGCCGGAAAGCCATGCTACCGGTGCACCGACACTCTTCGGCTCGAGTTGTCCGCTCGAGTTAAAGCCGGTCTAGACACTTTTCCAACAGGATGATGACTTAGAATAACAAAACCTTATGCCGGATCCCCGATAGGAACGTTTATTTGCATCATGTGCATATTTGACTTAGGAGGCTCAACACAGGGGTTGGGCCTGTCTAGGACATGTGTACCTGAAACAAAAGACCAACTTGTTGCATCTTTCTGTGAGCATTTATTTGTCCCGATCTTACATGCCGACCGGTTTGTTAAAAAGAGGGGAAGAAATGGAAAACGTCAGGGTATAGAGTCAAAATAGTTAGTTCTTTGAAAATAAATTTTGAAAAAAAAATGCAAAAAAATTTCCAAATAAATTTTCTTAATTTTACGAAAATAGTTAGTTCTTTGAAAATAAATTCCAAATAAATTTTCTTAATTTGCGAAAATAGTTTAGTTTCTTTGAAAATAATTTTGAAAAAATGCGAAAATTCCAAATAAATCTTCTTAGTTCCTTTGAAAATAATTTGTTTTAGAAATGCTGTTTAAAAAAAAAATAGTTTGTTTTCTTTTCTTAAAATGATTTAGTTCTTTTATTTTCGAACTACGCAAGTTTGATTCTCACCAAACATGAGATACGTAGGCAACCCATATCGGGCTCAACTAATACTGATTTTTTTTAAAAGAAAAACAATAATATAAATATTAGAATTAGGATTTTTTGTTCTTAGTCGAGAGTTAGGAAATTTTGCAAAAATAGCCAAACGGCTCAAAAGGGGCGCCGGAGGACTAATTTCGCAAAACGGAATATAGACATCACACTGGTATCCTGTTATACAGCCTTCAAATCTTCTTCAAGTGCTGAAAAGGTCGTATTAACAAGATTCGTTTTTTTTATATAATAAAAAAAAATTTTGAAAAAAATCTTAAGTTCATTTTTTATCTTTTCTAGGATTAGCATGACTTCCTCGCAACGAATCGGCCAGAAAAGGGCGAGAGACGAAATATCACCCATGTTCATGGTCCAGGACAAGACCCCAGATCGGCTCTGTAAATGGTGGACTAGTTTTTCGGCTTGGAGAAGAAATCAAGTTCACAAGCACCTCAAGTTTCTTCCGGACATCATGATGATAAAACCGGACAAAAATGTGATCAGAGCTTTAGTGAGTTTTTGGGACTCAACAAGCAATGTGTTCAGATTCCTGGACTGCGAAATGACACCCACTTTGGAAGAATTGGGCGGACTCACAGGACTCGGAAGAGATTTGTACAAGATGAGACCTGCAGCTCCTAGGCAGATGGGTGTGAATAATTTCTTGAAAAACCTATGTCTCCGGCGGGTTCCCATGGGTTGTTTGGAGAACGGTTGGGTGCCACTGGATTATCTCTACGACAGATTTGGTGATAAGAAAGGGTTTGAGAAATTCTCAAACGCTGAATTTGTTAACTAGTTGAATCATGACGCCTGGGTAGATTTAAGAATCTATGCCTTTATGATCGCTTTTTTGGGAACCATTATTTTTCCCGAACGTGGCGGACGCATCAGAATCCGTTTGGCTGCGGTGGTCTCATATCTACGGAGTAACGAGGAACACACTGTTCTTCCAATGATATTAGGAGACATCTTCCGGGCCTTAACTCGATGCCAAGAAGGACAAGATTATTTTGAAGGTTGCAATATCTTATTACAAATGTGGTTTATAGAACATCTCTATTATCACCCAATTGTGATAGACTTCAAAGCAGATTGGCTGAATTATATTCGCTGTCATACAAACAGAGCCGCCCGTTGTAACCTTCCGGAAGACTTGAGGACTTGGCAAGAACTTCTCAACTCTTTGAGAGCAGATCAACTTACCTGGAATTATTATTGGTTCTCTTCCGCCAAAATCATGCATATGTCGACATACCGCCCATTCTACATACTAATGGATTTCAGGGGTTTCCAACCATATGCCCCGCTACGTGTCATGCGGCAGTTGGGTAGAGAACAGAAAAGGCCCCCAATTGAGGATATGCGATCGTTTATATGGGAATTTGTGACGGAGGAGACCCCGAGGGAGACTTATGCACAAAAGGTATGGTTCGGTAGTCGACTCTCCGACATCAACGAACTGGTTGCCGATCGAGAACGGGGAGAAGTGAGTCTCGCATATCTCGAATGGTTCCACAACCAATCAATGGCAGAGCAAAGGTCAGAAAGGTCAGTGAAGTATGCCGTAGATTGGGAGAAAGAGGTAGAAACCAGAGTAAGGGAGGCTAAGCATGAGACAGCGCAAGATTTCCAATCTTGCATTAACACTTTAAAAGAAGACAAGGGAATTTTGGAAGCTGCCATGGACATACAACAGGCTGATTTTGATCGGGAAAGGGCCGGTTGGGAGCAGGAAAGAGAAGCACTCCGAACTCAAATTCAAGAGATGCAATTGGCCGCAGAAAGGTCAAGGAGGAGTCGGAGTGATCAGATGATGATAAACGATTTGGAAAGGAAAGCCTTTGAACACCAAGAAGTCTTGGAGAAGGCAAAAGCGGCTTTGGTTGCAGTCCGGACAAAATGGAAGAGAGCAGCCCACCAAGAAGCACTCCGTCTACAACAAATAGAGAAAGACTATGATGCAATCATCGTTGATTTAAGAAAAGCAAATGCCGCTCTTAGAGAGCGAACTCTCAGGCAAGTCCAGGATGCCAAAGCAGATAAAGACCGTTGCCACAACTTGATGGCACGGATGGAAAGACAAATAGATAGGCTCTTGGACCATGTTTCCGGCAACGCTCAAGTATTAGGGGCAAAGAACCGACACATAGGGCAGCTGCTCAGAGAAAACGACATGATCAGGACCAGAATCAATGAGATCGGGCACTACATCACTATGAGGTGTTTGACCTGCGAACGAGTACCTCGGCCTGCCCTCTTCTCTTCAATCATGGAATGTGTCCACCAAGTCATGGCGGAATTGGGGAGTATACAGAAAGATCTTACACCAAGAACTGCAGCAAGGCCAAACAACGCCCCCCGGGCGCAAAGATTCGAGGCGTTGGAACATGCTTAGAAGAGTCTGTTATTTTAGAGTCTGTTTGTCCTTTTAAAAGTTTTTCTCCATTGTTGTCATTTTGCAAGTGTTTCAAGTTTGAAGTTTGTTGAAATAAAATTCATGAACATTTCATTCATATCTTATGTCTATTGTTTCCGAACTACGCCCGGTCTGATTCATGCGGGGACATGATACGTAGGCAATCCACATAAGATTCGACCATCACTAAAAAAATAATAATAATAAAAAAAAAAAAAAAGGGGGGGGGGGGAGAAGTTAAAAGAAAAAGAAGATTGATAAAGGATGAAAGCAGAGGAAAGTATAAACCGGAATAACGCATTACAATCGATTACAAGTAGCAACACGATCAACTGTATAAGTGCATCACACCCAACGTGAGATTACTTATCCGTTATGTTGTTTCGGACTAACCGTTTGTTTGCCAAACTCCAGGTTTTAGAAAAGGGTGGTTGATTTTGTGGTACTCTGGCCTCACATTCATACTTCACGAGGTCCAAAGGAAAAGTTCAGCAACCAAAATACTCATCCCTATTTCACTAGGTCAAAAAAGGGTGCCGACATGTCTTCAGAAATGCCTTTAGCAACCATTCCCGTTTCAGAGGAAAGCTCTTTGACAACCATCCCGGCTACTGAGTCGGCAGCTTTGGAGGAGAATAGAATTTTGCGTTGCCGCATGCTCGAGATGTTGGACGATTGGAACAACGGGAAAGAGCCCCCGAGTCTGATCCCTGGGTTCCCTGAAATTCTTCTCAGATCAAGCCGAATTTCCAATACCCCCATCAATTACCCGCCTACTCTGTTTGTGTATTCTAATGCTACAACCCTCTCTGAATCACCCTCCACCTCCCATCCTCGGGTGACACCATATGATACATCCGCAAGAACATCGGTTGAGTTGCCAGTTCCAGTCACAACGCATCCCACCGCACATGCTCCTTTCTTCGACTCCGCATCCTTTCCATTCCCAGCACCACCGCTTACACGGGACCATACCCAGGTTGCAGCCAATATATATCCTCAGCCACCTCGATATGAGTTTCTACCAAGCCAAAAACCAAAGGTTCCCGAGCAAGACGAGATGGCAAAAAGAATGAGGAGTTTGGAACAAAGCCTGAAGAACATGCAAGGTCTAAGTGGACAGAAAAGTGTATCTTACGCTGATCTATGCATGTTCCCGCACGTCCACTTGCCATCAGGTTTTAAGACACCGAAGTTCGAAAAGTATGACGGACATGGCGACCCCATTGCTCATCTGAAGAAATACTGCAATCAATTGCGAGGTGCCGGCGGCAGGGAAGAATTGTTGATGGCGTACTTCGGAGAAAGTTTGGTCGGAATAGCATCAGAATGGTATATGGATCAAGACATATCTCGATGGCACATCTGGGATGATCTGGCCAGAGATTTTGTGAAACAGTTCCAATACAACATCGATATTGCGCCAGACAGGAATTCTCTATCGAACTTAAAGAAGAAGCCCTCAGAAAGCTTCAGAGAATATGCCATCAAATGGCGAGAGCAAGCATCCAGGGTGAAACCCCCTATGGACGAAATTGAAATGGTCACGACTTTTCTCCAAGCTCAAGAGCCAGACTACTTTCAAAATATGATGTCGGCGATGGGAAAACCTTTCGCCGAAGAAATCAAGATCGGAGAAATGGTAGAAAACGGCTTGAAAATAGGGCGAATTTTGAGTCAAGCGGCCATTCGGGCAACTTCCCAAGCCATCCAAGGCGGGTCTGGAGGGATGCCCAGAAGCAAGAAGAAGGAGGAAACTGCCATGGCGGCAGTAGAAGACAGGAGATATCGAACCTCAAGGCAGGTATTCTCTGACAGGGCCCCCCAACATTACTATCCACACCATAGCATGGCCTATGCTCCTCCGCCTCCACCCTATGCAGTCATGAACATTCAACCTCTGGCACGACCGCAGCCACCAGCCAACAGGAATCCACCTCCATTCCAGAGAAACCAACCTCCTTACCCAAACTAGTATAACCCACGGCCAAGTAACACCCGCCACCGTGAGCAACCCAAAATGAGCTTTACACCGATTGGGGAGCCGTATTCCACTCTTTTCCCAAAACTCAGGAAAGAAAACCTACTGCAGCCCGTTCCGCAGAACAGGCAGAATCCAGACTCTCCTGCCTACCAGAGAGGAATATACTGTGCATATCATTCGGGTGTTGAAGGACACAGTACTGACAATTGTTGGACGTTGAAGAAGGCAGTGCAAGAATTGATCAATCAAGGGAGGATTGTCTTCGCAGATGAAGACATCCCAAATGTGACAAACAACCCATTACCAGCCCACAATAACGGGCCAGTGATTGGAATGATTTGTGACGACAAGGAATTTGACCCAGCTTTGAAAGCGATAATCGCCATCGCCAACAAGAGAAGCGGCCTGAGGCTCCCCCAAAACAAGAGAAAATTGGGAAAAAGGTTGAAGTTCTTGAGACCAAATCTGAAAAGACGATTGAATTGAAAGCATCGTCTCAGAAGAGTGGAGTCCTTAACCTCCCACGAGGTCGAGTGGAAAAACCATTGTCCATAGGTGCCCCCAAGAAGTTCCACTTAAAGAGGGAAACAACATTGTATGTACCAAAGGGAACTTATGTGGCCCGAAAACCGGATGAACCCGTGGTTATTGCACGCGTGCAACAAAAACCAATGACAGATCCGTCCGCAGTACCCTGGAGCTACCAACGAACACTTGTTACGCGCAAAGGGAAAGAGGTTGCGGGAAATTCATCTGAGAGCGTCCTGGGGCAGAAGTACTTAAACACGCAGGAGGTAAATAACGCCACACAAAGGCGTTTCCCGTCAAAGAAACCTATAAGTGCTGAAGAGGCAGAGGTCTTTTTTCAAAAGATGCAAATGCCTGACTATGAGGTGATAGACCAACTGCGCAAATGCCCGGAGCAGGTGTCGATGTTGTCCCTTCTAATGAAGTCTCCTGAACATCAGAAGGTTTTGTTTAAAGCCTTGAATGAGGCATACGTGCCTATTGAGACTTCATCCGAACAACTTGAAAGAAAGACAGAGAGATTCTTCGGGATCAATCAGATTTCTTTCAGTAAAGCTGATTTGCCTTTGGAGGGTGCCGCCCACAACAAAGCTTTGCATTTGACTGTCAAATGCGAAGGCTACTATATGAAGAGGGTCATGGTTGATGGGGGTTCGGGGGTAGACATATGCCCGCTTTCCACTCTAGGCCGCATAGGAATCGGAGCTGAAAGGATTCGGCCTAACAACATATGCGTACGAGCCTTTGATGGTGTAAAAAGAGATCCCGTCGGAGAGATTGATGTAATTATGACCATCGGCCCGGTGGACTTCGAAGTGACATTTCAAGTTTTAGATATGGACACTTCCTACAATTTTCTTCTAGGGAGACCATTGATTCATGCGGCCGGAGCTGTGCCTTCTACCCTCCATCAGATGTTAAAATTTGAGCACAAGGGATAAGAGATCGTGGTCCACGGGGAAGACGAGCAATCAATTTATCGAGATCCGTCCATCCTCTGCTTAGAAGCGGAAGCGGGAAGCGAACACATTGTCTATCAAGCTTTCGAGATTGTGTTGGCAGATCAACACGAAGAAGGGAACCCTCTCCCCCAACCTTTTTTGTCTAATGCCTCCATCATGGTGGCAAAATAAATGATTAAACATGGCTTCCAGCCAGGAAAAGGTTTGGGAAAGTCCCTACAAGGAGTGCCGAAGCTGATAACTTTACCCGTAGCTGAAAAGTTCTTCGGAGTAGGTTTTCGCCCAACCCTTGAAGATGAGAGATGGGCCAACAAGAGAAAGGAGAAAGGATGGGTTCTGCCGCAACCATTGCCACCTCTGTACCAAACTTTTGTCCGACCAAGGTACAGTGAAGAAGAAGAAGACGAGGTCTTCACATCGGAGGAAATTGAAGAAATATGTGGGGCCTTGAGGCAAATGCTCTATGATGTTAATATGGTTCAATCGGGAGAAGGAACAAGCACCGCCGAGGTGCTGTATGTGGGCCCTGAAGCTAAATTGCAAAATTGGAAAGCCACACCCTTCCCAGTCAGGCGGGAGTTCTGGTAGATTTGTCATGTCATTTTTCCTTCATCACAAGTTACTTCAGGACGTAGCTTGGATGTTTTTCTTGTTTTTCTTTGTTTTCTTGTATTTTGGTTTCCCCAATGTAATTTTGTTTATTTTCAGAAAATTCCAAGACAATGAAATAAATATTTCATCATTTTGCACTCTTTCTAATTTTGTTTTTTATTCTTCCTTTTCAGTCCTAATAATGCGGCTTTAAATAACATGACATGCTTGCGGAACTCTTGCTCAAATCCGAACACGCCACCTAATCTAGAAATAATGAACCAAGAACCAGAATACGATGAAGAAGAGGCTTTTAGGGGAATAAATCAAGAATTGGAACATTTTGAGAATAAACCTAAGCCAAACTTGAATGACATCGAACCAGTTAATTTGGGAACTGATGAAGAGGTCCGAGAGACCAAGATAAGCATCCACACTGACGAGAAAACACGAGATGCAATAATCCAACTCTTGTTTGAATTTAAATACGTGTTTGCTTGGTCTTACGACGACATGCCAGGATTAGGAGCTGATCTAGTGGTGCACAAATTACCAATTTACCCTGACTATCGCCCAGTGCAACAGAAGCAAAGAAAGTTCAAGACTAACATCAGTGATAAAATCAAAGAAGAAATCACTAAGCAGTTGAAAACAAGGGTAATTTGAGTGGTACAATACACCACGTGGTTGGCTAATGTTGTGCCCGTGCCAAAGAAGGACGGAAAAACTCGAGTATGCGTTGACTACCGAGATCTGAATAAAGCGAGTCCTAAAGATAACTTTCCTTTACCAAACATCCACATCCTTGTTGATAATTGTGCCAAGCATGAGATACAATCGTTTGTGGATTGTTACGCGGGATATCATCAAGTGTTGATGGATGAAGAGGACGCCGAGAAGACTGATTTTACCACACCTTGGGGGACTTACTGTTACCGAGTCATGCCATTCGGCTTGAAAAATGCGGGAGCAACATACATGAGAGCTATGACTGCCATTTTCCATGATGCATCAGGAAATAGAGGTGTACGTGGACGATATGATCATCAAATCCAGAACCCAGGGCGACCATGTACGAGACTTGAGGAAATTCTTCGAGAGGTTGCGGAAGTATGATTTGAAGTTGAATCCAGCCAAATGCGCTTTTGGAGTCCCGTCAGGTAAACTTTTGGGTTTCATAGTCAGCAGGAGAGGTATTGAATTAGATCCCACAAAGATAAAATCCATCCGGGATTTACCTCCTCCCAGAACAAAGAAAGATGTAATGAGTCTTCTAGGCCGACTGAACTACATCAGTAGGTTCATCGCTCAATTGACTTCCACGTGTGAACCCATATTCAAGTTGTTGAAGAAAGACGCTGCAATCAAATGGACAACAGAATGTCAAGAAGCTTTTGACAAAATCAAAGAATATTTGTCAAACCCTCCGGTCTTGGTCCCGCCAGAGCCGGGGAGACCTCTTTTCTTGTATTTAACAGTCTTGGAAAACTCTTTTGGTTGTGTCCTCGGAAACGTGATACGACAGAGAAGAAAGAGCAAGCGATTTACTACCTGAGCAAGAAGTTCACTAGTTATGAGGTCAAGTACACTTTGCTGGAAAGAACGTGTTGTGCTTTAACTTGGGTCACTCAGAAATTGAGACACTACCTCCAAGCCCATACGACTCACCTCATTACTCGGTTGGATCCTTTGAAGTATATATTCCAGAAAACCGATGCCCACCGGAAGATTGGCAAAATGGCAGATCCTGCTCACCGAGTTTGACATAGTCTATGTCACTCGCACAACAATGAAGGCTCAAGCATTGGCAGACCATTTGGTTGAGAACCCGATCGACGAAGTGTATCAACCATTGAATACCTACTTTCCTGATGAAGAGGTAAATACGACAGAAGTTGTTGCAGAGGACAGTCATGCTTGGAAAATGTTTTTCGATGGGGCGGTAAACGCTAAAGGTGTAGGGATTGGGGAAATCTTGATCTCTCCTGCCGGTCAGCATTACCCAGCCACGTCTAGGCTCCGTTTCTTTTGCACGAACAATACGGCTGAGTATGAAGCTTGTATCATGGGCATGAACATGGCAATTGATCAGGGCGTCGAAGATTTGTTGATCATGGGAGATTCGGATCTAATTATCAAACAATCTCAAGGTGAATGGGAAACTCGGGACGTTAAACTCCTCCCTTACCGACAACACGTGAATATTCTTGGCAAGCGATTTGCATCGATAGAGTTCAGGTATATCCCGCGATGTCACAATGAACTAGCTGACACACTTGCTACTTTAGCTTCAATGCTACCTTATCCGGGCAACGCCCATGTCAATCCCTTGGAAATCCAAATCAGGGAAAACCACGGTTATTGCAATGCAATCGAAGAGGGACCAAGCGTCAAGCCATGGTACTACGATATCAGGAGATTTTTGAGAACACAAGAATACCCAGAACATGCTACTGGAGATCAAAAGAGGACCATTAGGCGACATGCGGGTGGTTTCTTTTTGAGCGGCGAGGTCATGTATAAAAGAACCCCGGATCTTAACCTCTTAAGGTGTGTTGATGCCGAAGAAGCAGGAAGAATCATGCACGAAGTACACGCAGGAGTATGCGGGCCTCATATGAATGGGTCTGTCTTAGCCAAGAAAATCCTTCGAGCAGGTTATTATTGGATGACCATGGAGAAAGATTGTTTCGGTTTTGTCCGAAAATGCCATCAATGTTAGGTACATGGAGATCTGATTCATGCACCTCCAACTGAGTTACATCCTATGTCAGCGCCGTGGCCATTTGTCGCTTGGGGAATGGATGTCATTGGCCCGATTGAGCCGAAAGCTTCGAATGGGCACCGATTCATACTGGTGGCTATCGATTACTTTACAAAATGGGTCGAATTCGTCACTCTCAAATCAGTCACTAATAAAGCTGTGGTGGATTTCGTACACTCAAATCTTATCTGTCATTTTGGTATACCTGCAACTATCATCACAGACAATGCTGCGAATTTGAATAGTCGTTTGATGGAAGAAATATGCGAGCAATTCAAAATAACGCATAGGAACTCCACTCCTTATCGGCCCAAAGCCAATGGTTCCGTGGAAGCAGCGAACAAAAACATTAAGAAGATTTTGAGAAAGACAATCCAAAGTTCTAGACAATGGCATGAACAATTACCGTTCGCTTTGCTGGGATACCGTACTACAGTACGCACATCGGTAGGAGCAACTCCATACCTGCTAGTCTATGGAACCGAGGTCGTGATACCGGCAGAGGTAGAAATTCCTTCACTTCGTACGATTGTTGAAGCAGAGATTGAAGATAGCGAGTGGGTTAAGACTCGTTTGGAGCAATTAACTTTGATCGATGAAAAGCGAATGGCTGCAGTCTGTCACGGACAACTGTACCAACAAAGAATGGCTCGTGCTTACAACAAGAAAGTACGACCGAGAAATTTTGAAGTAGGTCAGTTGGTTTTAAGACGCATTCTTCCACACCACCAGGAAGCAAAAGGAAAATTTGCTCCTAATTGGAAGGGACCATACATCATCAGGAAGATACTGCCAAGAGGAGCGTTATACTTGGGAGACATGGAAGGAAAAGATCCCGAAACAGCTGTGAATGCAGATGCTGTGAAAAGGTATTATGTCTGAATTTGCTTCAATGATGTCCTCACAAGTCGAAATGATTGAAGGCTTTTATTCCCGCTACCCAAATACTACCAACCCTTTTGTAAACCCTTTGAGCCGGTTACCTTTCTTTGGCTACCCTCTTTGGAATCCAAATCAAAAAAAAAACCAAAAAAAAACCAAACAAAACAAAACAAAACAAAGTTCCTGAACTACGTTCTGACTTGATTCCGAAAGGATACGTAGGCAACCTCTCCCTGAGGTTCAGTCACACCAAACCAAAAATCCCAGTTTCCCCAAAAAATGAAACTGGGGAAGATGATATTGTTGACTCGGTTTAAGATCCGTCAATATGATTCCAAAGTTGTAATTTTGTCCACAATTCTTGTTACCCAAACCGAGTACAAGTCCTTCAAGATCGATTGGAAGCTGTGAAAACATCATTGTTGCGATCCGAAGTTCCTGGAATGAAAAGAAATAAAATGAGAGAGTCTTATTGGTGAAAACCTTCGGGCACCATAAGACGATGGAAGTAGAGAAATACAAAATGAGAGAGCATGTTGACAAAAACTCGCAAAGAGTGCTATCTGGCGATGGTAAGAAGAGAAATGAGAGAGGTCGATTGGCGAAAACCCGCAAAAGGGCGCTATCAACCGAAAAGGTTGTTTCACCACAAGAAGTCCTGGCACGGCTCCTTAGCTCGGAAACATAGACCCGTTTTGGTTCATAAGAAAATGGGAGTTTGTGACGATCAAGCATCTAGTCCGAGAAGCATGTCATGTTGGTTAAAGTCAGCATATACCTCAGATAAGTCCTTCTTTTTCCCCCGAAAGGGACTCCTCTATCTTTGATACGTTTTTCCATTCTTTGTTCATTCTTTTTCTTTGAATCCCTTTCGATTTAATTTTAATTCTGAAACTATTACAAAGGAAGGCAACATGACCGGTTTTTACAGGACTCCGCCTGGTAAAGAAGAAAAGAAAAACAGCCTCAGTGGTGTATTGATACAATCCACCATTGGATCGTAATGATCGATTGTTTCCAAAGAAACGAAGTTTACAAAGGAAATGGAAATAAAAGGCCAAGGTCTTAGAAGAGACGGAATAAGGCCGAATGATGGAACCTACACGGAAAATCCTCGTGGAATTCCGGGAATGAACCCGGTCAATTTGAAAGGAAGTCACCCCAAAGACAATTGGTAGCAAACTTCTCAATGGAAATGGGGAAACGATCAAGCAATAAAGATAATCAAGGCCACAAAGTCAACCACTTTTTCAACTGATAAAATGTTCTTTGTTGAAAGCAGGTCTGTTTAATTATGCAAGAAGAAGGTAAAACTCAAAGAAGTGAAGTACGCAAGCATTGAAATGGCTTTGGAACAAGGAAAACACATAAAAGGGAAGTTTCTTTTTAGAGCTTTATTTTATGCATTTGTTGATGGTTAAAAAGAAAGCCTAAAAGAAGGCCCAAAAGAAAGAATAAAAGAAAAGAAAATGAAAACTCCAAAAAAGAGAATCAAATCATATCAGTCCAATATCTGTTTGGACCCCGGTCAGAAAAACCAAGGGTCTTTCCGGCCAGAAAGCCGTGAAACGTTTATCCCCGGTCAGAAAACCGAGGATCTCCCAGTCAAAAAGCTGCGGAGCCATTTACTTTTACCCCGGCCAAAAAACCGAGGATCCGACGGCCAAAAAACCGTTAGATATTGTTTGAATTCCGGCCAGAAAGCCGTGAAACTTTTATCCCCGGTCAGAAAACCGAGGATCTCCCGGTCGGAAAACTGCGGAGCCATTTACTTTAACCCCGGCCAAAAAACCGAGGATCTGACGGCCAAAAAACCGTTAGATATTGTTTGAATTCCGGCAAGAAAGCCGTGAAACTCTTATCCCCGGTCAGAAAACCGAGGATCTCCCAGTCAGAAAAACTGCGGAGCCATTTACTTTTACCCCGACCAAAAACCGAGGGTCTGACGGCCAAAAAACCGTTAGACATTGTTTGAATTCCGGCCAGAAAGCCGTGAAATTTTTATCCCCGGTCAGAAAACCGAGGATCTCCCAGTCAGAAAACTGCGGAGCCATTTACTTTTACCCCGGCCAAAAAACCGAGGATCTGACGGCCAAAAAACCGTTAGATATTGTCTGAATTCCGGCCAGAAAGCCGCGAAACTTTTATCCCCGGTCAGAAAACCGAGGATCTCCCAGTCAAAAAACTGCGGAGCCATTTACTTTAACCCCGGCCAAAAAACCGAGGATCCGACGGCCAAAAAACCGTTAGATATTGTTTGAATTCCGGCCGGAAAGCCATGAAACTTTTATCCCCGGTCAGAAAACCGAGGATCTCCCAGTCAAAAAAATCGCGGAGCCATTTACTTTTACCCCGGCCAAAAAACCGAGGATCTGACAGCCAAAAAACCATTAGATATTGTTTGAATTCCGGAATTCCGGCCAGAAAGCCGTGAAAACTCTTCTTCAAAATCCCGGCCAGAAAGCCGTGGAACATTTATTTGTGAAACCATGATTTTCTTACCCAATACAAGAGTCTTTTTAATCACTTTCTGTGTCACAACTAACTCACGAAATTTTCCTACCAAAACTGGGGCAGAAAAAATTTCGTTCGTTTGTTTGTGTTGTTGTCTAAATAGGTTTGACCTCGGGATGTAAGGATCGAGATAACCTACAAATGGGACATCAATCCAGAGTGAGAAAATAAGAAAAGAACCAAAAAAAAAGATTTCAAACATTGGAGTAAATAAAGGCGCGGATTGCTCAGAAGATGATTGAAGTAACAAGCTCCGCCAAATCCGTTTCACTCAATGTTACAGAAATAAACAAGCACATACAGCTTGTTGAGCATCAAGATTCAGATCGAGGTCTACAGCAAATCAGCTAAGATTCAAGATCAAGTCTTCAAGAGAATCATAGTTAGGAATCTTGTAACTCATAGTTTGATAGCATAGCTAGTTCAGCTTTAATTTCTTTTTGGTGTAATAAGGAGGTCAGTAAGCGGTAAGCAGCAACAGCAGCAACGATTAGCAACAGTAATAGCAAAGTGTCAGTCCACGGTAGTCCCAGCTACCAAAACTTCCCGAACTACATTGACCTGATTCCTGTTTAGCCCGGGATATGTAGGAGGCCTCCGAAGCAAAGGCTCGGTCAAACTCTTTCAAAATGCTTCCCACGGAGTATTCAAACGGGCAAAAATCGGTCGTCTTTGCTCATTTATCTTTGCACGAAAACTCTTCATGTTTTCGCGCAAAGAGGGGCAGCTGTGAGAACGTGATTTTTGCCTCACACGAATTACTCCCAAAAATTCAAAATAAACGAGTTTTGCGTTGTTTGCAATACATATGGACTTTATGTTTTTTTTTTGTTTGCATTTTGTGTGCTCATGTTTATTTGTTAAATCAATAAAAACTACAAAACATGTTGCATTTGCATTTTATCTAGCAATTTTGGGTTTCAAGTTAAGGATTTTGTTTTAAGTCAATTATGTGTAAAACAGGCCCAAGGAAAATGACCAACCCAGGCCCAAGCAAAATCCGGTTCAGGCCATCTCCGGATACGCCCAAACGACGCCGTAACAGGCCAGGATATCCAAGCCATTCGATCATTTTGATCCATCGGTTGCCAATCGCCCCTGCACCCCGACCCGTATCCATATAAAAACAAACCTGCCCGGTCTCAAACTTACTCAAACGACTTCGTTTCGTTGAGTAGGTTGATCCAAGCCGTCGATCTTAATCGATCCAACGGTCTGGATCAAATCCGTCAGAAGGTATATAAGCCCAAAAGGCCTACCCAGCCTCCCTTAAGCCAGACCCCCCGTTTTCATCGTATCTCTTAGAGACGGTTGAGCACCCACCGTCCCCTGCCGCCCTCCGCCTACCGGAAATCGCCTCACGGCGGTTCCGGTAGGCCAAACCTCCCCATTTTTACACCAAAGAACCCTCCCAACCTTCTCGTTTAAACCCCATAACCTTTGTATCTCGAATCATCCCTGAACGTCTCGAATCTTCGATCGAAGGTTCGAGTCAAAACCAAAACCATGCCAAACCGCTCCAAACTCACCCCGAGCACTCCCATGACCTCCCTTATACACCCACCACATTTAGCCTGGCTCGAAACTGGCCAGAAATGGTAAAGCCCCAAAAAACAGTCGCATGAACCCTAATTTTAAAGGGGGTGGAAATTGAGGGGAGATTTGAGGTCGCATGGATCTTAATCCAGGTGTTCTCAACCGAGAACACCCCGATTAAGGCCCATGTGGCTTCAAAAGTTTGAGTCCAAGGTCGGTCCTGAGCCATTGCTGATTTCAGAGGTATATCTTCCTCTTTTCTCCGCGTCGATTTTGTGATGATCTTTTGCTTGCTTTGTGTTTAATTTTCTAGCATTTTCTTTCTTTTTCTTCTTCCCATCTCCGGACCTTTTATTTGGTCAAATCATGTTTCCTTGTATGCTTCGACTCATTGTTTTGTTGCGATTACAGTGTGTGTTTAGTTTAGTTAAAATGATCGAATAGCTAATTCCCCATTCCTATTAGTATAATTTGAATCGCGTGTATGTTTGGTCTGATCTTGTCAATGTACTGTCAATTATGTGTGTTATAAGTTGATAACTGATTGTCCCTAAAGCATCATCAGTTAGTGATATGGATTAGAACAATGAGGCAGTAAACTCGCACTTGCCTGTTAAGCCTTGAACCACTGTTGGATTGAAAGTCTATAGCTGTTGTGATTCTGAAATTAGGATTTGAATTAACTGTTAGGAAGTCAGAGGTTAGCATCGTAGGATTTTCTTGTCAATCGCACTGCACTTGAAACAGAGCAGTGGAACCTGCTGTTACAGCAGGGCACTTGGCCATGTCTGGGCAGAAACAATTAAAATATTAGAACCCCATACTCAGACATGTTTTAGTGGCTAAACAGAGAATATAATATGCTGGGCAGAGAAAAGGATGGGAAGGGTTGGTTTTTCTGATTATTGTATCTTTAGAAGTTCATTTTTCAACTATAAGTACAGGGCTTAAACAAAATAGAGAGGACGGATTTTTGGGAGAGCTTTCTTTGAGTTTTGAGAGATATAGTTCTAAGAAAACAGTGAGTGAATTGAAAAGACAGAACAGATTGAATTCAAGAAAGATTCTGCATTTTCTCTTTCTCATTGTTTCGTTTGGCTTACTGTTCCATTGAATTGGTAGAACAAACCTTGAGTTCTGACCAATTCATTGATATTTTTGGCTCAGTATTTATCCACTAGAAATTCAGAGGGGTATAGGGTTAACTTCAAATAGTTCTGGGTCCAACTAAACTAGCTTCTGGGACAAATAGTGGTCTGTGGATATTTTCAAAGGTTTGCTGGGTATATTGAAGTAAAAACTGGTCTGTCTAAGCTAATTTCTGGGGTGACTTGCTGTTTGGTTGTTGGTGTTCTGTTGATTGCTGAGTTGCTGTTTGATCACTGCCAAGCAGTTACTGACCTCTCATTTCTTCATTTTCTGCTAGCAATTTCCAGGTACACAACTATTACTTTGTAAGTCGGGACTCGAAGCATGAAATACAAATGAAGAGCTGAAGCTCCATGATTTATGTTTAAATTATGTTCTGAATTAATATTGTATATCTATAGGGTAGTTAAATTCATATGTTGAAGCTACTAGTTGCTTCATTACGTATAGTTGAGCAGTGATCTGCAGTGGTTTAGGGGTTAAACTCCATTCCTATGTAGGCTAGATAGAAGGGAACTAATGGTGTAGTTTCATATCTTGTCATATCCAGTTTATTTCATTTTATATGCGAAATGCACATCAGTCCCTTAAGTTAAATCACTTTGTAGTTTGGATTATTCTATGTTAAACAACTCGTTCGCATAAAATTGGCAAAAAGAACAGGTTCCCGTAAATGTCATCTTCGGATTTAACAAAAAAAAATTGCGTTCAAACACCCGCTTAGAATAGGTTCGAAGCATGTAAATAATATAGGACCTTTTCTTCTTGTACTTTAGAGGCAAACCTAAACGAAGAAAATGTAATCACTATAGGATTACCCTTTTTTTTAATAGATGAGACGAGCCGTTTAGCTAATTTTGTGGCCCTTCGCAAAGTAGTAATACGTCAGTCATTTTAGGTGTGGTTTTTTTTATACGAGTGTGCATTTCATGCAACTTCAATTCAAATTTCAATAATGTTAAAATATGTCAAAAATCACGAGTATAATTTATTTGACGTGACTCGAAACGTATTTTAATAACGTCGCGATCATTCTTAAAATTAGATAAAAGCGTTTGATAGGATTAAATTGCATTATGACGTGAACATGTATAAAAATCAGGAAATTGTAGCCATTTATAATAATTGAAGCGACCGTGCTAGAACCACGGGATCTGGGGGTGCCTAACACCTTCCCTCGGGTCAACAGAATTCCTTACTTAGAATTTCTGGTTCGCAGACTTCATTTGGAAAGTCGAAAATTTCCTCGATTCGGGATTTAAATAAACCGGTGACTTGGGACACCTTAATTTATTCCAAGTGGCGACTCTGAAATAAATAGAATAATCCCGTTTCGAATATTGTCACTTAAATTGGAAAACTCCCTTACGCTTCTACCCCCGGGTAGCGGGCGCGCCAAAAGGAGGTGTGACACCAGCTGTGGTTTAACTTCAAAAATCCTCTCGTGACCTATCCAAAACTCACCCGAGCCCTCGGGGCTCCAAATCAAACATGCACATAACCTCAAAAATATCCCACAGACTTACTCACGCGGTCAAATTGCCAAAATAACATCGTTTACACAGAATCAAGCCTCAAAACTCATGATTTTTCTTTTAAACTTCATAAAGTTTCAAACTTGGAACTCATAGTCAAAAATATGTCAAACGACGTGCGATTTCGATCAAACGTTACAAGAAGCGCTTAAACAATATATAAGACTTGTACCGTGCGTCGGAACCAAAATATGAGCCCCATACCATAGTCTTTTAATTAATTTTTATTTTCATTTTCTTTAATAATTTCAGAAAAACAATTTAACAGAAAAATTCTTTTACTCAGGTTCTAGACCTCGGATTTCGACTCAGGGTACATGCTCGAGTCCCATATTTTTCTACGGACCTTCCGGAATAGTCCGATCTCGTTCCGTTTACCAAAAATATTTACCAAAGTCAACTATAATCATATTAATATCAAAATTCTTCAAATGTTTCACATAATTCAAATATTTCAACATAAAAACTTTTCGGCTATGCGCCCAGACTGCGCACGCAAATTGAGTGTATAAAATGCGGTTTCAAAGGCCTTAGAAGCACGGAACAGATGAAGAAAATAAGTGATGACCTTTTGGGTCGTCACATTACAGTTGGACAGATTATTGTATTCGACTGTTTTTAAACGAAAAGTGAATCAATTAACATTATAGACTGCTAACATAATTCAACAAACTCAATTGTAACACACAAATTTTATACTTCCAATTATAAAAAAGATTCTCAACTGAAAAATACCCCAAAAATCACCAGAGAAATTATATAATACATCTGAATACATAAATTATATTAATTAAAAAATAAATATGTATTCATGGAATATAACGAGATAGTGAATACAATGAAATACATATAATATAGCGGGATATATTGAAATATAATAGAAAAAAAGACAACGAATACAATGAAATATATAGAATACATCGAGATACATTGAAATACAATAAAGAAAAGAAACAATGTATACAATAAAATACAGTAAGATACATTAAAATATATTAACAGAAAATACAATTTCCATTACAGCGAGAAAATATCTATCAAAATCTTTCCTTCTTCCGTTGCTTTTTCAAGAGCAATTGTCAGTAAATGCCGACAATTTTAGTGGTTAAAGAAGGAAACATGGGAAATAAGAATAGCAGATATTCCCTTCAACAGGATTAGAAAAGATTAGAGCTTGAGACATAAAGAAAGCTAATGCAGCAGCCGTCTGCTAGAATTTTAAAACTGTTAATACCTACATAGATATGGGGTAGGGGATAAGAGAAATTTGAGGAAATATTCAAGAGAAAAATAATACAAAGTTTATTTTATGGCTTAAAGGTAGGAGATGACCATAAATAGATATTGACTAAAAAAATCAAAAGGTTAGCTATGAAATATAATTTTTTAAAAGAATATTTATTTACAAGAAATAAAGTATCAATCTTTGCTATAGGGAAGGTAACTAATCTTATAGTATTTAACTAACAAAAAAATAACGCTGGTTAGGTATTATACTAAAACAGTTTAGAAATGAAAAAATTACAATTCTTAAATGTTAAAATAGAAACTACCGAAAATATGGACTACTATTTTTCATTTATTATATGAATGAGGTATACATTACAGCATTAGTTATTTTACTTAGAAACTAAAGGTGTGTTTGGTACGAAGGAAAATGTTTTCCATGGAAAATGTTTTCCTAGAAAATGTTTTCATGGAAAATGAGTGATTTTATCATTTATTTTCTCTTGTTTGGTTGGTAAGTGGAAAACATTTTCCGGAAAATATTTTCTATGTTTGGTTAGAGAGTAAAAAATAGTTTTTTTAGAAAAATATTTTTTTTGCAACTCTCCTACCCCTCCCCCACCCCTCCCCTTCCCGAAGTCTCTAAGATTTGACACAATCTAAAGGAACTAATGTGATGCTTTACTTTTTAACGCAAAAATCGCGTATTTTTGAATCGGTAAATTTATAATTTCTAAACCAGTAAACTTCCGAACTCATAATTTTGGAACTTGTAAAATATTGAGCCTTTAAATGATAAATAATAAAATTAAAAACTGAAAAATATATTTTAAAATTTTTTTTTGGGGGGGGGGGGGGGGGCGGGGGGGAGGCGATAAATCGAAAAAAAAATAAAAAGGTAGGAGTGGGGGTGGGTGGTGCAGAAAAATAAGAAAACAGAAATTTAAAATTATAGAAAAAAAATTAAGGTAAAAGAAATTTTTTTGCGGGGTGGGGTGGAGGGGTAGTAGGGTGGATGGTAACGGAAAAACTGAAATTTTTCTAAAAAAAAAACTGTTTTTTGGAGAGGGGGTGGGGTGGGTTGGTGAGGGTGAGAATGGTTGAGAAGGAGCTTTGGAAAATGTTTTCACTTCTTTTGATAAGGAAAACATTTTCCTCCAATTGGAGGAAATTGAATTGACAAGGAAAATGTTTTCCAAAACATTTAAGTCAACCAAACATGGAAAAATTGGAAAACATTTTCCAGAAAATATTTTCCTTCATACCAAACACACCCTAAGTTCAGTAATTTGTGATCATAAAAGGAAAATTTTAGATTTACTAGAAATAACTTTTAAGTATTACTTCCTCTATTTCAATTTAGATGACATATTTTCCTTATTAGTCCGTTTAAAAAAGAATGATACATTTCTACAATTGGAAATAATTCAACTTTAACCATCCATTTTACCTATTTTATCCTTAATGAGAAGTTTGGCCCCACAAAATTTTTACCCTTTTAAACTTTTAAGACAATAAATTTTAAAAATCTTTTTTTTTTTAAAAAAAGACAAATGCTAACTGATAAACAACAAAGAGAATACAAACAGAAGCTTTAATCTTGTTCTTTCGCATTTCTCAATTGTATTGCTAGTTGATTTTCTCTGCAAAAAAAAAAAAGAAAAACAATACACTTCACGGGTCAAGTTTTGGCTGATTCATGGATTTATTTGGCCTGCTGATTTTTTATGGGTTAAGTTAGGGAATTTGTATTTATACTATTTTTTGTGTCACATTTTAATTTGTGTTCGCTTTGTAAAAGAAATTATAACCATACCCACTTTTTCCCATAACTTCAACATACGGGGCTGAAGTAACAAAGACAATCAACGCAAAACTTCAGCATTCTAGTAGACGGGTCTGAAGCAGCAAGTATGCTGAAGTTTTTATTTGTAATTGCTGAATTTAAGCATAGTAGCTGAAGTTTTGTTCTCTATTTGCATTGCTGAAGTTTTTATTTTTGTAACTGACGAACTTCAGCTCTAGAGTTGAAGTTTTTGTTTTGTAACGAGCAAACAATTTTTGTTTTTGTAACTGGCAAATTTCAGCTCTAGAGCTGAAGTTTTTGTTTAGTAACTAGCTAACTTCAGCTCTATAGCTGAAGTTTTTGTTTTGTAAATGCGAGCTTTAGCTTTAGAGCTGAAGTTATGTATTTATAAAATCAACACTATATAAGCAATGGACATTTTATTTCTTATTGCATAAAACTATATAAGTAACTTGGTGTTTCCTTGTCATGGACAAGATGCTAACTTTGTGGTGAATTGCTTTCACTTTAGCCTGAAGTTAAGGGTGAAAAAGGACATGGTGCCAAACAACAACCACTTGCAGATCCATTCGTATTTCTTGACTGAAATATAGTAGCGTAAAAAAAAATTCGTCTTATCATTGAACCAGATATGTCTACACAAAATTTTAATAACTGAAGTTTCATTTTTCTTTAGGACTCAACCAATTCTTTAGGACGTGTCTTGGTGAAGATCTCAGCATATTTTTCTGACTCGTCTTGCTTCCTCAAATACTGAAGGTTCTTCAATTGGTCTTGCAAAGAAACATGAGTATGTGCTAACAAAATTTTCATCTCTAAAACGAGTTGGCTTGACAATAGTTCGTTTTGGTCTTCCCGAACCATATGAATCATGTTCTTATTGAGTTTCATGTTGTTGAGTTTTTGGGCTCCCCCTTTCTCTTAGCTCCTCAACAACTATATTATCTAAAAAAGTACTTGTGATGGGCAGATTTAGGATATATATGACAACAATAGTTATGACATCTTTTGAAACAACAAAGAGATGAGTTTTAGGATTCATGCACTTCCATCCTTTTTTTCTTTCATCATATCTGACAAAGATGCATTTCTTTGCCTTTGCATCCAACTTGCTCCGTTGAGAAGTGGAAGTCGGCTTCTGGATTTTAAGGTCGGGTTAGTGGTTGATTCAACTGGTTTCTCTAAATGGATTTAGGTGGTCGTGCTAATGGACTGGGGATGGAGTTATTGAAGCAGTCAAACTACGAAGGTATGGAAAAGTCATATGGGGTCATACCTTGTTGGTGAGAATTTGTGAGATGTTATTAATACGAGTAACACAAGTCCTATTGCTGGCGCACCGGAAAATAGCAATGCATGTAAGAAGTGGAAGCAGATTAATGCTAAGGCGGAGTTTATCCTAAAAAGATCGATCTCTCTTAATTTATTTGATCATATTATGAGGTGTAAATCAACTCATGAAATATGGAGGACCTTCAACCGGTTGTTCAACAATAAGGATAAAGCTCGACTACAGATTTTGGAGAATGAGTTAGCTAATACCACTCAAGGTAATCTTTCTATCACCAAGTATTTTTTGAAGGTTAAAAATCTATGATATGAAATTTCTCTATTGAATTCGGACGAGGCTATCTCTGAAGCATGAATAAGAAGAATTATTATTCGTGGTTTAAAGACAAAATATATTTCCTTTGTTAGATCGATTCAAGGATAGGTTCAACAACCATCTTTGAAAGAATTTGAGAATTTATTGTCGTCAAAGGAGCTACTAGCCAAATATATTGCTGGTGTATCTATCAAAAAAGGGGAAGGAAATGCTCTTGTCGCCGATAAGAGGAACGCTAAATAAAAATTAAGAGATAACATGCACTTTCAATCCTCAAGTGGTTCGAGCTTGCCAGGAAAGAAAGGGGAGACTTCCAGCAACGGTAAAAAGCCTTTAAAATATTACCATTGTGGTAAATTCGGGCACATAAAAAAATATTGTCGAGCCAAAGAGAGCAATATGGCTCAAACCAAGAAAGAAGGGTTACAAGTGCTTTTGAAAGGAGAAGTTGTTTTTGGAAAGAAGACTTTCTTGATTTTTTTGCTTCGTTACAAATGAACAAGACATCCCGTATTTATACATGTCTATGGATCATTCTAGATAAGAACCTAGACTATGTACAAGAAGATTCTAGCTAACCTTATCTTCTAACAACACTCTAGAATATACATATATATATACTAGATGAACTTATCTTCCCACAATATTCTAAAATATCTAAATTTATCTACTAGATAAATATCAAGAATATTACACTAGGACATTTTCGAGAAATCTATGTTTTTCCAAAAAATCAAATTTACTTTATTTATCTCACGAAAAGGACTGTTGAAACCAGTTGCTTAGACCATATTCCTATAAAATAGATGTTTTCTAAATAATATAATAGAAAAGGGACGAAAACTCGACGGGTATTTGATAAGTACTTTGCGATTTGGTTTGCCATTGTACAAAAGTTTAAGAAATTAGTATAACTTAAGAAATGTAGTAAAGAAGGTAATAAGAAAGTTGTAAAATTTCTCCTTTTTCTTGGCAGTCGAATAAAATTAATTACCCATAGATGAGTAAAAGAAAATCGCAGAATGAATAAACAATTGTATGATACCAAATGCAACTTATTATTGATAAATTACTATACACGGTACTTGTGTTGTAGTACATATTGGTGGATATATTTATTTATTTTATAATATTTACTCTTTGTTATAAATATATTATATTATAGATGTTCATACGTCGTAGAAGCTTATCCATATGAGACTTCACTGTAAATATGTTTATCTATTTAGTACTCTATTGGAAATAAGCCTCCCGAAGAAACTTATCTTTTCGGTACCCAATTACGAATAATCATTACATCTGGTAGAAGATTATCCATACTCGGTATAATAAGTTTATCCTTTCAGTATCCGGTTATGGATAAACATTACCCCTAGTAGAAGATTATCCATATCAGGTATAATAAGCTTATTCTTTTAGTACTCCGTTATGGATAATCATTACCCATAATAGAAGATTATCTATAATGGTACAATGAACAGTTTTCAGTTCATTATGTACATCAGTTTGAATTCGAATAATATATCAGTCTCTCTCTATACTTGTCTTTACTTTATAATCTTTATTTTATAACACTTTATTAGCACGAGACTCTGCCATCTCGAGCAAATATTTTGAAAGTATCTAAGGTAAGAACTTTCTTTTCCTAAATAATGTCAAATCTTTCTAAACTTGAATTTGTAGCCCTGGATATATTGGGCAAAAGCTACATGTCTTGGGTGCTTGATGCTGAAATTCATCTTGATGCGATGGGTCTGGCAGACACCATAAGTGATAAAAATCAGGCATCAAATCAAGACCGTGCCAAACCAATGATATTCCTATGCTATCACCTTGATGAATGCCTGAAAATGCAATATCTTACTGATAAAGATCCAGACATACTGTGGAATAATTTGAAAGATAGATATGAACATCTGAAGATGGTAGTTCTTCTACATGCACGATATGATTGGACTCGTCTAAGGCTACAAGATTTTAAATCTATCAGAGAGTATAATTCTGCTATGATCAGAGTTATTTTCCAATTAAAATTATGTAGTGATAATATTACTGATTATGATATGTTGGAGAAAACTTTCATCACTTTTCATGCCTCGAATACGCTCCTGCAGCAGCAATATCGAGAGATGGGATTTAAAAAGTATTACGAACTTATCTCACATCTTCTTATAACAGATCAACGTAATGGGCTATTAATGAAAAATCATGAAAGCCGACCTACTGGTTCTTGTCCATTCCCTAAAGTGAATGAGGCAAACTTCCACCAAGCTAGACGTGGAAAATGTCATGGTCCCAGTCGTGGTCATGGCCGTGGTCGGGGAAGAAACTCTAATCATGGTAATAATAATGCACCAAAGAACCCTCCTCGCCACCAGCAGTGGAAAAGGAAGGAACAAAAGTATGAAGCGGTGCAAGCACCAAATGCAGAAAGTGCATGCTATAGATGTGGATGAAAAAGGCATTGGTCACGTACCTGTCATACGCCAAAGCACCTGGTTGAGATTTATCAAGCCTCCCTGAAGAAGACAGAGAAAAATGCTGAAGCAAATTTTATTTCTAAAGATAGTTTAGACTTCATGCATTTTGATGTAGCTAATAACTTTGTACTCCCAAAAGAAGAAATAAGTCGTGTGATTGGTGGTAAATCTGTAAAAATTTAAATATTTTTTTGTAATAGGTAGTATGGTTATGTAATTGTACATAAACACTAGTTATGATTTGATAATGATGTTTACTATGATATATTTTATTTATGTCATTTTGAAGAATATTGATAACATTATTATATCAACTTAAACTCTAGCAGAGTTTGCAAGAAATATACAACCGCTAGAAGAGGTTATATTTTGTATATCTCATTGTAATTATATTTTGTTAACCACCAAAAGTGATAATATAGGCATTCTATGGTTACAATTGAAGATACGCTACATAAATATTCTCTATATTAAATGCACGCCTCGATTTGCTCATGAAGTAGTAAATATTTTAAAAGAGGTTGAGGTATCACAATTTGATGTGATTAATGAGCATTCAAATAATTATGTTCGATTTTCCTGAAAGATGAGAACTTTTGATAATAATTTATTCATTCCCTGAAGTGAATGTGACAATATTAATGAATCTGGTAAATATGAACACGCTTTTAATGTAAATATATTCACCTCCAAAAGAGGTAATATAATTGAGAGAATATATACTCAATATTTCATATTTTAAATTTGCTCCTGAAGAAGTAATACCAGAAGTATCTGAGCAATATTTGATAGTACAAAATGTATCAACAACTCCCGAAGAGCTAATTGTTTGCCTAGAAGACACGTGACACCAGTAGTGTCCCATAAATATTAGATTGTGGATAATAACTAAAGGCTCTCGAAGAGATTATTTACAAATATGTCATTCATATTATATGATTGTGGTCAAAACATATGTTGTAGTAAACCTGAAGTTTACTAAAATAAATTGCTATCATATTGAGATTATAAATGATTGGAAGATTGAAAATCTTCATTTTTTCACAATCATAGGGGGTAAAATAATATGTACATGAGAAGTTACCCACCTTATTCTTCGATTTGTACTTCATCATGTATCACGATAAACCAGAAGTTTACTAATACAAAAGTAGTCATAGTAAATCAGAAGTTTACTAATGCAAAAATTTATGTCATAGTTGTAACGATCCGGCTGGTTGTTTTTAGAATTTATGCCCCGAATCGCTATTAACTGCTTCCCTAAATTCATTTATGATATTTTTGTTTGCGAGAAAGTTCGGTATTGGGATTCAAAGTGTTTTGGGACACTTAGTCCCTAAATAAGGGCCTAAGTGTTGAAAAATGGTCCGTAATCAGAACTGTATGAAGACGGCCTCGAAATGGAAATGTGATGGTTTTGCTAGCTCCGTTAGGTGGTTTTGGGATTAGGAGCGTGTTCAGAATGTATTTTGGAAGTACGTAGCTCATTTAGGCTAAAAATGCCAAAATTTAGTATTTTGGCAAAATCCGATTGATAGGTGAAATTTTGATCCAAAGGTCGAAACAGAATTCTGGAAGATGCTGTAGCTTCGTTAGATGATTTGGAATATGCGTACAAAATTTCAAGTCATTCGGACATATTTGGGGTTTTTAACGAATGTGTGTTTTGGAAGTTTTAAAAGAACTTAGGCTTGAATTTGATGTAATTCGATGATTTTAGTATTAGTCGAGGTGTTTTGATGATTGGAACAAGTTTGTATAACATTTTAGGATGCGTTGGTGCTTTTGGTTGAGGTCCCGGGGGCCTCGGGTGTGTTTCAGGTGAGTTTTGAGCGAGTACGGACATCCCAGAACTTAGAAAATGGATGTGGAATCCATAGGGTACTCAATAAATACGAGGTTTTGAGTTTTATTTGATCTTTTGACCTAGAGAGCTCGGATTTTGGCGATTTTCGAAGGTTTTTCAAGAAATTCATTGGGGGTAAGTGATTCTAACTCAGATTTGGTTTGAGTACATGAATATACCATTTGAATTCATCATCTAATTAGTGATTCGAGATGGAATTTCGGAAGAAAATTGTGGAATCTTTCAAAAATATAAAATGAAGATTTGAAGGACCAAATGGTGTCGGAATTGGATAAATTTGGTATGGTTAGACTCGTAAGAGTGTGATATTTTTGGAAATATAAATTTTACCCGGTTCCGAGACGTGGGGCCTGAGGGGCTTTTTGGTTATTTTATAAAATTTCACGTATTAGCTTAGGATTTAATTGTAGAATCAATTACTTGAATTATTATCTATATTATGCAATTTGATTGAATAGATTTGAACCATTTGGAGTCGAATACTCATGGCAAGAATGTGATTTTTGATTGAATTTTGAGTCGGTTCGAGGTAAGTGGCTTGTCTAACATTGTGTGTGGGACTTTGTCCCTTAGGATGTGATGTTTGGTAATTGAATGCCTTGTATGTGAGCTGTTGAGTGTGTACTTGAGCTAATTGTTGAAAACTCGGATTTTACTTAAATACTTGATTTGGATTTTCTTTCATAATTGCATTACTTTACTTGCTATTATAGCATGTGCTAGCGTAAAAGAGCATGTTTAATTGACCCAAGTTGCCTATTTGTTAAATTGTCTTAAATGTGATTTACGTGGAGTATGTTAGGCCATTAGTATTTGTTGTTTTATATTGTTGTACTTAATTTTTGAACATTTCTCTGATGTTGGTTGCGCATTTACTTTAGGATAACGGATTCAATTCCCGGGGAGCTCCCCCCCCCTTGTTTGTTTACTTTGGGACTACGGGTTCAATTCCCGAGAGATCCTCCAGTAATTGATATGATAGACTACGGGTTCAATTCCCGAAGATCCTTCAGTGATTGATATGATGGACTACGTATTCAATTCCCGGGAGATCCTCCAATAATTGATACGATGGACTACAGGTTCGATTCTCGGAAGATCCACTAGACAGTTGAGGGAAAAGGGCTACTGGACGGTATCCTGGGAGACCCTCATTGTTGTCTTGATATTGATCTATATTTACTCAATGTTTACTCTGTTCCCATGGTTGTCATTTCTTGTTGACCTACATTACTTCACTGCTGTACTTATTATTTCTGTTAGATTATTAGACTGTTGATCATTATTTTTGTTATATTTGTTTCAGTAGGGCCCTGACCTTTCATCGTCACTACCCAACCGAGGTTATGCTTGGCATTTACTCAGTACCGCCATGGTGTACTCATGCCCTTCCGGCACATGTTTTTCATGTGCAAATCCAGGTACTCCTGGTCGAGCGCATTATTAGTGATCCATGCGCTATATTCGGAGACTTGAGGTACATCTTCCGCGTCCGCATACCGGAGAGTCTCCTTCTACTCTATCTTGTAGTTAGCAGTTTCATTTCATGTATTCAGTTGTTGTCACGACCCCAAATCCTGTCGTGATGGCGCCCAGCACATTGCTAAGCCAGCCCTGACCAATCAATATCAACAACGGAGCTAGAAGCTCTCTTTAACCCATTTAAGCATTTCAAAACATGAAACAATAGTACAACATCGGGGAAACCAAGTCCCAAAATATACTAACTCCCATAGACCGAAGGGTCAAGAGTCATGAGCCTCTACTGAACATGAGTGTATAAAGGTTTACAAGATACCAAGTGCGGAAAGAAAAGTCAATACAACATCAAGACAATAAGAAGGAATATCGGGTCCTGCGGACTCTGCAGCTACCTCGAATATCCACAAACGTCGCCTCGCACAGCTACCGGATCACTGCTGAGAGGTACCTGGATCTGCACACAAGGTGCAGGGAGTAAAATGAGTACTGCCAGACTCAGTGGTAATAAACAAGGGTAAGACAACGCAGATAAGAAATCCGCAATAAAGCACTATGTAAAGCTATAATCAGCTACCCTGTCATAGAATCAATCTTCACTGTACCTGTACCAACAAATACCAATAAATAGCATAACAACTAGCAGATGTAGCTAAATGCAATGCAATGCATGATATGACCGCTACGGCGCGTAGCCCGACTCCAATTTTGGGTACCCGTGCTCACTGTGGGGGTTCAGACTCCGGAGGGGCTCCTACAGTCCAAGCACATCTCATAGAGATATTCCCGCGGCGTGCAGTCCGATCCAACATATATCTCGCTGCGGCGTGCAGCCCGATCCACTACTAGTCAGCTAATATGCAGATACAGCCTCGCAGGCTCAAAAGTAGTTTTTGAAAACTCTTTTTATCATTTTTCAGTTGGAAAACAATAATATCAAGTTCCAGAGATTGGAATTAGCATAATAACAGAAATAGCTGCGGACTAGTAGTAAACTAGCATGTCTATATGATAAGACAATGATAACGATCCTCGCGGGATCCAATAACCGGCTCACGGCCCACATGTATACTCAACCGCCCAAGAAGGGGGTTCCTCGGCTCAAGAGTGGCCATTATCACATTATATATATATATATATATATATATATATATATATATATATATATATATATATATATATATATATATATATATATATATATATATATATATATATATATATATGCAACCATCCGAGAAGGAGGTTCGACGGCTCTAGAATAGCCAATAATATAGTATCAACAGGTCGGACTAATATATAGTCTCCCAGTTCATGATCGACCCCGCACTCTCAAGAGTGTGCGTGTCTCGCCGCTATAGAGCGTCACAAAGTGGTATACCGGGGTTTCGAACCCGCCTGGTCATCACCCACATCTATTACTCACCTTAATACGGCGCGACAACTACTCCGCAATGCCCTTGCCACGAGAATCAAGCTCCGCACGCGTAGAATCCTGATCAAATACAGTAAAAATACAACAAATTAGGCCAATGGGACGACACCCAATCAATACAACTCAATTTACATCAAAATTCCCAAAGTTGTCAAAACCCGACTTTCGGTACGCTTGCCGAAAAATTACAAAAGTTACATATTCGGAATCCTCATCTCGATACGAGTCTATGCATATAAAATTTACCAAAATCGGACTCCATTTGCCCACTCAAATCGGTGTTTTTCTTCAATTTAGGCCTAGGGCTCAAACCCACCTTTAATCTTCCATTTACAGAAATTTAACCCATGATTTCATGTTAAAATGATGTAATTAAGCCACAAAACTTACCTCCAACGAATCCCCGATGAATTACCAGCAATTCCCGTGAGTTTCTTCTCTTTAGAACTCAAAAATAGAGGGTTCATGAATGAAACCCGTAACTCTCTGATTCTGGATTTTTATTCTCTGCCAGACACAATTGTTCATCGCGTTCGCGTGACCCTCTACGCGTTCGCGATGCCCAATTCCTGATACTCTTCGCGGACGCGACGCAACCCACGCGTTCGCGATGTTCAAACTCCCAGTCAGCCGGATTTCTTCTACGCGAACGCGTCTACCCTTCACGCGATCGCGATGGTCTCCATCTTTCTCCTATGCGAACGCGACCACCTGGGACGCGAACGCGAAGCTTCGTCCAACCTTGCCTACACGAACGCGGCAGCCTGACCGCGAACGCGATGCCTTAGCCAGCTCTGCCTTCGCGAACGCGACCTGGGCCACGCGAACGCGAAGGCTTAAGGCCTGCTGCACCAACCTGCAATTTACAGCAGACTTTTCAAACTCCAAAAATGCCGGATGATGGTCCGGATTCACCCCGAGGCCCCCGGGACCCCAACGAAAACCACCAACATACTCCAAAACACGATACGGACTTGTTCCAATCATAAAAATACCATCCTAAACATCAAAATCATCAATTACACACGGATTCAAGCTTATGTTTATTCAAAACTTTCAAAACTAACATTCAATCCAAAATCCGATCAAACGATGTCCGAATGACCTGAAAATTTGCAGGCATATCCAAAATCACCTAACGAAGCTACTGAAACTGTCGGAATTCCATTCCGACCCCCGGATCAAAATCTCACCTACCGTTCGGATTTCGCCAAAATTCAACCTTAGCCAATTCAAGCCTATTTCTACACCGGGCCTCCAAATTCAATTCCGATCGCTCCCCTAAGTCACAAATAACCTCCCGGAACTAACCGAATCATCAGAATCCGATTCCGAGCCCTCTAACCAAATAGTCAACTCCGGGTTGACTTTCCTTATTCAAGTTTCTTTCACAAAGGCTATATGCCTCATTTTCAATCCAATTCACTCCTAACTCACCCGATAGACTTTAACACTGATATAAAAGCATAAAACATACAATTTCAACATAACGGGGTGGTAATTCCCGTGACGACGGGCCAGGTCGTCACATTCTCCCCAACTTAAACAATCGCTCGTCCTCGAGCGTACTCAGAGTTGTACTAGAAGCAACCCAATAGCTGAATGACCTTACCAAGCATATATTAGGGCGATCATACGTCACCCTTATCTCACATAAGTCCGAAAACACCATATAGTCAAAATTTCACAGACCATCTTAACCATAAATCACATTGTACTTTCTGAAATCATATGCCAATTGCAAATCCCATGCCTATACTCAGGATACACTTGAATCCACTACAATAACCCATATTCACTACTCCGGGTGAGATCATATGATGTATCGACAACCCAATCACTCGAGACGATAGTCTCTAATCACAACAACTGGCCACAATGACCAAATACTAGCTGAAAACCTCTTTCATTAGATAGAGTCTTATTCCAACACCTCCATATCCTGCCCACGGCAGCTGAAGCACGCGATATACCGAACCCATCTCTCGGGTTAACCATTCGTGAATCTATTTCCCTTTTTAAAACTCATATCACGATAGGTTTCGGAGCCAAACCTCGGTTTCTACCTTTCTAACAAGCTAAGATCCAATATGCTCGTATTCATTAATGACTTCAACGGTCATTTCGATTATACACACCACACTGGTGATAAACACCTCAACACCGGCCTAAGCCACGATGAGCACAACATAGGCTCCAATAGAAACGTATGCACACACTCGAATCATGACGACTCAATTCATGACAACTGTCTCCGGCAAAAGAGCTGCAGTTCAATTCCTCAGTGCCATCATAATATAAAACTGAGACCGCGTCTCGCATTATAGAAATAAAGTACCTGAATCCTCCTCGAGAGGTCATAACATCACACGGCCTTGCCACGATTCATGATTTTATCCAAACATTATTATTTATGAAGCACCCCAATTTACCAAGCTCAAAACGATCAGCCACACACATATTTAGGTCCTGAACCCAAGCAATCAACCTCACCCACGGTGAAACAATTAACGTATGCTATCAAATCCTGAAAGAACACAACCGATGTGCCATTCGCCAAGCGATACTCAATACAGACTCTTCCTCAGAAGCCAGGAGGTATTGTATACCAGGTAGCATATAACTAGCTATATTTTCACAATATTCTATTGCGGCGTACAACCTGCTCCAATGACATACCCGTGGCAGCGTGCCACCCGATCTGGATACCATACCTGTGGCGGAGTGCCACCCGATCCAAGTAACCCTCGTCAAATAAATACGCGTCGAGTCAAGTTACTCATCATAATAAACATATATAGCCTCAAGTTTGGCCACAAGAAACGCATCCGACAAAGTTCCTCAATACCAGAACTAATCAATGGTAGATACTTCTACACTAACATCCGCCACTAAGGTCCAACTGACAAAGCAATGCCTACCAGCCGTCCGCTGGTCCTGGGTACAACTACTCTGTTGGAGCATACTCTGATGCTCTCTGCTACGCAATTTGTGCCATTTTCCGACATAGTCCATATCACATTTGTCTAGACGACCTGGCTTATGTCAACCAGTCAGCAATCAAGTATCATAATCCGAATTCGTTTTATCAAGTCAAGAGAGAGCCTCTAAGGCTTCCGATTTCCAATAATCACAAAACGGTGTCGATGCACACGATATACAACCACCTGCATAGGCGGATTAACGAGAATTTCAAGTCTCCTACACATATATAACATATGAATCACTATGCCCGATTCCGTATTTCACCGTACATATACATAACGCACATCAAGCGTCCATTCATACCACGACAGCCATTCAAAAATTTCATTATGCCATCAACGACTCAATTATTTTAGTCGATCCAACAAGAGAATACCACCCTACCATGGATATTATCAGTTTATATTACCTTGTCCCTTTGCACCATATACCCTGCCAAATTACTAGAATAGCAGTACCATTTTCTTAAATCACCAGCAGCTGTCCGCGCTGCTCAATAATTTTATTGACTTTCCATATATTATGAACTGATCTCAAAACCTAGAATATACCATTATCAACTTTCCATAACACATCGTGTATACCATATCACACTAAGACAACATGAAAATTCATATCCCTTTCCTCCGCCTCAACATTGGCGCACTCAACTAGTCAAGGACTTTCGTGATCCCATATAGAAGAAAACTCATTACACATTCCACGCTTCGCATATCGATAGGAATATACTCATCTTCAAACCATGATAAAACACATCACAAACTATTTCTTCCCATTCATTGCATAAGTTTAACTGCCAGGACTAAGTCCTTATACCTATATCAAGTTACACAACTGCCAGCACTCAAAAGCTTTATTGCACAATATCTGCGAGACTCATTACTTCAAACATATACCAGGAATTAATCGTATTCCTTATCATACCATTCTGGTTTATTAACAAGTTGTTCCATTTACCCAGTTTCCTTTCTGATTCATCTCTAATTTCATATCAGTCTTTACTGTAGTACGACAATGCCTCAACCCTTTTTACCACACAAGACTCGTACACAAGACGGTCTAAGACCCTTAGGCCACTGAATACTCTCTCAATGTTTCCCAAAAGTACCACATTCTACCACACTTTATTTTGATGAACTTCCCGCAATTTTTGAATTTGTTATCATTACTTCCCAATACGGATACCTAGAATTCCATCATTCACATGATATAACACAAGCCTTGATTTTTCTCAACTAAAACCGCCATCTTTAGCCACATACACAATCTTAAAACACCTATCGTTACAAGCAAAGTCTTGAACACCGCAAGACTATCATCGGGCGTCATTCACCCTTATTCAGCTGTAATTCAACTGTCCTATTGAGTAGAACCACTCGTGTTTTGTTAGAACTCTGACATCGCAGAACATGATTACTCACAGGTACAATTCGCTATCTTTCTTTTCTATACACCGAACATTCCTTACCAACAGTAGTTCAAAACATCCTAGTATTTCTTCACATCTACGAAGCGCCATAACCTTTATCAAAATTTCCCAACATACCTAGAGACAGAGCCAACACAGCACACGACAGTGCAATCAGTTGATCAATAACAACCTCCCCAACTTAGCTCGGAGTCATACATCAAAGCACTTTTAGCCACTCATAGCCTTCTTACTCAAAAGATGCAACAAAGTTCTAGTTAGATTAAACTCAAGTCATTTACAAGCTTCGGCGGAGGTTCGAATCATCAATTCTTGCATTCGTTCACACACAACAGTTACGCCCCTTCTTTAGGTGACCAAATCTTTTCTAAGTCCCAAATTTTCCAAAAATTTCGGCAGAGTTTCCTTTGTAAATTGGCCTATCCACCTGCCAGAGAATCACCAAACCATTCTAACAATACATCCACAACTCAACAAAACATCACAATGTATTTCAACAACATTAAATCCCAATACTACACGAATCATATTATCATAATTTATACTTGAACCTGCATTGTATCTGCTTGAATCATAACACATATCAATACCTTTCAATTACACATGAGAATCAACCAACCTACCTCGCCTCAATTTAGCATTTCAGCACAATACCTTCCACTAGGATACACATAGCATAATCACTTTAGTCTTCTTGAGTTTGAACTCGTTCCACTACACTTAAGGCACTTTACCTTCCAATTAAGAGATATGGTAAATATTCACCACGCCCATAGGTCGGAGTTACACAACAGATTAGACAAGAGTCGAAAATTTAACAGCTCATCCATTAGTAAGCCTCCCTAATACTCTACAGATCAGCACAAGGCCCCAAACACGGCTACTAGCCCAAATACATCGATATAAGCCAGTCTCAGTCATTATACACAGTAATCTATCAATCGGGGAGGATCAAGTCCAAATCCCCAGTCATAATACCACCACACTCGTCATATGACGCGTGTTCCATCTCAGGACAGCACTGTATAGTGCAAATATACGGGATTTCAAACCCTCAGTACATTATCTATTGCCACCACTCACAAAATCAGCACCTCCATGCTCAAATCATAAACAAGGTCCAGCCTCAAGTCATCCTGACTGGCCCAACATGAACGCACAGAGATTATATCTCGCCCCTTGTTCGAGGAAATCACAAGCCATAAGGCAATTACATTACCGAGCGCTCGATGCGTACACAGACGTGTGGAAGGAATTTCAAAAATTATATCCCAAGCCGAATGAAGTGCGCACGATAAGAATTCCAAGAAATGTGAAGTGTTTCCTAAAGGTTCGCAGCCTCCCGAGGATAAGTACAGGCGTCCCCGTACCGATCCATAAGACTCTACTAACCGGCTCAAGACTCATTAGGCCTAGTAAACCTAGGCTCTGATACCAACTTGTCACGACCCCAAATCCTGTCGTGATGGCGCCCAGCACATTGCTAAGCCAGCCTAACCAATCAATATCAACAACGGAGCTAGAAGCTCTCTTTAACCCATTTAAGCATTTCAAAACATGAAACAATAGTACAACATCGGGGAAACCAAGTCCCAAAATATACTAACTCCCATAGACCGAAGGGTCAAGAGTCATGAGCCTCTAAAGAACATAATTGTATAAAGGTTTACAAGATACCAAGTGCGGAAAGAAAAGTCAATACAACATCAAGACAGTAAGAAGGAATATCGGGTCCTGCGGACTCTGCACCTACCTCGAATATCCACAAACGTCGCCTCGCACAGCTACTGGATCACTGCTGAGAGGTACCTGGATCTGCACACAAGGTGCAGGGAGTAAAATGAGTACTGCCAGACTCGGTGGTAATAAACAAGGGTAAGACAACGCAGATAAGAAATCCGCAATAAAGCACTATGTAAAGCTATAATCAGCTACCCTGTCATAGAATCAATCTTCACCGTACCTGTTCCAACAAATACCAATAAATAGCATAACAGCTAGCAGATGTAGCTAAATGCAATGCAATGCATGATATGACCGCTACGGCGTGTAGCCCGACTCCAATTTTGGGTACCCGTGCTCACTGTGGGGGTTCGGACTCCGGAGGGGCTCCTACAGCCCAAGCACATCTCATAGAGATATTCCTGCGGCGTGTAGTCCGATCCAACATATATCTCGCTGCGGCGCGCAGCCCGATCCACTACTAGTCAGCTAATATGCAGATACAGCCTCGCAAGCTCAAAAGTAGTTTTTGAAAACTCTTTTTATCATTTTTCAGTTGGAAAACAGTAATATCAAGTTCCAGAGATTTGAATTAGCATAATAACAAAAATAGCTGCGGACTAGTAGTAAACTAGCATGTCTATATGATAAGACAATGATAACGATCCTCGCGGGATCCAATAACTGGCTCACGGCCCACATGTATACTCAACCGCCCAAGAAGGGGGTTCCTCGACTCAAGAGTGGCCATTATCACATTATATATATATATATGCAACCATCCGAGAAGGAGGTTCGACGGCTCTAGAATAGCCAATAATACAATATCAACAGGTTGGACTAATATGTAGTCTCCAGTTCATGATCGACCCCGCACTCTCAAGAGTGTGCGTGTCTCACCGCTATACAGCGTCACAAAGTGGTATACCGGGGTTTCGAACCCGCTGGTCATCACCCACATCTATTACTCACCTCAATACGGCGCGACAACTACTCCGCAATGCCTTTGCCACGAGAATCAAGCTCCGCACGCATAGAATCTGATCAAATACAGTAAAAATACAACAAATTAGGCCAATGGGACGACACCTAATCAATACAACTCAATTTACATCAAAATTCCCAAAGTTGTCAAAACCCGACTTTCGGTACACTTGCCGAAAAATTACAAAAGTTACATATTCGGAATCCTCATCTCGATACGAGTCTAGGCATATAAAATTTACCACAATCGGACTCCATTTGCCCACTCAAATCGGTGTTTTTCTTCAATTTAGGCCTAGGGCTCAAACCCACCTTTAATCTTCCATTTACAGAAATTTAACCCATGATTTCATGTTAAAATGATGTAATTAAGCCACAAAACTTACCTCCAACGAATCCCCGATGAATTACCAGCAATTCCCGTGAGTTTCTCTCTCTAGAACTCAAAAATGGAGGGTTCCTGAATGAAACCCGTAACTCTCTGATTCTGGATTTTTATTCTCTGCCAGACACAATTGTTCATCGCGTTCGCGTGACCCTCGACGCGTTCGCGATGCCCAATTCCTGATACTCTTCACGGACGCGACGCAACCCACGCGTTCGCGATGTTCAAACTCCCAGCCACCCGGATTTCTTCTACGCGAACGCGTCTACCCTTCACGCGATCGCGATGGTCTCCATCTTTCTCCTACGCGAACGCGACCACCTGGGACGCGAACGCGAAGCTTCGTCCAACCTTGCCTACACGAACGCGGCAGCCTGACCGCGAATGCGATGCCTTAGCCAGCTCTGCCTTCGCGAACGCGACCTGGGCCACGCGAACGCGAAGGCTTAAGGCTTGCTGCACCAACCTGCAATTTACAGCAGACTTTTCATACTCCAAAAATGCCGGATGATGGTCCGGATTCACCCCGAGGCCCCCGGGACCCCAACGAAAACCACCAACATACTCCAAAACACGATACGGACTTGTTCCAATCATAAAAACACCATCCTAAACATCAAAATCATCAATTACACACGGATTCAAGCTTATGTTTATTCAAAACTTTCAAAACTAACATTCAATCCAAAATCCGATCAAACGATGTCCGAATGACCTAAAAATTTGCAGGCATATCCAAAATCACCTAACGAAGCTACTGCAACTGTCGGAATTCCATTCCGACCCCCGGATCAAAATCTCACCTACCGTTCGGATTTCGCCAAAATTCAACCTTAGCCAATTCAAGCCTATTTCTACACCGAGCCTCCAAATTCAATTCCGATCGCTCCCCTAAGTCACAAATCACCTCCCGGAACTAACCGAATCATCAGAATCCAATTCCGAGCCCTCTAACCAAATAGTCAACTCCGGGTTGACTTTCCTTATTCAAGTTTCTTTCACAAAGGCTATATGCCTCATTTTCAATCCAATTCACTCCTAACTCACCCGATAGACTTTAACACCTGATATAAAAGCATAAAACATACAATTTCAACATAACGGGGTGGTAATTCCCGTGACGACGGGCCGGGTCGTCACAGTTGTTGTAGACATTTCCGGATATTAGAGTTGTATCTTATGATTCTCTTAGCCTGTGTTGCCCGTGGGTTTCCCGGTCTTTGGGATAGTTTCAAAATGCTAGGTGTTAAAGTGTATATGCTAGGAGGCAATTATATACATTATTCATGTTATTTAATTTTGGATTATAAATTTCGCAAACGTTATTACTTCCGCAAGGTGTTAGGCTTACCCGGTCGCGAAAACTAAGTGCTGTCATGACGTGTTCACAATTGGTGAAATAGGGTCGTGACAAGTTGATATCAAAGCTCTAGGTTCATAGGAGTCACGTAACACAGGCTGGTTTATTAGAGTCTCGTTGATCGGTACGAAGACATCTGTACTTATCTACGAGAGGCTATGTAACCATTATGAAAATTCCACTTCATTTCATTCCTTATCGTGCATCATTTATTCAGTTGGATCATATATCATATGTTCTTTTGCATCCACTCGTGTATTGAAATTGCGAACACGGTATCAATTATGCGCCGACGGTTCATGATGCTACAGAAGGATTTCAAGGGAGCCAAGAATTTACTCAACCATTAATATCGCCTGCCATCCATACCGATAATGCAGAAGTATTGAGAAATCATTCAATTATGCACATATGAGTGCAATAGGTTCTGACCACTGGTTGATAAGTAGGGTCTTCAGAAGTTTTACTTGATTGCCTAATCATCGCAGTAATGGTAGAGTCACGAGGTGGATGTAGATATAAAAATAGTTGCTGATAATAGTGACTATGTGGTTCGTATGAGATATCTGTTTAGCGAAGGGTACAACTAGCAACCGAGATACTGGCGGGATTGAGTTTAACTGTCCTAAGAATGACATATACCAATCGAACGGCTTGAGATATCTTATGATAGTGATGTACGAGTGATAAATGTTTGTATTGTGGAGTATCGGGATGTGTTTTATGGCTTTACACCAAAGTGAAGAGAGTCTACTATCAATGATGAAATTGTGGGTCATGTGTCATATCAATTATGGCATGCGATGTATTTAAGTGGTATTCAAAAGTTCTCTGAAACTTGCATATGAATAAGAGTTGAGATTTGTATGGGATGATATTTGGACCTTCGATGTTCCTATATACATAATAATTCTACATTTCAGCATCAGCAGGGAATTAGAAACAATTTCAGGATAATTGTAGTGCTCCAGTTAATCAGGGCACTTCCAAGTAGAATCATCTATTAATGCACCATTAGCATGGAATTCCTTAAATGTCTATTCTAGTTATCCGGTACTGACTCAATATGAGCAGCGGAACTGCGAATGGGTTGTTATTAATGTGGTGATATTATAAACATCATGAGAAATTATCCCAGACTTGGGAGAAATATACTTCATCAAAACACACAGTCAACGCACTTCATTATAGTTACTAATCTACATACGCTACAAGTTAGATATGGAAAACGAACTGGTAGATAACTCTTAAGGGGTAGATGCCCGACTGATATAATTACTATAGTGTGGCTGAGACCACTACACCAGTTGGTGTCATTACATGTACAATTTTGATTCTTATAAAAGGGATAATTTTCCTTAACTTGATTTGGTTTATAAAACTGAGGCAAGTCCTCTTAATATGTATCAATAATGAGTGAGCTTCGTAATCCTGAAATCTACTAATGTGAACACTCACATTGGACTATTATATGGAGATAGCTATCCCTATCATTATGTGTTGGTCACTAAAAATATCTATGAGGCTAAAAGTGACTTTCTATTACTTACTACAGTGGGTTTTGATGTAATTCTAGGATAATTAAGTTCAATTGTCAATTATATGCCCTATCGGTATGAGGGTTCATTATATGTTGTGATTCTCTTTGACGGAAATTATTAAAAGGAGAAAGAAAGGAAATGAAAAATTTCAGCTAGCGCAATGTGAGAATACTTGTGATTCAGAGTTGAGGGTGATATCCTCGAATAATTATATGATGTGAAATGCTTTAAACCGAGCTAGAAACTGTGGTGGATGTTATACAAGGACAATGTCCTGAAGGTGAAAAGTTTATGTGTTTAAAATTCTTATTTTATGAAATTTAAAATTTTGTACTATCTTTTAAATGGGAACCATGCCTGTTAGGCTTATTTGACAATTCTTGTGTATTTTCTTTTCATATTCAGTCATTTTTGCTTTGTTAACATTGAGCTTTAGCTTACGAGATGGGCGCCCAGGTGGCGTTAAATGTGACTCGTCAATTCAGGTAAGTAATTATGAGATCCTCATGCTTAGTTGTGAGTAAAGTGGAGGTGTGAAATGAGATGTTTGTTAACATAAGGTTAATTGGCAATGTTGTGATTTATGAACAACTATTATGGTTAGAGACGAGGTTATGAGCATACAGATGACGTGTTTCATGTCCAAATATCATTATGATAATCTGATGCTTGTAATGCAGAGATAATATATATATATATATATATATATATATATATATATATATATATATATATATATATATATATATATATATATATATATATATATATATATATATATATATATATTTTTTTTTTTTTTTTTTTTTTTTTGTGGTGTTTCATTGGGTTATGGATGTGTTGTTAGGAGTTATTTTGGTGTTACTCTGGCAGGTGGATAGGCCAAATTACAGGGGAGGCTCTGCCGAAATTTTTTAAAAATTTGGAAGTTAGAAAAAAATTTGAGATATTAAGATGTGCGAAGAAAGAGATAGGTTACGTTGTGTATTTGAGGACGAATGACCCTAAGTGGAGGAGAGTGTAACATCCTGAAGAAAATAATTTTGAAGTAATTAAGTACTATTAAAAGTTGAAGTATGTTGAAATAAGACTAATGCAGTGCGATAATGTGAAATTCACGCCCTATATGAATGTTAGATGTTGAAGTTTGGGTCTTGTCCTAAGGTTATGGACTAAGGATGAGGTGAAACCTCCAGTTAAGTTGAAAGATCAGTTATAGGAATTTTCTTGAAAAGGGTTTTATTTCGGCCTAGTGTATCACTTGGGGTGCTCCTGTGTTATTTATGAAGAAAAAAAAGATGGTTCTATGCGTATGTGTATTGATTTCCGCCAGTTGAATAAGGCTACACCGAAGAACCGTTATCATTGCCTCTTATTGATGATCTATTTGACTAGTTTAAGGGCGCACAAGTGTTTTCTAATATTGATTTGCGCTCAGGTTACCATTAGTTGAAGGTTTAAGATCCAGATATCCTGAAGACTGCTTCCAGGACTTCGTATGATCATTGCGAGTCTCTTGTATGTCATTTGGGCTGACCAATGACCCAACAATTTTTGTACATTTGGTGCATAGTGTATTCTAGCCATATCTTTAATTTTGTCATTGTTCTTATTTATGACATTCTGGTGTATTCCCAGAGTCGGGAAGATCATGAGCAACACTTTAAGACAGTGCTTCAGACTCTGTGAGAAAAGAAATTATTGCAATGTTTTCAAAATGTGAGTTCTGCTTGTATTCCGTGGCATTCTTAGGCCATGTGGTATCGAGTGAGGGTAATTGGGTGGATCTAAATAAGGTAGAATCAGTGCATGATTGCTATAGACCATCCTCAGCTGTAGAGATCCACAGTTTCCTTGGCTTGGTAGGTTACCACCGTCGTTTTGTGGAGGGGTTTTCATCGATTGTAGCCCCCTATGACCAGACTGACCCAGAAGTGTGCTCCTTTCCAGTGAGAGGAAGAGTGTGAGGCTAGCTTTCAAAAAACAAATCAAGACATCTTTGACTACATTCCCAGTTTTGGTATTGCCTACAGGTTCAAGGTCTTATACTATATATTGCGATGCCTCGAGGATTGGCCTTGGAGCAGTATTGATGCATGAAGGTAGGGTGATAGCCTATGCATCTAGATAGTTGAAGTTACATGAGAAAAATTATCCTATCCACGATCTTGAGTTAGCTGCTTTTGTTCACGCCTTAAAAATCTGGCGTCATTATTTGTACTGTGTGCCTTGTGAGATTTATACCGACCATCAGAGTTTTTAGCAAGTATTTAATCAAAAGGATATAAATTTACATCAGAGAAGGTGGTTAGAGATGTTAAAAGATTAGGATATTACTATTTTGTATCACCCGGGCAAGACCAATGTGGTAGCTGATGCCTTGAGTCGCCGGTCAGAGAGTATGGGAAGTTTGGATTACCTACCAATATCAAGAGGCCTATGGCAATGGATGTTCAGGCATTTGCCAGCCACTTGTGAGGTTGGATCTTTCAGAACCTAGTTGGAATTGTAGCTTGGTGCCCCAACTGTAAGCAGGTTAATTATGAACACTAGAGACCCGGTGGATTGGTTCGAGTTGGGTGAGGTTGGATTATTGGGCACAAACATGGTTTATAATGCTTTGGAAAAGTTTAAAGTGAATCAGGATTTACTCTATATAGCCTCGTTAGGGCATAAAAGTTATGAGGACTGAAGAGATCATGATGTTTCAATATGGTTGGAGAGAAGGTTCTGATTTGGATCTTGCCTATGAAAGGCGTTATGAGATTTGGGAAGAAAGGGAAGCTGAGTCCGAGGTTTGTTGGCCCTTTTGAGATGTTGAAGCGTGTTGGAGAAGTTGCTTATGAGCTTGCCCTACCTCCCAGCTTAGCAGGAATTATTTCATGTTTTGATGCTCCAGAGGTATCACTGTGACCTATCACGCATGTTGGATTTCAAATCAGTCCAGTTGGACAAGGATTTATCTTATGTTAAGGAGCTAGTTGCTATATTGAGCGGACATGTCAAAAGTTGAGATCAAAGAACATTTCTTTAGTAAAGGTTCAGTGGTGGGGCCAGCCGGTTGAGGAGGTGACTTGGGAGATCAAACGGGGTATGCGCAACTGATATCCTCATCTTTTCACTACTTCAGGTATGCTCTTTATGACCGTTCGAGGACGAACGAATGTTTAAGTGTGGGAGGATGCAACGACCCGACCGGTCATTTTCAGAATTTATGCCCCGAATCCGTATTAACTACTTTCCTAAATTCATTTATGCTATTTTGATTTGCTGGGAAGTTCGGTATTAGGATTCAGAGTGTTTTGGGACACTTACACCCTAAATGAGGGCCTAAGTATTAAAAATGGTCCATAATCAGAATTGTGTGAAGACAACCTCGGAATGGAAATTCGATGGTTCCGTTAGCTCCATTGGATGATTTCAGGGTTGGGAGCGTGTTCGGAATGTATTTTGGAAGTACATAGCTCATTTAGGCTAGAAATGCCAAAAGTTAGTATTTTGGCGAATTCCGATTGATAGGTGAAATTTTTATCCAAAGGTCGGAACGGAATTCTGGAAGATGATGTAGCTTCGTTAGATGATTTGGGATATGCGTGCAAAATTTCAAGTCATTCGGATATATTTTGGTTGGGGTTTTGACCGAATGTGTGTTTTGGAAGTTTTAAATGAACTTAGGCTTTAATTCGATGTAATTTGATGATTTTAGTATTAGTCGAGGTGTTTTGATGATTGAAATAAGTTTGTATAATATTTTAGGATGCGTTGGTGCTTTTGGTTGAGGTCCTGGGGCCTCGGGTGTGTTTCGGGTGAGTTTTGAGCGAGTACGGACATCCCGGAACTTAGAAAATGGATGGGGAAGTCATTTGGGCGCGGACCGCAGTCCTATTAGCGCAGGGGCGCGCTGGCCTAGCGGTGGACACGGTCAGGCAACACGGCCCGCGATCGTGAAGACTTGCAAATCATTGATCCTACTTAGGAAGCTAATATCTTTTGATGTATAAGGAATTTGGAGGTGATTCAAAATCAAAAGTTGTAGTCCTTCGTGTCTAGTTTCCAAATAGCTAAAGAAATCATAATTTGGACACCTGTAGCGAAAGAAATGGCCAAAATACTAATGCGTGTCACAACAGAGCAAAAGCTGCGCGGCCGCATTTGTTTTTGCGCGGATCGCACTAGTTTTGCGCGGACTTGGGTCATTTTTGTGCGGTCCGCATAGGTGGAATCCGTAGGGTACTCAATAAATACGAGGTTTTGGATTTTATTTGATAGTTTGACCAAAAGAGCTCGGATTTTGACAATGTTTCGAAGGTATTTCAAGAAATTCATTGGGGTAAGTGATTCTAACTCTGATTTGGTTAGAGTACATGAATATACCATTTAATTCATCATTTTATTAGTGATTTGAGATGGAATTTGGGAAAAAAATTGTGAAATCTTTCAAAAATATAAAATAAAAATTTCTGAGAGTGCGAGATTTCTGGAAATATAAATTTTACCCGGTTTTGAGATGTGGGGCCCGAGGGACATTTTGGTTATTTTATTAAATTTTGTGTATTAGCTTAGAATTTAATTGTAGAATCAATTACTTGAATTATTATTTACATTATGCAATTTAATTGAATAGATTTGAGCCATTTTGAGTCGAATACTCGTGGCAAGAACGTGATTTTGGATTGAATTTTGAATCGGTTCGAGGTAAGTGGCTTGTCTAACCTTGAGTGGGGGACTTTGTCCCTTAGGATGTGATGTTTGGTAATTGAATGCCTTATGCATGAGATGACGTGCGCGTACTTTAGCTAATTATTAAAAACTCGGATTTTTACTTAAATACATGATTTGGATTTTCTTTCATAGTTGCCTTACTTCACTTGCTAACATAGCATGTGCTAGCATAAAAAGAGCATGTTTAATTGAACCAAGTTGCCTATTTGTTAAATTGTCTTAAGTGTGATTTACGTGGAGCATGTTAGGCCATTATTATTTTTTGCTTTGTATTGTTGTACTTCAATTTCTGAACATTTCTCTGATGGTGGTTGCGCATTTACGTTGGGACTACAGGTTCAATTTCTGAGAGCTTCCTCCCTTGCTTGTTTACTTTGGGACTACGGGTTCAATTCCCGGAAGATCCTCCTGCACTTTTATTTTGGGACTACGGATTCAATTTCCAGGAGATCCTCCAGTAATTGATATGATGGACTACGGGTTTAATCCCGAATATCCTCCAGTAATTGATATGATGGAATACGGGTTCAATTCCCGGGTTATCCTCTAGTAATTGATACGATGGACTATGAGTTCGATTCTCGGAAGATCCACTGGACAGTTGTGGAAAAAGGGCTACTGGACGGTATCCTGGGAGGCCTTCATTGTTGTCTTGATATTGATCTATATTTACTGAGTGTTTACTCGGTTTATGTGGTTGTTATTTCTTGTTGACCTTCTTTACTTCACTGCTGTACTTATTATTTATGTCAGATTATTAGACTGTTGATCATTATTTTTGTTATATTTGTCTTAGTAGGGTCCTGACCTTTTCTCGTTACTACCCAACCGAGGTTAGGCTTGGCACTTACTGAGTACCGTCGGGGTGTACTCGTGCCCTTTCTGCATATATTTATCATGTGCAGATCCAGGTACTCCTGGTCGAGTGCATTATCAGTGATCCACGCTATATTCGGAGACTTGAGGTACATTTGTCGCGTCCGCAGACTAAAGAGTCACCTTCTACTTTATCTTGTAGTTATCAGTTTCATTTTATGTATTCAGTTGTTGTAGACATTTCCGGATATTAGAGCTGTATTTTATGATTCTCTTAGCCTGTGTTGCCTATAGGTTTCTGGGTCTTTGGGATAGTTTCAAAATACTAGGTGTTAAAGTGTATGTGCCAGGAGGCAATTATATACATTGTTCCTGTTATTTAATTTTTATTATAAATTTTGCAAATGTTATTACTTCTGCAAGGTGTTAGGCTTACCTGATCGCTAAGACTAGGTGCCGTCATGACATGTTCATAATTGGTGAACTAGGGTCATGACAATAGTAAACACTAAGTTTACTAAGAGATAGCACATGCCATGATAAACTTGACGTTTTCATTTGCCATTTTTAAATGAGCTATTTGAGAATTTAGATAAGCATATACTGAAGAACTAGAAGATTCTTCAAGAATTCTCTTGTGTTGCTTGTTCTCATAATAAATTGATTATACCAGCTAAAGTTGGGACTAAGATCCCTGATTTTGAAATATATAAAAGGTGAATATGGGCTCATTCACCTATCATGTGAACCACTTATAGAGGCATATATAAGATGGTTACATGTATGTTTATTGTCAACCTGCAGTTTGACATTTGAAATTGCTTTTCTCACTTAAGAGCATAATTTTCAGATATGAAATCAAGACAGTTCATCTTGATAATGTTGGTTTATAAAAAATCTAGTTTAGCAGTGAATACCTCCTATTTATGGATAAACTATTGTTTATGAGAATAAAGCTTCATGTGTTGGTCTAATATTTTCTAAATTGCATATAGCAGCACTTTTATGCATCAGACCAACAATATATGATAAGTACTCCCCTCATAATTGGTTTAGGATCAGAAATCAAATATTTTACTATCTTTTGTTTTATGGTATATAATTAATTTCTCTACCACAATGCACAAAGATATGTTTCCCAAAAAAAATTGGAGATATATGTTAGTTTTTCAACTATATGGGGAATGGAATAAATAGCTGAAAATATGCTATATGAATGGAATTATCATGATCCTTACTTAGAAGATAATTCAAGTCAAATGCTAGAAGCGTTTGCTAATCCAAAATCAAATATCATATTTCAGCTACAAATGCTCCTATTAAAATTCAAAGTCCCTGAAGGATAGAGTTTACTGTACGCATGAAGCGTGGTAGACCAATCGGTTCGAAAGGAAACAATAATTGAAAATTAATAAGAGCTAAATATCAAAATGATCATAATGAGGAGGAAATGAGATCTAGAAGAGCCCACGACATAACATTTCATGAAACTCCAGAAGAAGTTGGGGGTACTTGAAAATAAAAAAAGTGATGAGATCTCAACAAGTTATGCCGCTTAGGAACCGATACAAAAATTATCATCGACGATATATTTGATACAATATAGTGCATAATACCATGAAATATTGTGAGGATCGAACCAGTAGTCCAGACACCTGAAGACGTCATGCCATTTAAATGCGAGTCATAACCTATATTACTCATTTGATTAAATCTCTATAAAGATCCCTGAAGAATTTAAAATGCCTGAAGCATATAAGTTCAAAGTCTCGGTAAATGTACACGATCAAATAATAAAGATCTTGTACGGTTTAAATCAATTTGGGTGCAAGTGATATAATCAGCTCAGTGAATATTTGCTGAAAGAGAGTTATATAAATAATGTTATTTGTCCATTTATTTTTATAAAGAAAATGTCATCAGAATTTATTACACTTGTTATTTACGTTGATGACATAAATCTTGTTGGAACTCCAGAAGAGCTCCAAAGGCAATTGAATATCTTAAGAAAGAATTTTAGATGAAAGATCTTGGAAAAATAAAATTTATCTTGGTCTGCAAATTAAATATTTAGCAGACGACATCTTTATCCATCAATTTACCTATACAGAAAGGGTCTTTGAATGCTTTTACATGGACAAGCGCACCCATTAAGTACACCAATGGGTGTTCGATCACTATAAGTGAATAAGGATCCATTCCGACCTCCAGAAGAGAGGAACTCCCTGGTCTTGATATACTCGATCTGAGTGCAATTGCTATGCACTTATGTATCTTGCTAATGCTAACAAAAGTGGTGCAGATCGTATAGGTTATGTAGACACAAGGTTAGAATGCAGAGACTCAAATATTTGAAACAAAGTTTTTATCAGGGGGAGTAAATATGCGATGCACGCTTTTTTTCTTACCAAGGTTCTTTCCCACAGGGTTTTCCTTATAAGGTTTTTAATGAGGCACCTAGCAATGCATATTATCAAATATGTGCACTCTTTTTCATTCACTAGAATTTTTTTCTACAGGGTTTTTCCTATTAATGTTTTAATGATGCACACTATCTTTTAATGAACATCTAAGAGGGAGTGTTATAAATATATTTTATTATGGATGCTCATACTCCATTGTAAATAAGCGTCCTGAAGAAATTTATCCATATGGGACTCCACCGTAAATATGTTTATCTATTTAGTACTCTATTGGATATAAGCCTCCTGAAGAAGCTTATCTCTTCGGTACCTGGTTACGGATATTACCTCAGGTATAAGATTATCCATAATGGGTATAATAAGTTTATCCTTTCAGTATCCGATTATGGATAATTATGACTCCCGGTAAAAGATTATCCATACCAGGTATAATAAGCTTATCCTTTCAGTATCCGGTTATGGATAAATATTATCCCCAATAGAAAATTATCCATATCGGGTATAATAAGCTTATTATTGCAGTACTCTGTTATGGATAATTATTATCGCTAATAGAAGATTATCTATACTGGGTACATTGAACTTATCCATTCAGTACTTTGTTATAGATAAACATTACTGTCACGACCCCAAATCTGGTCGTGATGGTGCCCAGCACACTACTAGGCCAGCCCGGCCAAGCAACAACAATCATAGAGCTATGAGCTCACCTTATCCCATTTAAGCATATCAATTGTAAAATAACAGTGATGGATATATCAAAACAGGGGAACCAAGTCCCACGCATACCAACTCCCATAGACCGAAGGGTCAAGAGTCATGAGCCTCTACAGAGTATACAAAGTGTAAATAGTGAATATAACCATGCACAAGTGTGGGATGATCAGAACAAAATACAGACAAACTGGAGAATCAGGTCCTGCGAACGCTAGCAGCTACCTCGATTGTCCAGAATCACTCCCGAGCCGCAATAGAATTAGCCCTGCTATGATGTACCTGGATCTGCACACAAGGTGCAGGGAGTCGGGTGTGAGTACTTCCAACTCAGCAGTAATAAAAGTAAATAATGCTGAAGGGAAGAAAACCACGATAGGCACTATCTCATGCTACACAATACAGAACTATCTTTTTATCCCTTTTCCAGCATATGTGAGTAGATTATTTAGAAAATATCAATTTATTAGCTACTTTCTTTTATGATAATATACCAATACCTAGATACAATCTCAAGCAGTGCGAGTCCGCACTCAAATCAGCCCCTCGGGCTCAGCACTCCTTATCAATTTACACCAGGAGATCTGGTCAATAAGGCAACTAATGCATGTGTGCCATTAATGTATGAGTGCTAAATGTTATGCCACGTAGTACACGTAAACCAATGTATGTATGCCATGCAATACATATGACCGCTATGGCCCGTAGCCCGATCCAATTTGGGTACCCGTGCTCACTGTGGGGGTTCAGACTCCGGAAGGGCTCCTACAGCCCAAGCACAATATTAATATCACACCTGCTGCGTTGCGCAGCCCGATCCGTATACCACTGCGGCGTGCAGTCCGATCCATACATGTGTATGCATATGCTCACATAAATTGTCATGCCCTAACATATGGCCCTCGGCCCCAATCAGTCTAACAAATAATCAAGAAATCCCTACGGGCAACAATATCATATTAGCTCACAGTTAAAAATATTATTAAGACCTGGTTTAAGTTTTTCATAACCTTATAAAAATGTTGAATAGCAAAATACCATTTTAAACCTTAAATTTAGAATAAAAATATGCACAGTGTTATCAAGACAGTGATACCAATCCCTGAAGGATTCAAATAATTGGCACGAAGCCCAAACATGATCATTAGTCCAATTCATTTCAACAATTAAGTGTTATTATTTATTACGCGGGACGGACCAAGTCACAATCCCCAATGGTGCTCTACCCCACGCCCGTTATCCGGCGTGCAAGTCACCTCAACACAGCACTAAGATGTGCAAGTCCGGGGTTTACTAACCCTCAGGACATCATTTACAAGTATTACCCACCTCGAACCGACGAAAGCTCATGCCCGCGACGCCTTAGCTCCTCGAACCGGCATCCATGCACGTCAAAACTAGCACAAATCAGCACAAATATATCAAAATAGGCTAATGGAACATAACCCAATCGAAAGAACTCGAAAAATATCAAAAATCACAAAATTGGCAAAACCGGAGCCCCGGGCCCACAACTCGAAAAACTTCGAAACTCATATTTCCAGAACCCTCGTCTCGCCACGAGTCCATACATATAAAATTTTACCAAAATCGGAGTTCGATTGGCCTTTCAAAACCCAAATTTTGTTTTCAATATCTAGGCCACAATCCTTCACAATTTCTACCCAAATTCATGAAGATTGATGTTAATTCTACCATAAAATGATGTTTTTGAGTCAAGAAACTTACCTCCGATGAATACCCGATGATTTCCCGGCGTTTTCCCGTGATTTCTTCTCTCAAGGGCTCAAAAATTATGTTTTGGGTATATGAACCTGTGAGCCCTCTGTTCTGCAATTAAACTCACTGCCTGGGAATTTAACTCTACGCGTTCGCGATGTCTCTCACGCGAACGCGATGGCCTGAACGATTACTTCATCGCGAACGCGACGCCCTATCACGCGTCCGCGAAGTTCAATTCTCCCAGCCGCCGGATTTCTACGCGAACGCGTCCATCTTTCACGCGAACGCGAAGCATCGTCCAACCTTGCCTACGCGAACGCGACAGCCTGATCGCGAACGCGATGCCTTAGCCAACCCTGCCTGCGCGAACGTGACCTGGGCCACGCGAACGCGAAGGCTTAATGCCTGCTGCACCAACCTGCAATTTACAGCAGACCTTTCCAAGTTCAAAATGCCCGATTGATGGTCCGAAATCCTCCCGAGGCCCCCGGGACCCCAACGAAAACCACCAACATACTCTAAAACACAATACAAACTTGTTCCAATCATAAAAACACCATCCTAAACATTAAAATCACCAATTACACACGGATTCAAGCCTAAGTTTCTTCAAAACTTTCAAAACTAACATTCAATCCAAAACCCGAACAAACGACGTCCGAATGACCTAAAAATTTGCAGACATATCCAAAATCACATAACGAAGCTACAGAAATTGTCGAAATTCCATTCCGACTCCCGGATCAAAATGTCACCTACCGTTCGGTTTTCGCCAAAATTCAACTTTAGCCAATTCAAGCCTAAAACTACACCGAACCTCCAAATTCAATTCCGATCGCTCCCCTAAGTCATAAATGATCCCCCGAAACTAGTCGAATCATCAGAATCCGATTCCGAGCACTCTAACTCGATAGTCAACTCTAAGTTGACTTTCCATATTCAAACTTCCTTCAAACATGCTATTTGCTTCATTTCCAATTCCATTCACTCCTAACTCACCCGATAGGTTCTAACACTGATATAGAAGCATAAGATATGTTAATTCAAGGTAACGGGGTGGAAATTCCCGTAACGACAGGCCGGGTCGTTACATTCTGCCCAACTTAAACAAGCGCTCGTCCTCGAGCGGACTCAGAGTTGTACTAGAAGCAACCCAATAGCCGAATGACCTTACCAAGCATATATCCGGGCGATCATACGTCACTCTATCTCACATAAGTCCGAAAACACCATATAGTCCGAGTTTCACGGACCATCTGAACAATAAATCACATTGTACTTTCTGAAATCATATGCCAAATGCAAATCCCATGCCTATACTCAGGATACACTCGAATCCACTGCAATAACCCATATTCACTACTCCGGGTGAGATCATATGATGTATCGATAACCCAATCACTCGAGACGGTAGTCTCTAATCACAACAACTGGCCATAATAACCAAATACTAGCTGAAAACCTATTTTATTAGATAGAGTCTTATTCCAACACCTCCATATCCTGCCCCCGACAGCTAAAGCACGAGATATACCGAACCCATCTCTCAGGTCAACCATTCGTGAATCCATTTCCCTTTTAAAACTGGTACCACAATAGGTTTCGGAGCCGAACCTCGATTTTTACCTTTCTAACAAGCTAAGATCCAATATGCTCGTATTCATTAATGACTCCAACGGTCATTTCGATTATAACACACCGCACTGGTGATAAGACACCTCAACACCGACCTAAGCCACGATGAGCACAACATAGGCTCCAATAGAAACGTATGCACACACTCGAATCATGACGACTCAATTCATGACAACTGTCTCCGGCAAAAGAGCTACAGTTCAATTCCTCAGTGCCATCATAATATAAAACTAAGATTGCGTCTCGCATTATAGAAATAGAGTACCTGAATCCTCCTCGAGAGGTCATAACATCACGTGTCCTTGCCACGATTCGTGATTCTATCCAAACACTATTACTCAAGAAGCACGTCAAGCCACCAAACTCAAAACGGTTAGCCACGCGCAGATCTAGGTCTTGGACCCAAACAATCAACCTCGCCACGGTGAAACAATTAACGTATGCTATTAAATCCTAAAAGGACACAACCAATGTGCCATTCGCCGAACGATCCTCAATACGAACTTTTCCTCAGAAGCCAGGAGGTATTGTATACCAGGTAACATATAACTATCTCTATTTTTGCATTACACTATTGCGGCGTGCAACCCGCTCCAATGACATACCCGTGGCGGTGTGCCACCCGATCCATATAGAACCATCGCCAAAGAAATGCGCGTCGAGTCAAGTTGCTCATTATGGTAAACATATATAGCCTCAAGTTCGGCCACAAGAAACGTATCCGACAAAGTTACTCAATACCGGAACCAAATCAACGATAGAAACCTCTGCACTGATATCCGCCATGAAGGCCCAACTGACAAAGCAATACCCACCAGCTGTCTGCTGGTCCTGAGGTACAACAACCCCGCTGGAGCATACTCTGATGCACTCTGCTACGCAATTTGTGCCATACCATCATAGTCCATATCACATTAGTCTAGACAATCTGGCCCAATGATGACCAGTCAGCAATCAAGTATCATAATCCAAATTCGTCATATCAAGTTGAGAGAAAGCCACTAGAGCTTCCGATTTCCAATAATCACAAAACGGTGTCAATACACACGATATACGACTACTGCATAGGCGGATTAACTAGAACTTCAAGTCTCCTACACATATACAACACATGAATCACTATGCCTGGTTCCGTATTCCACCGTACGAATACATAACGCACATCAAGCGTCCATTCATACCACGAAAGCCATTCAAAAATTTCCTTATGCCATTTACAACTCAATCATCAATGTCAATCAAACAAGAGGATACCACCACACCACTAAATATTATCAGTTTATATTACCTGGCCCTTTTTGGACCATATTCCCTGCCAAATTACGAGAATAGTAGTACCATTTTCTTAAATCATCAGAAAGATCGATTCTTAATTCACCTGCAGTTGTCCGTGCTACTCAATAATTTTATTGACTTCCCATATATTATGAACTGATCTCAAAACCTAGAATATACCATTATCAACTTTCCGTAACACATCGTGTACACCATATCACACTAAGACAACATGGAAATTCATATCCCTTTCCTCTTCCTCAACATCGACGCACTCAACTAGTCAAGGACTTTCGTGATCCCATATAGAAGAAAACTCATTACACATTCCACGCTTCGCATACTGACAAGAGTATACTCATTTTCAAACCATGATAAAACACATCACAAACTCTTCTTTCCCATTCGTTGCATAAGTTTAACTGCTAGGGCTTAGTCCTTATACCCATATCAAGTTACACAACTACCAGCACTCAAGAGCTTTGCTGCAATGTCTGCAAGACTCATTACTTCAACCACACACCAGGAATCAATCGTATTCCTTTTTATACCATTCTGGTTTATTAACAAGTTGTTCCATTTACCCAGTTTCCTTTCTGATTCATCTCTAATTTCATATCAGTCTTTACTGTAGTACCATAATACATCAACTCATGTTACCACACGAGACTCGTACACAAGACCACACGGTCTATGACCCATAGGCCACTAAATACTCTCTCAATGTTTCCCAATACGGATACCTAGAATCCCACCATTCACATGATATAACACAAGTTTTGATCTTCTCTAACGAAACCGCCATCTTTAGCCACATACACAAATCTTAAGGCACCCGACTGTTACAAGCAAAATCTTGAACACTGCAAAACCATTCTCGGGCATCATTCACCCTTATTCAGCTGTAATTCAACTGTCCTATTGAGTAGAACCACTCGTTTTTTGTTAGAACTCTGACATCGCAGAACATGATTACTTACAGATACAATCAGCTATGTTTCTTTTCTATACGGTGAATATTCTTTACCAACAGCAGTTCAAAACACCCTAGTACTTCATCGGATCTACGAAGCACCATAACCTTTACCAGGAATTTCCCAACATACTTAGAGACAGAATCAACATAGCACACAATAGTGCAATCAGTTATTCAATAGCAACCTCCCCAACTTAGCTCGAAGCCATTCATCAAAGCACTTTTAACCACTCATATCATTATTACTCAAGTGATGCCGAAATGTTACAATGAGATTAAACTCAAGTCATTTACAAGGCTTGACAGAGACTCGAATTATCAGAGACCTTAGCTCTTCTGCAATTCTTTCATTTATACACGCACCACCAATAAGCCCACTCTCTTTAGGTGACAGAAATCTTTCTAAGTCCCAAATTTTCCAAAATTTTCGGCAGAGTTTCCTTTGTAATTTGGCCTATCCACCTGCCAGAGAATCACCAAACCATTCTAATAATACATCCATAACTCAACAAGACATCGCAATGTATATCAACAACATTAATCTCAACACTATACAAGTTATATTATCAAAATTGATACATGGACATGCGCTGCACCTGCTCGAATCATAACATATGTCAAATACTTTTTCACCGCAATACTCATAGCACAACCAATTCAATTTTCTTGAGTCTAAACTCATACTACCACACATAATGCACTTTACATTTCCGCTAAGAGGCAATGAACATATTTCTCACACCCATAACTAGGGCTACATATCAAATCACAACAAGAACTGAATACCTTACAGCTCTCCCATTATCAAACTGCCATTTGCACAATAAAGATCAATACCGATCATATGAACTTCATAATACCGACTCGCGAAATTAGTACCTTGGTGCTCAAGCCATAGACAAAGATCTGGCCTTAAATCCTCCAGACAAGCCCAACATGAATTCACAGAGATTATATCTTGCCCCTCGGTCGGGGAATCACAAGCCCTCAAGGCAATTATATTATTGAGCGCTAGAAGCGTACACAGACGTGTGGAAGGAATTTCAAAAATTATATCTCAAGCTGAATCAAGTGCGCACGATAAGAATTCCAAGAAATGTGAAGTGTTTCCTAAAGGTTCGCAGACTCCCGAGGATAAGTACAGGCGTCCCCGTACCGATCCACAAGACTCTACTAACCGGCTCAAGACTCATAAGGCCTAGTAAACCTAGGCTCTGATACCAACTTGTCACGACCCCAAAACCGATCGTGATGGCGCCCAGCACACTACTAGGCCAGCCCGACCAAGCAACAACAATCATAGAGCTATGAGCTCACCTTATCCCATTTAAGCATATCAATTGTAAAATAACAGTGATGGATATATCAAAACAGGGGAACCAAGTCCCACGCATACCAACTCCCATAGACCGAAGGGTCAAGAGTCATGAGCCTCTACAGAGTATACAAAGTGTAAATAGTGAATATAACCGTGCACAAGTGTGGGATGATCAGAACAAAATACAGACAAATTGGAGAATCAGGTCCTGCGAACGCTGGCAGCTACCTCGATTGTCCAGAAGCACTCCCGAGCCGCAATAGAATCAGCCCTGCTATGATGTACCTGGATCTGCACACAAGGTGCAGGGAGTCGGGTGTGAGTACTTCCAACTCAGCAGTAATAAAAGTAAATAATGCTGAAGGGAAGAAAACCACGATAGACACTATCTCATGCTACACAATACAGAACTATCTTTTTATCCCTTTCCAGCATATGTGAGTAGATTATTTAGAAAATCTCAATTTATTAGCTACTTTCTTTTATGATAATATACCAATACCTGGATACAATCTCAAGAAGTGCGAGTCCGCACTCAAATCAGAGCCCCTCGGGCTCAGCACTCCTTATCAATTTGCACCAGGAGATCCGGTCAATAAGGCAACTAATGCATGTGTGCCATTAATGTATGAGTGCTAAATGTTATGCTATGTAGTACACGTAAACCAATGCAATGCAATGCATGATATGACCGCTACGGCGCGTAGCCCGATCCAATTTGGGTACCCGTGCTCACTCTGGGGGTTCAGACTCCAGAGGGGCTCCTACAGCCCAAGCACAATATTACTACGGCGTGCTGTGGCGCGCAAACCACTGCGGCGTGCAGTCAGATCCATGCATGTGTATGCATATGCTCACATAAATTATCATGCCCTAACATATGGCCCTCGGCCCCAATCAGTCTAACAAATAATCAAGAAAGCCCTACGGGCAACAATATCATATTAGCTCACATTTAAAAAATATTATTAAGACCTGGTTCAAGTTTGTCATATCCTTATAAAAATGTTGAATAGCGAAATACCATTTTAAACCTTAAATTTAGAATAAAATATGCACAGTGTTATCAAGACAGTGATACCAATCCCTGAAGGATTCAAATAATTGGCACGAAGCCCAAACATGATAATTAGTCCAATTCATTTCAACAATTAAGTGTTATTATTTATTATGCGGGACGGACCAAGTCACAATCCCCAATGGTGCTCTACCCCACGCCCGTTATCCGGCGTGCAAGTCACCTCAACACAGCACTAAGATGTGCAAGTCCGGGGTTTACCAACCCTCGGGACATCATTTACAAGTATTACCCACCTCGAACCGACGAAAGCTCATGCCCGCGATGCCTTAGCTCCTCGAACCGGCATCCATGCACGTCAAAACTAGCACAAATCAGCACAAATATATCAAAATAGGCTAATGGAACATAACCCAATCGAAAGAACTCGAAAAATATCAAAAATCACGAAATTGACAAAACCCGAGCCCCGGGCCCACATCTCGAAAAACTTATAAACTCATATTTCCAGAACCCTCTTCTCGCCACGAGTCCATACATATAAAATTTTACCAAAATTGGAGTTCGATTGGCCTTTCAAAACCCAAATTTTGTTTTCAATATCTAGGCCACAATCCTTCACAATTTCTACCCAAATTCATGAAGATTGATGTTAATTCTACCATAAAATGATGTTTTTGAGTCAAGAAACTTACCTCCGATGAATACCCGATGATTTCCCGGCGTTTTCCCGTGATTTCTTCTCTCAAGGGCTCAAAAATTATGTTTTGGGTATATGAACCTGTGAGCCCTCTGTTCTGTACTTAAACTCACTGCCTGGGAATTTAACTCTACGCGTTCGCGATGTCTCTCACGCGAACGCGATGGCCTGAACGATTACTTCATCGCGAACGCAACGCCCTATCACGCGTCCGCGAAGTTCAATTCTCCCAGCCGCCGGTTTTCTTCTACGCGAACGCGTCCATCTTTCACGCGAACGCGAAGCTTCGTCCAACCTTGCCTACGCGAACGCGACAGCCTGATCGCGAACGCGATGCCTTAGCCAGCCCTGCCTACGCGAACGCGACCTGTGCCTCGCGAACGCGAAGGCTTAATGCCTGGGCAGTAACCTGAAATTTACATCAGGCCTTTTCCAAGTTCAAAATGCCCGATCGATGGTCCGAAATCCTCCCGAGGCCCCCGGGACCCCAACGAAAACCACCAACATACTCCAAAACGCGATACGAACTTGTTCCAATCATAAAAACACCATCCTAAACATCAAAATCACCAATTACACACAGATTCAAGCCTAAGTTTCTTCAAAACTTTCAAAACTAACATTCAATCCAAAACCCGATCAAACGACGTCCGAATGACCTGAAAATTTGAGACATATCCAAAATCACATAACGAAGCTACAGAAATTGTCGGAATTCTATTCCGACTCCCGGATCAAAATGTTACCTACCGTTCGGTTTTCGCCAAAATTCAACTTTAGCCAATTCAAGCCTAAAACTACACCGGACCTCCAAATTCAATTCCAATCGCTCCCCTAAGTCATAAATGATCCCCCGAAACTAGTCGAATCATCGAATCCGATTCCGAGCACTCTAACTCGATAGTCAACTCTAGGTTGACTTTCCATATTCAAACTTCCTTCAAACATGTTATTTGTTTCATTTCCAATTCCATTCACTCCTAACTCACCCGATAGGTTTTAACACTGATATAGAAGCATAAGATATGTTAATTCAAGGTAACGGGGTGGAAATTCCCGTAACGACGGGCCGGGTCGTTACAATTACTCTCAGTAGAAGATTATCCATATCTGGTATTGTAGCAGCTTACGCAGCAACTTGTAGTAGTAGCTTACACAGCAGCTTGCAATAGCAGCTTGGAGTAGCAGCTTCCTTTCTTCTATAAATAGAAGAGTTTTCAGTTCATTATGTACATCAGTTTGAATTCGAATAATATACGAGTCTCTCTCTATACTTGTCTTTACTTTACAATCTTTATTTTATAATACTACTATTAATGAACGGGAATTGTCGGTACGTTGAGCTCATTTTGAAGGAAATTTATCCTCCTCCATCTTCAAACATTTAGTTATGCTCTAATATAAGCAACCAAAATTACGTTAAAGTATATTACAAATACTTTTTCTAATAAAAGAGGATTAGGCAGATAAATCTAAAACTCTAAATATGACATACATACACTTATAAAATGTATGTACAGTTAGATATGTTTTACACTTATACAATAATTCTTCAATAATAATTGCTCTTAAATTAAATCCAAACACACAAATAGTTATTTTTGGTATCTTGTTGAGTTAAGAAATCGATCTGATCATATTGAATAAATTCATAGGAAATATAAACTAAATTGACAACAAAATTAGTACTAAATTTGAAATTCACTATGTTACATTAATTAAACTCATTTATATATGAGAATTATTAGTTTATTGTAAAAGTTAATTTGAAAACTAACTTAGGGTGTGTTTGGTAGGAATGAAAAATATTTTTCGGAAAATATTTTTCAATTTTTTCATATTTGGTTGGCTTGAATGTTTTGGAAAATATTTTTTTATGAACTCATTTTCCTCCAATTGGAGGAAAACAATTTCCTTATCAAAAGAATAGAAAATATTTTCCAAAACTCCTTCTCAACCTTTCCACCCTCACCAACCCACCTCACCCCGTCTCTCCAAAATTACTTTTTTTTTTAAAATTTCAGTTTTTCTGTAACCACCCACTCTATTGCCCTTCTACTTCCACCCCACCACTTCCCAAAAAAATAATTATCTTTTTTTTCCTGCACCCCTCTCCCCCCGCACACCCACACCCACTCTCACCCCCCACAAAAAAATTACTTTTTTTTGTAATTTTATATTTTTGCTTTTCTCATTTTCTGCCCCCACCCCCTAGGCCCCTATTCCCCTCCCCCCGCCCGAAAAAAATATTTTTTAAATATATTTTTCAGTTTTAGTTTTTTATTTTATTTATCGGGTTGGAGGTTCAAAATTTTGACAAGTTTCAAAGTTATGAGTACGGAAGTTTATGTGTTTGGAAGTTTATGGGTTTAGAAATTATAAAGTTTACGAGTTCGAAATTCCGCGGTTACAAAAGTTTAGTGGTTCGAAAGTTTATAAAATTTGTGGATCCGAAAGGTTGTTGTTTTGAAAGTTTATGGCTTGATTTTAATATATATAAATTATTTATGAATACTCTTGAGAAGTGATTTTCCTTAATTTATGTACCAAACACCGAAAAATGAAAGATTACTACTTATTTTCCACGAATACATTTTCTTGGAAAATATTTTTCAGGAAAATATTTTCCGCTATACCAAACACAACCTTAGAGGTGCAAAACTAATGTACAATCATGCACTAACTTCTATTTGCATAATCTAATTTTTATATATAAAAAAAATGGTACGGACAAGCCTTCAAATTGAAAGAGTTACCGCACAAATAATTATTAACTACTCAATTTTTAAAATATTGTATTGGTATTACTAACTTGCATGAATTCTAAATCTAAAAGTTTTATTGGAATATATATATGTCACATCCCAAAATCTAATCATGGTCGTGATGGCGCCTATCGTGTTACCAGGCAAGCCTACTTTTCAAAATATTACTACTAAACCGATTATAAGAAATTAATAAAATATTTCCAACATCTAAAAATTTTCATAAATTAAATTAACTCTAAATATAATTAGAAAATATGAAAATGAGTCACAAACATCGGGGTGTTACTAAGTCATGAGCGTCTAAAACTATGAACTAAGAAATATAAACTGTCTAACCGTCGAAAATAAGAAATGACAAAAGGACTAATAAGGCCCTGCAGACGCTAGCAGCTACCTTGCTGTTTCCAAAGATAGATGGCCTGAACTCAACGATCGTCGCGCTCTAACTCACTTGGATCTACACATATAATGTAGGGTGTAGTATGAGTACAACTACTACAGTAGTAACATAAATAACTAAGGAACTGAGCAGTAGTGACGAGCTGAGCAAAACAGTCCAATTATTTAATTTTCACAATTTTAAAAGTACCAGGTAAATTCCGTAACTTAGTAAATGCCACAAAGAAATTAATTAGGTAAGTGCAGTAACAACAAAAGTAAATGCAACCTCACAGCAATATCATTCCAACACTCAACACTCACACTCAATACTCAACACTCTGCGCTTGCTGGGGGTGTGTACATACACCGGAGGGGCTCGCAAAGCCCAAGAGCTATGCACGAACAACTCACATGCTACCATATCAATATCTGGATCCACACGGCCAACTCACGTGCTACGCGGATAACTCACGTGCTATGGTATCAATACTTGGACCAGCACGATCAACTCACGTGCTACGCGGACAACTCACGCGCTATGGTATTAATATCCTCACAACCAGGCCCTCAGCCTCACACAATCATATACCTTACTAGCCTCACCATCATCCTACATCCCACATCAAATATCACAACATATTAGCAAATAATAGAGACTGAGGCAAACATGTACATTAATTTCTATGACCGAGTACAAATAATGTGAGCATGAATAAAACCAAAAAGGGTCTGTAACATGAAGGCAAATAAGTTCAACACCAAGTAAACACATAACCATAGATAACAGCTATTAGGCCTGGCCTCGCGGGACGGACCAAGTCTCAATCCCTCGCTGTGCACACACACACGCCCATCACCTAGCATGGGTATCACCACCAAATAATCACATGCTATCAATTTTTCGGGTTTATTCCCTCAAAGCCAGAGTTAAAACTGTTACTTACCTCAACCGCATAAAATCCTACTTCAGAATGCCCTCATCTCTAGACTCGGTCTTCAAAGCTCTGAAATCTACATATAATCAGGTTAATACTATCAACATGTGCTAAATAATCGAATTCCACAATAAAAGTTACAAAATATACTAAAAATGCGAAATTGACCAAAACCCGGCCCCCGGGCATACATGTCGGAATTAGTCAAAAATGGCTGAATAATAATCCTCGTCCTCTCTGGAGTCTAAACATATAAAATTTGTCAAAATCGGACTCCGTTTGGTCCCTTAAATCGTCACTTAAAACTTTCGAAAACTCAAACACTAACTCCCTAAATTTCACTTTGAAATCATCGAGCAAATCCCAAAAACGAAGATGGATTCATAAATAATAATGAAAATCGAGTAGAGAGAACTTACCCCAATCCATATGGTGAAAATCTCCTAAAAAATCGCCCATATCCGAGCTCCCCAACTCAAAATATGATCGAATGAGCAAACCCTAGTTTTATGTATTTTTCTACCAGATATTCTGCCTCGTTTCTCATAAGTGATTCCGAAACTCGTATTTTATACGTCCAATAGATTCCTTGTAAAATTCTAATCAATTTAGGATTTTGAATCACTCAATTTGACCTTATAATGAATGAGATATGTAGGTTTTAATATTTGAAAATAGTGCATATTTTTTAAATACGATGCTAGTGGCAATTTCATAACTAAACTGAAAAATCTTGCAACCTAATTCTTAGTAAAATGATCATAAAATCCTCATACGATGTCCAAATTCGACGATCATTTTGCTACAGGTCTATAATTACAATACGAATCTAATGCTTCAATCAAAATAGAATCGGAGCTCATTTGTTCAATAAAATATCATTTATACTTGAAGAAACGACGTCGAAACATAAGAAAAACGAGCGCAACATAACCAAACCTATTCAAAACTCAGCTGAGCCCCTCGGGACCTAAACCAATAATTCCTATAAGTCATATATCACTACGCAAACTTAGTCGAACCTCCAAAACACCCAAAATAATACCAAAACACCAAATCAACCTCGAATTCAAGCCTAAGAACTTCTAAACTTCCAACTTTTGCCAATTCAAGCCTAATTCTACAAGGACCTCCAAATTACATTCTGGACACACTCTGAAGTCTCAAATCATCCAACAAAGCTAATCGAATCATATAAATTCAAATTCTAATTTGTTAACTCATATGTCAATTTTTGGTTGAGTTTTCTAACTTAGCATTCTAACTAAGAGACTATGTGTTCATTTTACTCCAAAACTATTTCGAACCCAAACATACCAACTCGATACAACTTAACACAGCTAAACAACAAATAATTAAGCATAGATGAGGGAAATGAGGCTGTAATTCTCAGCACGAACGACTTGGTCGTTATATCCTCCCTTTCTTAAACAAACCTTCATCTCGAACGTGTCAAAAAACATTCATGGAGTCTCAAATAGGTTAAACCATCAACAATACCTTCTCGTCATATTCAAATCATATGAAATCATCTCGCGATTACATCATACTCATCACGTATCCATCCAGCCACAATTTCCACTAATAGGGACACTGCTAGACATATAAGTCTATAAGCGCGCGCTCACACAGTCAATACCCCAGACTGGCCCAACATCAACACACAAAAATCACATCTCGCACCATCTAGGGAATCAATATTTGTCGATGCACAACTGATACCAAGCACTCATGTGCAGATATGAATGCGTGGAAGGAATTTAGGAGTTACACTTCAAGCTGAATCAATACTGTACGATAAGAATTCAAGAAGGTGAAGTTTTTCCTAAGGTTTTGCAGCCTCTCGAAGATAAGTACAAACGTCTCCGTACCGATCCGCAAGACTCTACTAAACCCGCTCATGACTTGTGAGACCTATGTAACCTATGCTCTGATACCAACTTGTCATGACCCAAAATCTAACCATGATCGTGATGGCGCCTATCGTGTTACAAGGCAAGCCTACTTTCCAAAATATTACTACTAAACCGATTATAAGAAATTAATAAACATTTCCAACATTTAAAAAAATTTATAAACTAAATCAACTCTAAATATAATTAGCAAATATGGAAACGAGTCTCAAACATCGAGGTGTCACTAAGTCATGAGCGTCTAAAACTATGAACTAAGAAATATAAACTGTCTAACCGCCTAAAATAAGAAATGACAAAAGGAGTAACAAGGCCCTGCGGATGCTAGCAACTACCTTACTGTTTCCAAAGATAGATGGTCTGAACTCAACGATCGCCGCACACTAACTCACCTGGATCTGTACATATAGTGCAGGGTGTAGTATGAGTACAACCACCTTAGTAGTAACAGAAAATATCTAAGGAACTGAGCAGTAGTGATGAACTGAGCAAAAAAATCCAATTATTTAATTTTCACAATTTCAAAAGTAACAGGAATAAACAGGTAAATTGCGTAACTCAATAAATGCCACAAAGAAATTAATAGGTAAGTGCAGTAACAACAAAAGTAAATGCAACCTCACAGCAATGTCATTCCAACACTCAGCACTCCACTCAACACTCCACACTCAACACTCAATACTCTATGCTCACTGGGGGAGTGTACAGACACCGGAGGGGCTCGCAAAGCCCAAGCGCTAAGCACGGACAACTCACGTGCTACCATATCAATATCTGGATCCACACAGTCAACTCACATGCTACGCGGACAACTCACGCGCTATGGTATCAATAGCTGGACCTGCACGGTCAACTCACGTGCTACGCGAATAACTCACGTGCTATGGTATTAATATCCTCACAACCAGGCCCTCAACCTCTGGTGACGTCTAAATCCACTGCTAAAAAGCAATAAATACGGCCACAGCAATATAATTTACCCAACTATGAGTCGGGGTCGAATCCCGCAGAGAACAATGTGTAGGTGATTAAGCATGTCAGAAAATTATCGCTAGTTGCACAATGCCAAACACTAAGAATGGTGGTTGAAAAAGTGTTTATACCTAAATGCCAAAATGTAAACTAACCTAGAAAGCAACTAAAATGATCAATGGCTACAAGTATGGTTACTTCGGGAATTACACTCAAGTGGTCATGGACTTGCTAGAGATCATGCTACTTTTCATACTTATAATTGATTTATTGTATTATCCGGGTTGCTGATTATAAGGTTAATAATATTCATAAGAATCTTTAGAGTTCTTATGAATCTATTCAAGTTAAACCAATACCTATATGTCTATGGTATTAATATTAATAAGAAAGCATTTACAACTCCTATTCTTCAACCAAACAAGGTAGTTAAGTATATGTCCGTCTTAATTGCAAATCCTTTACCCGATGCTCGGGATTCAAAACTTGTTCTATTTGATTTTATATGCAACCAAGAATTTCCTTTGTCAAGTTTAACTCAAGGTTCGTAAATAATATTTCACTGTTAGCTACGCAGTAAAATAATTAAAACTAAAATCAAATAAATAACCCATAACAATAAATTCAAGATCTTCAATCTAAGCTTCAAATAACAAGATAATTTATTTAATACATAAGCAAAATAAGGTATTTAACCCACAATTCTAAATATGAATATTCCCATAAACAAGATTCAAGTGTTAGAAATATATACTACACACTTAAATATTCAATACAATGCAAGAAGATGAAGAAATAAACATAAATAGGTAAGAAAATCTTAACCACAAGCTTCAATCTTCAAGACCCAAGTGTGTTGTCAAAACCCTAGCTTCCAAAAATGTTCTCTCTAGTTTTAAGAACTGAAAATAAGCCAAAAGATCCTTTGCAAATGAGCCTAATCAGGTATTAAATGATTTGGGGATTAAAAGTGTGAAATTCCATAATTGACCTTTCCTGGTTGACTTTGCATTTGCGAAGTTAACCTCGCAATTAACCTCGCATTTGCGAGAATGCCTATTTTTCTGCTTAGTTCGCATTTGCAAAATTTCTTTCGTATTTGCGAAGTCTGCCCAATTCCTACTAAGTTCGCATTTGCGAACACTTCTTCGCAATTGCGAAGAAGTCCCTTTTATGCCCGACTTCGCATTTCCCAGGATTTGGTCGCATTTGTGAACCCTGTAGGCACCCCAGAATTTTCTCTCTTTTTGGCTTCTTTTGACTTGTTTTCACTTGGTTTCTTCACCATTACTTCTAAATTACATTCAACCTGTAGAATAGAAGTAAATGACATTAAATACATGATTTTATCACTTCTAACATAGCAAAAGTATAGGTTTAAAGGCAAGCTAAGTTGGTATTTTACCAACTTATCACTCCCCCATACTTGAACTATTGCTTGTCCTCAAGCAACAAAAACGATTAAATCTCCTCCCAAGTGTCCAAAGCAGCCTCATTTCCTTAACACACCAAGTCAAAAAGAAATTCTTCTTTAACTACAAATGCATGACTTCGATTGGTACCAACAATTAATCCAAAGCATATGAATTATTGAGCACTTCAAATAAACTTCATTATCTTTCAAGTGCTCAAACACTAATGCAAATCAAAGTAGCAATCAATTCATGACACTAAAGCTTCAAAATTTACATCTATATCACAATTAACTTTTTTGGTCATTCTTATCAATTGAAAATAGGATTAGATTCACAACTAAATTCTCATGTGACCTTACATTCAAGAGAGGATCCCACACTCATAAATCTCAATTTAACTTAAAAATGGGATATCAAATGAAAAGAATTAACTCACTCTCAAAAAGATGTTCAAATGCATACAAGTAGTACCATAAGGTTGCCCTTCATGTATTTCTCCAAAAATGTAGACAACTTAGTTCAAAATCAATTAGGACTTAAGGGGTTGTAGTTTCGGCATTTGGTTAAGGTAATGCACAATTTAAAGTGACTCAAAACTTTCCCAAGCACTTCAAAATTTTCAATTAAAGTCCACTTCCTTCAAAGATATTTTCCACCCTTTTTTCACTTTTCATTCCACACCTAGTCCTTTATTTATAATTTTTATTAACATATATATATATATATATATATATATATATATATATATATATATTATTTTTTAAATACATACCTTTCACCTTCTCAAACAATTTCCAAATAACAACTTTCCCAACTTTCACCCCTAAATTTAGGCTTTTAGCCTTCATAAACACTTTCAAGGTACTTTAGGGAAGTAGGGTGCCAAAAGATATACTCCCTCCATTTCAATTTATGTGAACCCATTTGACTGGGCACGGAGTTTCAGAAAAGAGAGAAGACTTTTGATCTTATGGTGTAAAATGAGGCACCTTTATTTTGTGTGGTTATAAATCATTGCATAAAAGTAAATTGTTTCCAAATAAGGAAAGGGGTCATTCTTTTTGGCATGGACTAAAAAGGAAATAGGTTCACATAAATTGAAACAGAGGGAGTATCATTTAAAAACAAAGGATTTAAGCATGTAACATGGTTTCCAAAGAATAAGGTTAAAGGCTCAAAATTCGTTGACTAGTAAAAATATTTAAGGGTAGAAAATTTAAAGTATACTAGCGGTCCAAGGAAGGCCTAATATCATTTTTCAAACTAAGTTAGTCTATAATATCGCCTCAAAGCACATTCCTGGTAAGTTCTAGACCACAAGTAATACAAAAGAACTCACAAATAAATCTCACCGCACATGGTACATGAAAACTCAAATGGAATACAAATGCACATTCCAATTAACACAAATGACTCAAGGAGGTTATATAACATACAAGAAGTTATTCAGTGAATTCAAGAGTCAAAAATTGAATCTAAAAGGTCATGACATTCACTACTGGAAATTTGTGCTATGGCGACGCTTTTAATGGCAACGGATCAGTAACCATTGAGTAAAGTTGTTGGTACTATCGGAACAGTTTAGCACCTGAACCGTTGCTTTAGTCCAAAAACCATTACAATAGATGTTTCTATCGCAACGTTTTAGAAGACCATAACAATAACTATATCTATGGTAACGATTTCTTGAAAATTTTGATTTATTGCAACGTTTATGAATTCCCTCTACTTTTTTCCTCAAATTATTGAGGACTCCCGCTTAAAAGTGACCCACTCTAATTCATTTTTTATTCTTTTTTGAATTTAGTAAAATAAGAGTACAAACCTAATAACACACTACATCTGATATACTACACTCAAAATGCAACTCACAACTCTCTGTAACGACCCGATCGGCCGTTCTGAGCTCAGTAGATTGAGGCCATGAACAGCTTTATCTCAGGTATATTGACTTGTGTTTATGGTCAGAATTAAAATTCAGGAAGTTTTGAGCCAAATCTAAATGGAAATTCTCATTTTAAAAGCATAAAGTTGAAGAAATGAACTAGGATTGGAATTTTGAGTAAATGACCTCGGAATTGGGATCTCAAAGTTCCAGCATGCTCGTATGATGATTTTAAACTTGGGCGTATGTCCCGATTTGGTTTTTGATAACCCGCGAGCATTTCGGCGTATATGGTGGAAGTTAGTATTTTATAAGAATTTCATAAATTTGGGTTGGAAGGCATTTTAGAGTTATAGATGTCCATTTGGGATTCCGAGTCTGGGAATAGATCCGTATGGTGATTTTGGAGTTGGTAACGCGATCGGAAGTGAATTCGGATGTCCGGAGGTCATTTTGAAGTCATTTGGCTAAATATAGGAATTTGAAGGTTTATGAGAAAATTCGACCGGAAGTGAAAGATTTTGATATCGGGGTCGGAATGCGATTCCGAAAGTTGGTGCAAATCCGTAATGTCGAATGTGACTTATGTGAAAACTTTGAGTCAATTCGGATCGATTTTGGTAGGAAATGGGACAATTAATCTCTTTAAGGAAAGCTTAAGTTGGAAAAGTGAAGTTGGAATTTTGGCGGAATCCGATCGATAGGTGATATTTTTATCCGGGAGTCATAATGGAATTCCGGCAGTTGCAGTAGCTTCGTTAGGTGATTTTGGATATGTCTGCAAATGTTCACGTCATTCGGACATCATTTGGTCGGGTTTTTTATCGAATGTGAATTTTGAAAGTTTAAGTTTAAGTTTGAATCGAATTCTAGGATATTGGTGATTTTTGATGTTTAAGGTAGCATTTTTATGATCCGAGCAAGTTTGAATAAAGAATTAGGTTGAGTTTGTATTTTTGGTTGTGGTCCCGAGGGTCTCGGGTGTGTTTCGGATGCCCAACGGGTCATTTTTGGAAGATTTTTGCCATTTTGAGCATAAATGTAATGATCCAAAGGTCTATTTTTAGTTCTTGAGATCCAAATTTGATTTCGAGACTTCGAGAATTTAAATAATAAATTATAGTACTGCTCCGAAAATTTTGGTTTAATTTTATCAAGTCGCGATTGGGTTTTTGATGCGAAATATAATTTAATTGTTTAACGAGCGAAATTGATGTTGTACTAAGCAAATAAGATCCAAATTCAGTTTTGTTTGAACCACTGGATCTGTATCAAAATTACGGAGCCATAGAAAAATGAATCGTCAAATTCCGAGTTCGTATGACGGAGTTAAAGCCATTTTAGTAAAAATAAAAGAGTGCTGGTGCATCAGGTCTGGTGTGGCACGTTTAGCGACCAGATATGGGTCTTTAGTGACCCGATTTGGGTCTTTAGCGACCAGATTTGCTAATAAAAAGTTGCTGCATTTCTGCTCGTTATTTTTACTTATTTTCTTGCGAAATAACACGGTTTGGGGCGATTTTGAGCAAGAAATCATGGGAAATCTTGAGGTAAGACACTTGTGATTATTACTACTCCATAATATTGAATTATCATCGAATAATCTGACTAGATTACATGTTTTTGAGGTGTAAATTGGAAATTTTGTACCTAGGGATTTGAAAATAAGATTTGAAGATTTGAGGGGCCATTTGAACTTCGATTTGGGTAAATTTTATATGCACGGACTCGTGGCGAGAGGAGAATCGAGTTGATACTAATTTCGGAATTTTTCGAGCAGCGGGCCCAGGGTCAGATTTTACCAACTTGGTGTATTATTGCGTATTTCGAATAAATTGAATTGGGTTATATTTTTTTAACCCGTGTTTGATATTATTGTTTTGGTTTGACTAGATTTTACGCACGATGCGGCAAATTCAAAAGGAAAAGGCATCGAGGACGAGTCTTCGACCGGCTAGAGGTGAGTAGTTTGTGTATATGGTTGCCTGAGGGTTCGAAACCCGGCTTAGCACATTGTGACACTAGTAGGGCGTGGCTCGCACCCCGTGGCAGGTGCGGGACTGATTGTGACTGGGGATTGAGACTTAGTCCATCCCGAATGACTATGATATGATAATTGTGGTTGAAAAACATTGTGTTTGATATATTGTGGGCTGTAAGTCGTGTTTGGAGCCTCGTGCCGACGTGTAGTATCCCTAGGGGATAGTTATATATGTGATAGCTATACTTGCTTAATCACTGATCTCAGACCTGGTTTGAAATCACCGTATTGAAATGCTAAGTCACCTGTTTTGGGAAAAATTAAATAAAAGTTAAAGTATTTTCATAATTTATGAACCGGAACCTGATAATAAATAAATTGAGTTGTTGTGTGACTTATATGCTTGTGGTGGACTGAGGATGGATCGGGTTGCACGCCGCAACAGTTGATACGAGGATCGGGCTGCACGTCGCAGCGGTATTGCACTTGGGTTGTAGGAGGCCCTCCGGAGTCTGTACATACCCCTTGTGAGTGTCGTCAACGTTAAATGGATCGGGCTACACGCCGTAGCAGTTATGTGCATTGTATTGTATCTTTGTCTGTGAATTATCTGTGATAATTGTATTGTATTGTTGTTGCTAGTTCGTAGGAGGATCGGACTGTAGTTTAGCTTCATTTTGTGGTATTCTGTAGATTTCTTACTTTCAGCTACTTCTATATATTTATTACTCACTGAGTGCTTAGTACTCACCCCTACCCTGCACCTTTGTGTGCAGATTCAGGTACACATGAGGGATAGACGAGCATTCCAGCTTTAATCAGTATTTATCCGAGTTGCTGAGGTAGCTGCTGGCGTTCGCAGGACCTGGCTTCTCTTCTTATTCCAGTTTTCCTTTGTATATACATTATTCGGACTTGAGTATTTGGTTTAGATATTATTATCCGATCATGTTTAGAGGCTCTAGACTCGTGACCCTAGATCTTTGGGTGGTTATTCAATTTAGCTTTATTGTTGATAATAATATCCAGGTAATTTATTTGAGCTTCATGCTCGGGATGAGAGTGTAAATGGTCGGGCTTGCCTAGCAGTTGTGTTGGGAGCCATCACGATCGGGATTGGGGTCGTGACAAGTTAGTATCAGAGCCTAGGTTACTAGGCCTCATGAGTCTTAAGCAGATTGGTAGAGTCTTGTGGATCGGTGCGGGTACGCCTATACTTATCCTCAGGAGGCTGCAAACCTTTAGGAAACACTTCACATTTCTTGGAATTCTTATCGTGCGTACTTGATTCAGCTTGAGATATAATTCTTGGAAATTCCTTCCATACGCCTGTACACGTACTCGAACACTCAGTAATATAATTGCCTTGATGGCTTGTGGTTCCCTGGTCGAGAGGCGAGATATAATATGTGCGAGTTCAAATTCGGCCAGTCGGGAGGACTCGAGGCCAGATCTTTGTCTATGACATGAGCACCAAAGTGTTGATTGTACAAACTGGAATTATGAAATTTTGTGTGATCGGTATTGTTCCTAACTGTGGAAATGGCAGCTTAATAATGTACGAGCTGTCAGGTGTTAGATCCTTATTGTAATTTGTTGTGTAGCCCCGATCTATGGGCGTGGTGAATATTTATCATATCTCTTAGTTGGAAGGTAAAGTGCCTTACGTGTAGTAAAGCGAGTTTAGACTCAGGAAGACTAAAATGATTATGCTATGTATATCCTGGTGAAAGGTGTTGTACTGAAATACTAGATTGATGCAAAGTAGGTGAGTGGATTCGGATGTGTAATTGAAGGGTATTTGATATGTATTATGATGCGAGCAGGTGTAGCGCAGATTCAGGTATAAACTATGATAATATGATTCGTATAGTATTGAGATTTAATGTTGTAGAAATACATTGTGATGTCTTATTGAGTTGTGGATGTATTGTTAGAATGGTTTGGTGATTCTCTGGCAGGTGGATAGGACAATTTACAAAGGAAACTCTACCGAATGTTTTGAAAAATTTGGGACTTAGAAAAGATTTATGTCACCTAAAAAGAGTAGGCTTAACTGCGGTGTGTGTATAAATGCAAGAATTGTAGAATGGTTAAGGTCTCTGATGATTCGAGTCTTTGTCAAGCTTGTAAATAACTTGAGTTTAATCTAACCATAACATTGTGGCATCATTTGAGTAAAGAATGCTATGAGCGGCTAAAAGTTCTTTGATGTATGGCTCCGAGCCAAGTTGGGGAGGTTGTTATTGATTAACTGATTGCACTGTTGTGTGCTATGTTGGTTCTGTCTCTAAGTATGTTGGGAAATTCTGATAAAGGTTATGATGCTTCGTAGATATGAAGAAATAATAGGATGGTTTGAACTGCTGCTGGTAAGAATGTTCGGTGTATAGGAAGGAAAGATAGCTAAATGCATTTGTATGTAATCATGTTCTGCGGTGCCAGAGTTCTAACAGGGCACGAGTGGTCCCTGTCCAATAAGACAGTTGAATTATAATTGAATAAGCGTGAATGACGCATGAGAATGGCCTTGCGGTGTTCAAGACTTTGCTTGTATCGGTAAGGTGTCTTAAGATTGTGTATATGGCTAAAGATGGTGGTTTCGTTAGAAGGAATCAAGACTTGTGTATGTTATGTGAATGAGGGGATTCTATGTGTCTGTGTTGGGGAGTAATGATAATGAATTCAAAATCGCAGGAAGTTCTTCAAAACAAAGTATTGTAGAATGTGGTACTTTTGGGAAATATTGAGAGAGTATTCAGCGGCCTGTGAGCCTTAGACTGTGTAGTCTTGTGTATGAGTCTCGTGTGGTAACATGAGTTGAGATATTGTAGTGCTACAGTAAAGAGAATATTAAATTTAAGATGAATCAGAGAGGAAATTAGGTAAATGGAGCAACTTGTTAATGAACCGGAACGGTATTATCTCCTGATATGTGTTAATGAGTCTTGCAGATATGGTGCAACAAAGCTCTTGAGTGCTGGAAGTTGCATAGCTCGACGTGGGTAAAAGGACTCAGTCCTGGCAGTTAAACTTATGCAATGAATTGGAAGAAAGAGTTTGCGATGTGTTATGTATTCGTACAGGGAAGTGTGGAATCAGGCATAGCGATTCATGTGTTATATACGTGCTGGAGACTAGAAGTTCTCGTAATCCGCCTACGCAGTGGTGGTATATCATGTGTATCGGCACCGTTTAGCGATTATTGAAAATTGGAAGCCCTAGCAGCTCTCTCTTTACTTGATATGATGAATTTGAATAATAATATACGATTGCAGACTGGTTGTCATAAGTCGGGTTGTCTAGACTAATGCGATATGGACTATGTTAGAAAATGCCACAAAATGCGTAGCAGAGTGTATCAGATTATGCACCAGCAAGGTAGATGTACCCTAGGGCCAGCGGACGGCTGGTAGGTATTGCTTTGTCAGTTGGGCCTTTGTGGCGGATGTCAGTGTAGAGCTATCTACCATTGATTCAGTTCCGGTATTGAGGAACGTTGTCGGATGTGTTTCATGTGGCCGAGCTTGAGGCTATATATATGTTTGTTGTAATGAGCAACTTGACTCGATGTGCATTTCCTCTTGCGAGATTTATGCGTGGATCGGGTGGCATGCCGCCACAGGTATGGTATCTAGATCGGGTGGCACGTCGCCATGGGTATGTTATTGGAACGGGTTGCACGCCGCAACAGTGTGATGTGGAAAATATAGTTTCCTATAAGTTACTTTGTATACAATACTTCCTAGCTTCTAAGGAATAGTTCGTACATGGGTACCGCTCGGGGAATAGCACATCAGTTGTATCCATTCAGGATTTGATAGCATATATTAAATGTATCACCGCGGGTGTGATTTATTGCTTGAGTTCAGACCTAAATATGTGCGTGGATGACCGTTTTGAGCATGGTGACTTGAGGTGCTCCATGAGTAATAGTGCTTGGATAGAATCGTGATTCGTGGCAAGGCCACTTGATGTTATGACATTCGAGGAGGGTTCAGGTACTCTAATTCTATGATGTGAGACGAGATCTCAGTTATGTGTTGTGATGGAATTGAGGAATTTGAATTACAGCTCTTTTGTGTGAGTCGGTTGTCATGATTCGAGTGTGTTCAGATCATTTCTTATTGGAGCCTGTGTTTTGCACGTCGTGGCTTAGACCGATGAGGAGGTGTCATGTTACTACTGTGGTGTGTTATAATAAAAATGATCGTTGCAATCATTAATGAGTGCGAACATACGTGATTTTAGCTAGATAGAAAGGTAATATCGAGGTTTGGCTCCAAAATCCATTGTAATATCAGTCAAAAGAGAAATGGCTTCATAAATGGTTGATTTGAGGAATTGTTACGGTTTAGCCCGTATTTTATTTATCGTTGGCAGTATATGAAAGTGTTGGAATAAGACTTTAACTAATAAGAGGTTTCCATCAGTATTTGGGTATTGTAGGCAACTGTAGTAAATAAAGAATGTTATTGTGGTCATATGAGTAAAGTTATGCATTAATGTTTGGGTACAACGTATGGAGATTGATATGGTGGTCGAATGATGGAAACAGACTTGGCAGGAAATTCAAGGTGTTGGAATTTGGCTTAATGGCGTATTCGCTTGAATAAAGAATTATATCTACAGAATTATATAGCTAATGTGCTCAATTAAGTATTGGTAGCACGGGAAGGTGCATGATGTGTTAAACAATTTATTTGAGACTACATCATTGTAGTTCTCAGCACGTTCGAGGACGAACGTATGTTTAAGTGGGGGAGATTGTAACGACCCGACCGATCGTTTTGAGCTCCGATGCGTCATTCAGCAGATTGAGGCCATGAACAGCTTCATCTCAGGTATATTGACTTGTGTGTATGGTCAAAATTAAAATTCAGGAAGTTTGAAGTCAAATCTAAATGGAAATTCTCATTTTGAAAGCTTAAAGTTGAAGAAATGAACTAGGATTGGAATTTTGAGTAAATGACCTCGAAATTGGGATCTAAAAATTCCAGCATGCTCGTATGATAATTTTGAAATTGGGCGTATGTCCGGATTTCATTTTTGATAGCCTCTGTGAGCATTTCGGCGTATATGGTGGAAGTTAGTATTTTAGAAGAATTTCATAAATTTGGGTTGGAAGGCATTTTAGAGTTATAGATGTCCATTTGGGATTCCGACTCTGGGAATAGATCCGTATGGTGAATTTGGAGTTGGGAACGCGATCGGAAGTGAATTCGGATGTTCGGAGGTCATTTTGAAGTGCAGACGAAGTAACACGAATATTCATTTGGCTAAATATAGGAATTTGAAGGTTTATGAGAAAATTCGACCGGAAGTGAAAATTTTTGATATCGGGGTCGGAATGCGATTCTGAAAGTTGGTGTAAGTCCATAATGTCGAATGTGACTTGTGTGCAAACTTTGAGTCAATTCGGATCGATTTTGGTAGGAAATGGGACAATTAATCTTTTTAAGGAAAGCTTAAGTTGGAAAAGTCAACTCAACATTGACTTTTGAGTTAGAAGGCTCGAAATTGAATTCCGATGATTCGGTTAGTTTCGGGGGATGATTTAAGACTTAGAAGCGCAATCCGAAAGTAATTTTGGAGGTCCGGTGAAGAAGTTAGCCTATTTTGGCGAAGTTGGAATTTTGGCGGAATCCGATCGATAGGTGATATTTTGATCCGGGAGTCGAAATGGAATTCTGACAGTTGCAGTAGCTTCGTTAGGTGATTTTGGATATGTTTGCAAATTTTCAGGTCATTCGGACATCGTTTGGTCGGGTTTTTGATCGAATGTAAATTTTGAAAGTTTAAGTTTAAGTTTGAATCGAATTCTAGGATTTTGGTGATTTTTGATGTTTAAGGTAGCATTTTTATGATCCGAGCAAGTTTGAATAAAGTATTAGGTTGAGTTTTTATTTTTGGTTGTGGTCCCGAGGGTCTCGGGTGTGTTTAGGATGCCCAACGGGTCATTTTTGGAAGATTTTTGCCGTTTTAAGCATAAATGTAATGATCCAAAGGTCTATTTTTAGTTCTACATATCCAAATTTGATTTCGAGACTCCGAGAATTTAAATAATGAATTATAGGAGTGATCCGGAAATTTTGGTTTAATTTCATCAAGTCGCGATTGGGGTTTTGATGCGAAATATGATTTAATTGTTTAACGAGCAAAATTAATGTTGCACTGAGAAAATAAGATCCAAATTCAGTTTTGTTTGAACCAATGGATCCGTATCGAAATTACATAGCCATAGGAAAAAGAATCGTTAAATTTCGAGTTCGTATGATGGAGTTAAAGCCATTTTAGTGAAAATAAAAGAGTGCTGGTGCATCAGGTCTGGTGTGGCACTTTTAGCGACCAGATTTGGATCTTTAACGACCAGATTTGGGTCTTTAGCGACCAGATTTTCTAATAAAAAGCTGTTGCGTTTCTGCTTGTTATTTTTACTTATTTTCTTGCGAAATAACACGGTTTGGTGCGATTTTGAGCAAGAAATCATGGGAAATCTTGAGGTAAATCACTTGTGATTATTACTACTCCATAATATTGAATAATCATCGAATAATCCGACTAGATTACATATTTTTGAGGTGTAAATTAGGGATTGGACCTAGGGATTTGAAAATAAGATTTGAAGATTTGAGGGGCCATTTGAACTCCGATCTTGGTAAATTTTATATGCACGGACTCTTGGCGATACGAGGATCGAGTTGATACTAATTTCAGAATTTTTCAAGCAGCGGGCCTGGGGTCGGGTTCTACCAACTTGGTGTATTATCGCGTATTTTGAATAAATTAAATTGGGTTATGTTTTTTTAACCCGTGTTTGATATTATTGTCGTGGTTTGACTAGATTTTACGCACGAGGCGGCAAATTCAAAAGGAAAAGGCATCGCGGACGAGTCTTCGACCGGCTAGAGGTGAGTAGTTTGTGTATATGGTAGCCTGAGGGTTCGAAACCCCGGCTTAGCACATTGTGACGCTAGTAGGGCGTGGCTCGCACCCCGTGGCAGGTGCGGGACTGATTGTGACTGGGGATTGAGACTTAGTCCATCCCGAATAAGTATGATATGATAATTGTGGTTGAAAAACATTGTGTTTGATGAATTGTGGGTTGTAACCCGTGTTTGGAGCCTTGTGCCGACCTGAAGTATCCCTAGGGGATAGTTATATATGTGATAGCTATACTTGCTTAATCACTGATCTCAGTCCTGGTTTGAAATCACCGTATTGAAATGCTAAGTCACCTGTTTTGGAAAAATTAAATAAAAGTTAAAGTATTTTCATAATTTATGAACTGGAACCTGGTAATAAATAATTGGAGTTGTTGTGTGACTTATATGCTTGTTGTGGACTGAGGATGGATCGGGCTGCATGCCGCAGCGGTATTGCACTTGGACTGTAGGAGCCCCTCCGGAGTCTGTACATACCCCCAGTGAGCGCCGTCGACGTTAAATGGATCGAGCTACAAGCCGTAGCGGTTATGTGCATTGCATTGCATCTTTGTCTGTGAATTATCTGTGATAATTGTATTGTACTGTTGTTGCTAGTTCGTAGGAGGATTGGACTTTAGTTTAGCTTCATTTTGTGGTATTTTGTGAATTTCTTACTTTCAGCTACTTGTATATATTTATTTCTCACTGAGTACTTAGTACTCACCCCTACTCCCTGCACCTTTGTGTGCGGATTCAGGTACATAGGAAGGATATATGAGCACTCCAACTTTTATCAGTATTTATCCGAGTTGTTGAGGTAGCTGATGGCGTTCGCAGGACCTGGCATCTCTTCTTATTCCAGTTTTCCTTTGTATGTACATTATTCAGACTTGAGTATTTGGTTTAGATATTGTTATCCGATCATGTTTAGAGGCTCTAGACTCGTGACCCTAGATCTTTGGGTGGTTATTCACTTTAGCTTTATTGTTGATAATAATATCGAGGTAATTGATTTGAGCTTCATGCTCGGAATGACAGTGTAAATGGTCGGGCTTGCCTAGCAGTTTTGTTGGGCGCCATCACGACCGGGATTGGGGTCGTGACACTCTCTCTCCCAAAAAGCCTTCTTCGTTGCCGGAGATTACGAGGAAAAGATATTGCCACCATCGGCGGCTCCGGCGATGTCAACGCTGGAAAATCTCATTAAGGCTAATGCTCCTCTTGATAATCCTCTAGGGTTTCTAAAAATAAAGTCAATTTCATTGGAAGAGAGTCAAATCTGTTCATATGGTGAAAGATAAGTTGAAAACTAATCAAAGAGCCCCGGTCTTTGTCGTTCACCTTATTAATTTTTCCCTTCCTTAAAGTTGTGTGTATTTTCTGTTGAAGCTTTGAATCCATCTTAGAAATCTGTTAAGATATTTTTGTACTATAATTCACCCCTTTTTGCAACCGATTTTATGACAAAAATATAAAAGTTCATCCTATTTTCTACAGTGAAGGTCGCACGATTATCGCCTTTGAAGCAGATAGTAGCAGGTTTCGCAGTCTTCTTGCCAAGGTATAATTTCCCCTAAGTATAAATAATTTTTTATTTATGAATGTGTTAAGAATAATTGAGTTCTTATTGTGTTAATTAGCATTATTGATTGTTATCTTGTTTATTCTGAAGTGCCCTTTAATCTGTGGTAATTTCTGTAATATGGAGTTGTTGTTATGGTTGATGTTAAATTTCTTAATCGTAATTTCTATTTCTATGATAAATTTGAAAATATACTTCTTTATTTAACTTTTTCATTTAGCCTGTTGTTGACGTTAAGACTGTGCTATCGCGATTGATTGAGAGATTGTCAAACTATGCTGATTCAAGTCTTGAAGTAAGTAAATAATCATTTAGTAGCTTTTGCCTTGTAATTTTCTTGATTTTTTCTCTTACTTAGGTGTAAGTTTTTGATTATTTAGGTGTTACCTGACTTCCTTCAAGTTGAAGCATTTGCCAAGCTAAGCAGTGCCATCGGGAAGGTAAATCTGCTTGTTTTAACGTCTGATTTCACTACTCTCTGGTTTGTAACTTGTAGTTGGATTTGTATTTATTGGCAAACTTTAGTCTGTAGCAGGCCCAGGATGTGTGATTTAGAACACATGACATTAACATCTCAACTAGTTAACAGGTTCCTTAATATGCAGGTGATTGATGCACAAATTGATATGCCAGTTGTTGGAGCCATTTCTTTGTATGTATCTCTACTAACCTTCACTCTCCTAGTTCATCCTGATCGACCTTCACTCTCCTGGTTCATCCTGATCGACTAGACTATGTGGATCAAGTACTGGTATGTTCTTTTCAATTTGGTAATCAAAGTTACAAGAAAATATGGAAATTTTGAGGTTATAACACTGAAACTGCTATTGTTATTCTCTCAGGCCTATGAAGCCAGTTGAAGCGTAAGATGTTTATCTCTCGAAAACTCTAGGAATTCGATCTAGCTTAATAACTGGTGGCAGTAGTTGTTATACAGTGCTGATACAGTTGACATGTGAGTTGATGTTTTTGTCCTTGGTAAAATATATATATAGGGTCATTTCTTCTCTAAAATGTTGTATAGGATTCTAAAATAGATCACGTCTTTGCTGACATTTCCATTGTCGTGTGATGATATTGTTATAGAAAATGATTTTATGCCCTCTAATTAAACAACGAATGATTCTACACCCTCTGATATATTAAACAGAATTAAACAAAGAGACAGAGAAAATAAAACACTTTGATTATGGAACTGAAGATGTTAAAGTGGTCAAATCCATAAATTACTTTTGTCGCACTACCTATGTTTCTTCCTCGTTCCTATATCATTCATTTTCATTGATTTGTACCACAAATTAAATTATGTAGTTTTATTATGTTTAACAGAATTGAGTTTCTGCTGCAATTCTCAACATTATTTCTACTTTAAGTGGTTTGGATGATGCAAGTTGTTCAAGACTTATGGATGGCGTTACGGTAAGAAAACTTTGCCTAACTCTGGTAAAAGTAAAATCCTTTGCTGCTATTGTTCACTGTTATGTTTTCATTCTTCTCGATTGAAAAATAAAAGTTGATCTTGGACCTTTGGAAGGTGATATGCTTGTTCTTAGGCTTTATAGTGTTCTGTTGCAATATTTTTGGTTCTCTGTCATATCAGCAAAAAAAGAAAAGTTGTTTGATCTTCGGCTTTTAAAAATTTGTTACCTTCTCGTCCTTTGATCCAGATGTTGTCGCTGGCGAAAATATCCGCTTCTTCCGACGAAATGGCAATAGCAACAATAGCACGAATGCACTGAGCAGCAGCCATAAACTCTTCAATACCCGTAATGAAAACAGGGCAATAATGGTATTCTTAAGTGGTGAATCTAAGAATGATATTTATACAGTAAAATGCAATAATGATAGTCACTTAAGTATAGCACTTGATTTATTTTTACAAAGATATATGTGAATGCAGAAATGTTCTGAAGGCCACAATTGATGTTCCTCGAGTTGGAGAATTCATTTTTTACTACACTCACCTTGATCACTTGGATGAGAATTGGCGAATGAAGCAAATGAATGCAATAATCCAATCCTCTGATAAGCCACACATTTTAGCCGGGCGATTAAATTCTCTAGACGAAATAGATTACTCTCCAGAAAGATGGACAGATATTGTAAAGGTGCACTATAAATCAGATGTCTTAGTCAATTTCCAGATATTGTAAAGGTGCACTATATTTATATATATAGTGTTTGCTTCTTTCCTTATTGAATTTGAATCATCAATTTCTAGGATTATGATGAAATGGGAAAGCCAACACCAACGGTTGAGGTAATGAAGCATATGAAGAGTAAAGAGTATACTGATGCTAAGGATTTTGCTGGGGAATGCGAGTCTGTTGTCATGATTGCCAAAGGACAAAGTAAGAAACTCTTCTAATATCTTAAGATATTTCATCTACTCGTTTTATACTGTACGTTGGCTCAAATATTGTACAGGTGTGCAGGGAACGTGCAAGTATGGAACTCGAGTGGATTACATACTATCACCATCGGATTCACCATACAAGTTTGTTCCAGGATCATACTCAGTTTTCTCCTCAAAAGGAACTTCTGATCACCACATAGTAAAAGTTGATATGGTAAAAGTAGATATTGGTTCTCAACAATATGTCAACAAGAAACGACGTCAAGAAAAACATAAAGTAGTCAGGATTACTCATTCAAATCCAAACAAGGGTCTATGGAAAATAGAGACATGAATCAGAATAAGCAGATTGTTTTTTGACTGATTTACGCGTCTAGCTTGTCTTCTCAGTTCCTCTGATCACCTCATAGTACACTACTATAGAAAGGAAGAGGAAAAAGATGTAGATGACATAATTTATATGGTAGATGTTGTGATTGAACCAACAGTTTGAGCTTGGATTTATAATAAGAGCTAAATGTGCTGTGTCCTTGAGAAAAAAATAAAAATTCTACTATACCATTATTAATAACTTTATTTATTGTCTTTTGTAGGTGGAGTAACCGAAGAAAGGGAAGATGGAGAAGGTGGAGCAACTGAAGAAATGAAAGATGGAGATAGTGAAGATATAGACCTTACATAAGAAAAAACTTTGAGTTGTTGTCAATATTCTTGAAGTCTTTTGTTATAGCATTTGAAACTTTAACTTTTGAAGCTGTAAAACTTATGTAATTTGGTTAAAAATATTTTTCTATTATCGTTATTCTTAGCTTATTAGATAAGAAAGATTATGCAGTATTTTATTATTTTATTTATATAATATCCAGGTTATAATTACAAATACTTTTAAGTGGTAATGTCAATTAAATGTTAAAAATAGCCTAATAGAACCATTGCAATAAGCACAAATGTCGTTGCCATAGATATTCTGAACCGTTCCGATAGGTGTTGCAGACCGTTCCATAAAGTGTGACAAACGGATGCAATAGAAATAAAACCGTTACGGTAGCATTATAAAACCGTTACAATAGCTGTAAATAACCGTTGTAATAAACTATATTGTAACAGTTTCCAACCATTGTAGTAAATAATATGGTAACGGTTTACAACTGTTGCATAAAGTATACGGCAACGGTTTATAACCGTTGCAGTTGAAATGAATATCCGTTGCTTCAGACAGAGGGAAAACCGTTGCGATAGCTTGATCTATAGCAACGGTGTTGTCAACCGTTGCCAAAACCGTTGTTGTAGATCTATTGGCACGCGAGCGGATGACACGGTCGCCGAACCGTTCCAATACCTCTATGGCAACGGTTTTTCTATCAATTGCAACGGTTTACCAACTGTTGCCATAAGCCTATTTTCCAGTAGTGATTCTTACATCAATTGTTTTATGAATTTTAATACCAAAAAAAAAAAAATTCATATGCCAAGGTTTAAATTATGTTGGTACCAAGAAAGCTACATTTTTGTCAATGGGCACAAATCCCAACTCAAATAATTTATTTTCCTAAATTAACAAAAATTAAATGTAACTACAAGACTAATTCCCTATAATTTATTTCTACGATTACCCGGTTCAAGAAGAAAAATTGACATCATTGGAATAAGAAAGAAAACCAAGGATATCACTACTAACACCAAGTATACTAAAATAAAATAAAAATAAAGAAAAGAAACAACCCAATATATATATATATATATATATATATATATATATATATATATATAAACATTAAGAAGCTAATAAAAATCAAGTACTAAACATACTACTTTCAACATACTAATACCACACATGATATAATAACAAAATGAAAAATAATCTAGTACTAATCTGCCAAATATCCATAAAGAAGAAAATAAAATTATAATAGTTCTACAAGAAGCCACCCCCAACAAAAGATATTGCATTATCCCAATGCAACTAAACATGATATAGTAAAAGATGGTGGAAGGTGCTCCCTCAATACTGCATCAAGTGTTCTCCTCGCTCTTTGACTCAGACTCATCATCCTCTCCTTCTTCCTCGGGCCACTCTACATGAGCATCATCAGGATCCACATCTCTGCTCGATGGTAGTCGGTCCTGAGGCTTAAGGACCTTCCATATGCCCTTCATACCCTTCCACATGCGAGTAAAGAATTTATCTCTTTTCTTCTCTCTTTTCACCATCCACGTGTGTGAGTGTTCTAGGTTGGCATGAGAAATGCTCAGCTCACCATTCTTCTTTACCAGCTCAGTATATGTTTTTTCCAGTACCTTGAGGTGATCTCCCTGCCTCATCTGATCGTCAATGTATTTTCTGGAAATCTTTCTTGGAAATGTTTGCAGATCCCTCAGATGTCTCTCTAGGTCCCTAGCGAAGGCCAGACACTAGCTCATGAATCACTCGCATCTCCTCACTGATCACAACAAATGGACCTTCAATTGATGATGATGGCAGACTGCCATGAGAAGATGAAGAGGTTTTCTTCTTCTTCGGCTTCACTGCTCCTTCATCTCCCCTTTTCTTCAGCGGATGTAGGGGCGTCCCCGGATCTATCTAGTTGTCCCCTGGAGCTTCTTCCACCCCAGCAAGCTGACATAACTCAGTAATAAGTGAAGGAAATATCAATGAGGGACTGTTTTGAATCTGATACTCTCTTAGTTCACTTATAAAGATCTCGCCCACATTTAACTGAATGCCATTAAGGATGCAGGCTATCATTTGAGCTCGAGTAATCGGGATGTTCCATATGTTAGACACATGGGAGATAAGACTGCATATGATAGCCAGCCATATCTTTGCTTCTGCAGTAAATTCTTTTGATGTAATCCCCATCTTATCAGCTGCCCATGGAACATTTGCACCTAGGTATAGTTTGGACACCAACCACTCTCCCGAAGCACAATCTTTTTCTTTGAATGGAATCATGTCGTGGTCTGGCAAATGATAGAACATGTTCATATATTCAGTCCCAAAGCACACTATTTTTCCCCGAATTCTTATCTTGGGCTTTTTAAATCGGATCGCTGGGAGGTTTGCATAAAACTCCCTCACCCATTGCTCATTGGCTCGGCAAGGTTGAGTGGTAAAACAGTTCCATCCCATGTCCATTAGTCTGTGATAGATCTCGAGAAGACGTTCTTGAACATCATCCATCACTATCCCACTCTCTGGGAGCAACTTCTTCGAGAGAAGCTCCTCATAGTACCGGTCCTGGCATACCATTGTGAGGAACAGGTTGTCATCAAGTGCCTGCCCTTTTTCAGCATTATTTTCACTTGATGATCCTTCGGAGTTTGGGTTTATTGTTCAATTATAACACATGTCAAAAAATGGTAAGAGTGAAAATATGGTATGGCTATGAAGAATAGTGCAAAATGATGTAAATACACCAAAAGAATGATCGGACAAACAAAACTCAACCTTAGAAAAAATTCCAGAAATTTAAGATTTTTAAATGATGGGCTGCAGATGTCGCAATTCCCAGGAATTCTTCGCATTTGCGAATAAACCAGGCATGGGAATTGCGAAGAAATCTTCGCAAATGTGAAGTCTTCAGACATGCCAGTTTTCGCATTTGCGGTGAAATCTTCGCAAATGCGAAGAAAACATCGTAATTGCGAGCCTTCGTCCCCAGATCAGTGTTCTTTCAGAGAACAGTTCTTAGGCCCAAAATATTTTCAATCAAAGCCAATTTAACTGAACCTAATCATTACTCAATCATACATCATGTATTTAACTTCATACATAACCACGAATCAAGAATATGGTTGGTTTTGGCCATGAATTTCATTCGGGCCTAACAACGAACACATTAAAAGCGCGAATATTTTTCTTCTATTTGACAGTAATTGACTCAGATTTCCCCATATTTTTCAATGAACAAACACACTCACTCTCAATCAAACCTCACCTAGAAATCACAAAAATATTTCAAAACAATAGTGAATTTTTTTTTCATTTTGGGATAAAAGGATGGCAGCCATTTGAACCCTACGGTTAATTTTTAAACTCAACCGTTGCCAAAACCGTTGTTGTAGATCTATTGGCACGCGAGCGGATGACACGGTCGCCGAACCGTTCCAATACCTCTATGGCAACGGTTTTTCTATCAATTGCAACGGTTTACCAACTGTTGCCATAAGCCTATTTTCCAGTAGTGATTCTTACATCAATTGTTTTATGAATTTTAATACCAAAAAAAAAAAAATTCATATGCCAAGGTTTAAATTATGTTGGTACCAAGAAAGCTACATTTTTGTCAATGGGCCCAAATCCCAACTCAAATAATTTATTTTCCTAAATTAACAAAAATTAAATGTAACTACAAGACTAATTCCCTATAATTTATTTCTACGATTACCCGGTTCAAGAAGAAAAATTGACATCATTGGAATAAGAACCATGGTATAAAGAAAACCAAGGATATCACCACTAACACCAAGTATACTAAAATAAAATAAAAATAAAGAAAAGAAACAACCCAATATATAATTAAGCCTTGTTGTAGTAATAATAATTCACTTCTAAAAACGGTTATTAAATAGTATAATTATAAATGTGTTTATTAATGTTCAAACCGTTTAGTAAATAAAAGGAAGAATGAATTACTCTTTTGTTAATCGAATTAATTAGAACTTCTTTAATATTGTCTTTAATAAATTAAGTTGTTAACATGTAGTTATGTTCAATAAAAATACGAATTTTAATTATTTTGCGTAAATTAGGCATTTAGGTACGATTTGAGTTTTCAATAATACAAGAATTGATTCTATTCAAGTTTAACCATCTCAAAATATAGGTGTAAATAATTAAGGTTGATTATAGTTTTGAAAAATAGTTGTAAATAGTTAATATCAAGGGTTTAAGTCAAAAATAGTAAAAAATTAAAAATATGAGTTTAAATTAGTTGTAAGATAATTGGTTTAGTTTGTATATATATATTAGTTGTTGATTTTGCACTTTTATTTTTAGATTTATTTAAGTAATGTTTATTTTTATTAAATATTTATCTAAACATAACAAATAATATATTTTTTTTAGCTTATAAAAAACGAATTTAAATAAAATTATAGTCAATTTATAATTGCTGTTTTTCTAAAAATAAGCTTAGTTTTGAACAATTTGGAATAAAAAATAATTTTTTACCATATAAGCTTTAATATGGCTATAATTTTTAATAGTTTTGAATAAATGATTTTATTAGTTTTTCTTTTTATATATTCAATTTTTAATATTATTCTGAATTAGCTTCTTTTATTATTAAGTTATGAAATTTCGTATTTAATAAAATAATAAAATAATATTAAAATAATTTCGAAAAAAATATATTTTCTGTTTAAACATAGATTAAAATCTGTTCCATTAAGTTTTGTCATAAATTAGATAAGTATTGCATTTTTAATTTCTAAATTAATTATGAGATTTCTTTATTTATAAAAACTAAAAAAAATAGGAAATGTAGTCATTTTAGAATTATATTGTTAATAAATGAGACGAGACTCGCCAAATAAATCGCAAAAGCTGTGAGGCTCTCATAAGTGTATATATTTACTTAGAAATTCGAGATTGGCCGTTTAGTGAATTTTTACGGCCTTCTCAAAATAATAACGCGTTAGTAGCTTTAAGCGCGTACTTAATAACTGTACCTCCCTAAACTCGGGTGCACATTTATGTGACCCAAATCCAAATCTCAACAAAGTTGAAATGTATTGATAATCACGGGTATATTGATTGTGACGTGGTTTGAAATACATTTTCATGATGTTGCAATTCTTTTACTAAAATAATGAATAATTGTTAAAAGCGGTTAAAAGTGAAATTTTGCACATAAGTTCAAAAATTGTTAAAATCAGATAATCAAGCCAAATACAACAGTTGAGCGACCGTATTACAGAGTTCATAAACTTCCTCGGTTCGGGATTAAACCGGTGACTTGGGACACCATTATTTCCCCAAGTGGCGACTCTAAAAAATTAAATAAATTGATCCCGTTCCGTTTGTACTTTAATTGGAAAAACTCCTTCCCTGATTATTATTAGATCTCTTCCCGGGTTGTAGTAGTAAACAGTGGCACATTACGTATATTACGCGTGTGTGAAAAAGGAGGTGTGACAGCTCTGGCGACTCTGCTGGGGAACAAGTAACCCAGAACTTCGGTTCAGGGTTTAGGAATTCAAGCTCAGTTAAATTGCTATTTTTGCTGATATCTGATTTCATTATATATTTCGATTAATGTGGTACGTGTTTACCGCTTTGATATTGCGTGAACTGTATATATAAAACTGTGCTGAAAACCCTTTTCTTCTTACCTCCGGGGATGTGCTTACTGGTTGAGACACCCTTTCTGTTAGTGTCATTCCAAAAATAAGAAAAAGAGGCCGGACAAGTTACAAAGCCGATTGACTCCGCGGGTCACCGGTACGTAGCCCCATCCTTGATCCGAGCTGTCCACTCGGGTACACGGTCTAGAACCCATGAAAACATCAGGATATTGAGCCTAGATTTAGGACGTTTATGTGCATCATATCTGACTTAGGGGACTCAACACAGGGGTTGGGTCCATCTAGGACAGGTAACCCGGTATTTAAAAGATCGAGCATATTATGTGTTGCACTTTATTGTCCTTGATTGTTATGCGGACCGGCAAAATTACCGAGGATAGAAAAGTGTTGAAAAGAAAAGAGAGAAATTGGAACTAATGAAAAGAAAGCGTGTTCGGAAAAGCTGAAAATTCGAAAAAATGGTTTTGTTGTTGAAATAATTAATCTGACCGAACTACGCAGGTGTCACGACCCTAGTTCACCAATCGTGAACATGTCATGAAGGCACCCAGTCCCCACGACTAGGTAAGCCTAACACTTTGCGGAATGTACAAATTTATGAACTTTAAGTAAGAAATAGCGGAAAACGATATAAATAGGAATGTAATCCGTGCCGCTTGGCACATACACTCGTCAACACAGTGTATAAAAATACCACAAAGACCCGGAATCCCACGGGTAACACAGATTAAAAGAAATACAACTATGGCTCTATGTGTAAAGAGTATCTAAAACAACGAATGAAGGAAAACATCTACTAGAAGTATTAGAATAGAAGGAGGGCCTCTGGATCCGCGGACGTAGCAGATCATACCTCGAGGTCTCCAAGTGTGCTGCTGATATCACCTAGTATGTGCCCGTCCTGATGTACCTGGATCTGCACAACAAAAGTGTGCAGAAGAGTAGCATGAGTACACCACAGCGGTACTCAGTAAGTGCCAAGCCTAACCTCGATGGAGTAGTGACGAGGAAGGTCAGGGGCGCTACTGAGAGAACAATAATATGATGATGATAACAATAATAAGCAGTTTAAATATTAATGAATCTGAAATGACGACAGTAAAGTGATTTCTGTAACCGTCTACAATTTAAGCTAGCAGCAAGTAAATAACTCAATAAAAGTCAATCAGCAAGTCCAGGACATGTGGGAATTGAACCCACAGTCCCACTCTATAATCAACAATCCAGGAGCTACGGGAATTTAACCCGCAGTCCCAATAACAGTATATTTGGGTCTCCGGGAATCGAACCCGCAGTCCATGCCTCAATACCTCAAGATATGTCTCAATGATCTCAGGATCTCCGGGAATTGAACCCGCAGTCCATATCTCAATAATATATCAATAACTCAGGATCTACGGGAATCAAACCCGCAATCCATATCTCAATAACTCAGGATCTCCAGGAATCGAACCCCAAGTCCATATCTCAATAACTCAAGATCTCCGGGTATCGAACCCGCAGTCCATATCTCAATAACTCAGGATCTCCGGGAATCGAACCCGCAGTCCATATCTCAATAACTCAGGATCTCCGGGAATCGAACCCGCAGTCCATATCTCAATAACTCAGGATCTCCAGGAATCGAACCCGCAGTCCACAAACAATACCACTTCGGGTCTCTAGGAATCGAACCCACAGCCCTGGGATCTCCGGGAATCGAACCCGCAGTCCACCAACACAACAAATAAAGAAACGCACAGAGAGAATATAATATGCTAAACTACAACTTCACCAAAAACTAGTATCAACAATTTTTTTCAAGAAGTTCAAATAAGACAATTAGGAAAATAGACAGATAAATCCTATCTAGTCATGCTTTTCTAGTGAATACCAGGTAAATGTAACAACTTAACCAACTAAGAACAGGAATATCACTAATCGGACAATTCAAGTAAAGTGAGTTACAACAACCAGCGCATGTACACGCCCGTCACCTCGCGTACAAGGCTTTTCAACTATCACATAATATCCTAGGGGTGAAGGTTCTCCCACACGAGGTTAGACAAGCCACTTACCTCGACTCCGGTACAAAACCGCTAAGAGACAAATCTCTTGCCGCGAATGTCGGCCTCCACAAGTATAGTATCTGATAAAAATCAATAGAATTACATCAGTATAGGCCAATTGAGCATTACCCAATTGAAACAATTCAAAATACACCAAAACCCACAAGTTGCCAAAACCCGACTTTCGGTACGCTTCTCGAAAAATTGCGAAAGTCATATATTCGGGTTCCTTATCTCAACACGAGTCCGTGCATATAAAATTTATCGAAATCGGACTCCGTTTGCACATTCAAATCAAAGATTTTCTAAAATTTAGGCCTAGGGCTAAAACCCCCCCTTAATCCTCCATTAAAAGTGAAATACTCAAGGATTTCATGATAAAATAACGAAATTAGGCCAAGAAACTTACCCCCGATGATTACCCGATGATTCTCTAACAATTCCCCGTGAATTTCTCTCTCTAGAGCTCAAAAATGGCATTTTTGTGTATATGGGTCGTGGGTGTTCTCATCTGAACTTAAATTCACTGCCAGGCCTATTTACTCTATGTGATCGTAGCACTAGGCTCGCGATCGCGATGCACAACTCCCGGGCGGCCAACTTTTACTCTACGCGATCGCGTGGGCCTGGACGCGATCGCAGTGAACAACTTAGCAACCCTACGCGATCGCAATGCTGCGAACGCGATCGCACTGCACTCGAGCTCGACTCTATGCGATCGCATCAATACACCCGCGATCGCGATGCATAACCCTTCGACCTTACGCGATCGCATCACTCTTCCCGCGATCGCGAAGAACAAATTTCCAGCCTCACTTCGATACACTACGCGATCGCGTGCCAATGACCGCGATCGCAGAGAACAAATAACCTGCAATTTATTGCAGCAATTCCAGCTGCTGCCTTAGGCCAAAAATGGTCCGTTTGGACCCCCGAATTCATCCCGAGGCCCCGGGACCCCAACGAAAACCACCAACATACTCCATAACACGATACAAACTTGTTCCAATCATAAAAACCTGTCCTTAAACACAGAAAACATCGAATTATAGTGGATTCAAGCCTAAGTTTTCATCTAAACTTCCGAATCAACATTCGATCAAAAATCCGACCAAACGACGTCTGAATGACTTGAAAATTAGCAGGCATATTCAAAATCACATAACGAAGCTATAAAAATTGTCGGAATTCCATTCCGACCCCCGGATCAAAATCTCACCTATCGTTTGGATTCGCCAAAATTTCAAACTTCGGCATTTCAAGCCTAATTAAGCTACAGACCTCCAAAATACATTCCGAACGCGCTCCCAACCCCGAAATCACCTAATGGAGCTAATGGAATCATCGGATTTCAGTTCCGAGGTTGTCTTAACACTGTTCCGAATACGGGCCATTTTCCAACTATAAAGCTCTCATTTAGGGACTAAGTGTCCCAAAACACTCTAAATTCCAGAACCGACCCTCCCGGCAAACCACAATAGCAGAAATGAACTTAGGAAAATAGTTAAATTGGGGATCGGGGCGTAATTTCGTTACAGCATGTTTGATTCTCGCTATTAGGCGGGATACGTAGTCAACCCTTGAACGGGTCCAACCATACCTTTTAGAAAAAGACCAAAAATATTTTTCTTTTCAAATAATCGAAGTGATCGCTATTTTTGGGAACGGCCGAATGTTCCGAAAGGATGTCGGAAGGCTGTTTTGGCAAAAATGGCCACTTCGAGAGTCATGTCTCTTTCAAAAAAAAATGAAAATTTGCATTGAAAAAGATTTTTCTCTTTTCTAAATAAAATTGCCTTAATAAATGTGCAGGATGAGCACAATATTGAATAAACCTTTCTCCTTAATGATTAAAATCCTTTTGGAGCTAAGACTATGGTGGCACGACATGGGAACAGAAAGTCAAACCTGGATCAAAGGCTACATAAAGGATCTCACGGGGGTTGTTGGACATAGTTCCCTGAGGCGACATAATCAGAGCACTGGTCACGTATTGGGATCCTGCACACAATGTACTACATCTTCCGGACTTTGAACTCACTCATACTCTGGAGGAGATTGCTTTCTACATAGGGAAGAATGAGGTCCTCTTGAAAGAAAAATACCCCCGAGAGCAGTAACGGTGCATCGTTTTTTGGATTCTTTGAAAATTGCTAGGAATGTCCACAATGAGGATTTAGCCAATGGATTTTGCTCCCTGAACTTCATTTATAGTAGATACGGACATGTCGGGGGTTTCAATGACTCCACAAACAAACTGTGTAGCAATTCCAACTGAGCAAAGTGGGAGGAGCATCGACGATTTGCTTTCTTAGTGGCATTTCTCGGAGTTATCATATTTCCGAGAAAAGATGGGAACATCAATATAAAGGTTGCTGGGGTAGCAAGCACTTTGGTAGTACAAAACAATTGTACTTTAGCTCCAATGATTTTAGCTGAAATCTACCGTGATTTGACTGCATGCAAAGCTGGAGCCAACTTCTTTGAGGGATGCAACTTGATTCTGCAGATTTGGTTGATTGAACATCTATGCCATCATCCTTCGTTCTCAAGTTTTGGGCCGACTGGGAGAACATGCCTTGAAGAATTTTACACGAGAACAAAAGAAGTTAAATTGCCAGAGGGAGTAAAGGACTGGATTTCACATCTACGATCATTGACCGACGGCCAGATTGATTGGACATATGATTGGTTACCTCTTGACGAGGTGATTTATATTCCGATAGAAGGGTCACACTTTTTGATCATGGGTTTAAAAAGTATCCAGCCTTATGCCCCGTACAGGGCACTGCAACAACTTGGTAGATGTTAAGTTATACCAAAGGACGGGGACCTCAGTTCACAAGTGATAGAGATTAGTCCGGATGGGCAATTCCAGGAAGCAAAGGTCCGCCAAATTTGGAATGAATGTCAAAACTTGAAGGTAGATACTTGTGTGCAGAACAGAGCTCGAGGTGAAGTGTCATCCGGATATTCCGCATGGTATCGGTGGGGTATTGAGCACGACCGACCTTTGAAAAGACCTCACTTCAAAGATCTGGTGGAGCAATCTAAAGAAAACAGGAATTGGGCGGCCAAGGAGAGCGAATATAAGGCCAAGATCAGCTTGCTGGAAAAACAGTTGAGAGATCTCCAGTTTGAGAGCGGTTTGCAGGTAGTATCTGACGAGGGAGAGAAAAACCAACTGAAGAAAGAAAATGAAATGTTGAAGGCTCAGGTTGCTAAGATGAAAATTGCATCCGAGACCCCTGTTCGCTTAGCCCGAGATGAGAAACTGATTGAAACTCTTTGACGCAAGGTGAATGACTACAGTTTTGACTTAGACAAAGCAGAAAAGGAGCTAGTCAGAGCCCGGAAGCAAATGGCCAGAGATGCCGAAGAAAGGGCTAGGTTGGTTCAGCAGCTACAAGATAAGCATGAGTTTGAGGTAGCTCGACTAAGAAAGAAGATTGTTACAACCACTGTCAAAAGTAACAAGGTCATTAAAGATCTCGAAGAAGAAAGAGAACATTGTTACACGACCATAGCTCGGTTAGAGTTTGAGCTACAACGAATGCAAAAGCAGAACCAACGCACTTTAGATGCTCGCACCGAACAGATCAGCCGATTGCTTCAAGAGAAAGGAGTTATTCGAGAGAAAATTGTTCATATTGCTCAGTATATCACCCGGAAGAGCCAACTATGTGAAGATATGTCCCAGGGAACCTTTGTGTCAGCAGTAAAATTCTTTATACAGCAAGTCATGTCCGACCTGGATAGGCTCCAAAAGGGATTAGCATATAGGCCCGCGGCAAGACCGAACGATGTCTCGCGGGCACTAGGAGCACAGATGTATTCTTAGGGCATGCATTCTGTATTTATATTTCCTTGCATTAGTAGTACAACACCATTTTGTAAACCGATGTTTTGAGCTATCAATGAAAATCAAGAGTTGTTGTCAATCTTTTTGCTTTATACCAATTCTTTATTTACGATAGGCAAATAAATAGGAACGCAAATCAATAAAAAATAAGGAAAAAGAAAAGAGAGAAAGGAAAATAAAAAAAAAAGAAGAAAGAATGATGAGATTGGTTCAAATAAACGAAGGCCGGGATGATGCATGACGATCCAAGGAAAATGTGTTTATTCTAAATCGTTGCATCTTATCTATTCATGTGCTAACCACTAACGTGTGTTGCTATTTATGAGATTCAGATTTTAGTTGGCAACTGGCATTCTGGCTACTCATCCCTACAACACAAGATCTAAAAAAATGACAAAGGTCGTGTCACAAGAAATTGAAGCAACAGTCATGGATCCCGTCCAGAAGGAGGAAGTTGTGCACGTGACGGGGATGAAGGAAGAGATGTACAAACTTAAACAGCAGATGGCTGAGATGTACCAGGCTTGGTCGAGGGGTCAACCCTTGCCTACTTATCCTGCTAACCCCGCATACATCCCTCCAACCAATCCCAACCCTGAACCACCCACTATGAACTCGTCATCTACATATCCCGACTATCACCACTACTATGCTTCCACCTCTCAAGTGCCACCGCCTCTGTCAAAACAAGTGCCACCCCAACCTCCCCAAGTTGCTCCGGTATATGTAGCACCTCCACCTACCGCCTTGCATAAGTCATCCAGTGAACCATTGTTTCATGTATAAGACACCCACTACTACCCACCTGAGCCGACCTTCCGGCAGCATTAATCTCACACTCCATTGATGGAGGCAATCGAAGATAAACCTGTTAAGAATGCAGAACACCAGGAAAATGAAGAGTTTGGAGCACGCCTTTCGTAACATGCAAGGGTTAGGGGGACAAGTAAGTGTGGCGTACAAAGACCTATGTCTGTTTCCAGAAGTGCAACTTCCTGTCGGATTCAAGTTGCCAAAGTTTGACATGTACAATGGACACAGAGATCCGGTGGCCCATCTTAGAGGATACTCCAGTAAGATGTGGGGCGCAGGTGGAAGGGATGAACTTCTGATGGCATACTTCAGCCAAAGTTTGAGTGGTTCCGCGTTGGAATGGTACACGCACCAAGATCACACCAGATGGTTTATCTGGGATAATCTCGCATAGGCATTTGCGAACCATTTTCAGTATAATTTGGAAATCATACCGGATAGGTTGTCACTCACTAAGATGGAAAAGAAACCTATTGAAAGCTTTAGAGAGTACAGTTTTAGGTGGAGAGAGCAGGTGGCGAGGGTGGACCTGCCGATGAAAGAAAGTGAAATGGTGGACGGTTTTTTGCAGGCTTTGGAGCCTACCTACTATAAACACCTAGTGTCAGCCATTGGGAAGAATTTTAATGAAGTTGTAAAAATGGGAAGTTTCGTGGAAGAAGGATTGAAAACTAACAAGATTATGAGTTTTTGAGCAATCAAGGCCACAAATCAGGCCATTCAGACTGGGAGCGGAGGAGCCATTGGGAAGAAGAAGAAAGAAGAAGTGTCAGTTGTGGAGAGCAAACCCTGGAATCGCAGCCAATACCATCACCCACCACGACCATATCAGACATACCCACCAACCACATACAACCCACCAGCATCATACAACCCACCTCCACCATACTACCCACCAACTACCCCACACTACCATAATCTACAAGCCCAAACTTATCCACCACCACCACAGGTATGGCGAGCCCAGACCCCGCAGAATGTTTATCACGTACAAAATACCTACCCTTTTTCCTAGAGCTTACAGAAACCCGAACAGACCCAACTTCAGGCCCGACCCGGAGATGAGGAATAAGAATCAGATGAAGAAAACATTCACCCCGCTGGGGGAATCCTATACTAGCCTCTATCACCGATTGAAGGAATTGGGAATGTTGCGCCCAATCGATTCAAAGCTTCCGAACCCACCTCCAAAGAACATCGATCAGTCAGTCAGGTGCGAGTACTACTCTGGAGCACCGGGACACGACACTGAGAAATGTTGGCATTTGAAGAATGCTATTCAAGAACTCATTGATAGCCGGAGGATTGAGGTACAGGCTCCGGAGGCCCCGAACATTACTCAGAACCCACTACCGGCTCATCATGAAGCATATATGATAGAGTTGGCACAAGAGGAGGGCAGCCGAAAGCCATCCCAGTCTGTCATGATGATCAAGGCCAATAGCAAAGCAGAGAAGGAAATTGTGAAAGGAAAAGTGATAGCTGAAGAACCAGTGAAAAAGCAACCAGCGGTGGAAAATTTGAAAGTTGTGGTACCAGGTGTGAAACCAGTGTTAACAGTAAAGGGCGCAAGCATGCAACCGGTAATCATAAGACCCATTGTACAGATGCCGATGGTAGATACCAAGACTGTACCTTGGAACTACAACAAGGTGGCAGTGGTTTACAAAGGGAAAGAAGTGACTGGAGAGATCAACGAGACGCACGGTCTAACTCGGTCCGGGAGGTGTTTTGCCCTGGAAGAGTTGAGGAAAATGAAGGTAGTGAAAGAGAGTCATTTGAAGAAGCCAGTGTCCAAGGAAGAAGCAGAAGAGTTCCTCAAGAAGATAAAATCTCAGGATTACTCCATAGTGGAACAATTGAGGAAAACACCCGCACATATCTCTTTGCTCTCATTGTTGATCCATTCGGAAGAACACAGAAAAGCACTGATGAAGATATTGAATGAGGCGCATGTCCCTGAGAAGATCTCGATTTGTCATCTCGAAAAGATTACCAACAAGATCTTCGAATCCAATAAGATTATATTCTCAGACAGCGAATTGCCCGTTGAGGGAACTGAACATAATAGGGCGCTTTATCTCACAGTGAAAAGTGAAGAGTCAGTGGTCACCAGGGTGTTGATAGATAATGGCTCAAGTGCAAACATTTTCCCGTTGTCAACTCTTGGAAAGTTGAGTATCAGTCCCGACAGAATCCGAAGAAATAGTGTGAATGTGAGGGGATTTGATGGTGGAAGTAAGAACACTTTGGGGGATATCGTCTTGGAGGTTACCATTGGGCCTGTGGACTTTACAATGGAGTTTCAGGTACTGGACATTGCTGTGTCTTACAATCTATTGTTGGGTCGACCATGGATCCATGCAGCCAATGCCGTGCCGTCATCTTTGCACCAAATGGTCAAGTTTGAATGGGAGCAACAAGAAGTCGTAGTGCATGGAGAGGGAGACACCTGCAATGTCATAATGCCATTTGATGATGCTGATGGAGACAAAGTTCCTTGGGTATACCAGGTGACGAATACTATAACAGTGAACAAGATTGCTGAGGGTGAGAAACTGTCAATCCCTACAGTGGCACCTGCCGCTGTGATGGTTGCCCGAGAAATGCTCAAAAATGGATTTGCACCAGGGAAAGGGCTGGGGAAAGCTTTAAAAGGAATCACTCAACCAGTTCAGCTGCCAGTGAACAAAGACACCTTCGGCTTGGGATTCAAACCTACCTATGCTGACATCCAAAAAGCCTAGAAAACCAAAAAGAAAAACTGGACCCTACCTAAACACATCCCCAAACTATCCGACATCTTTGCCAAGCCTGGTACTAAATATATGACATCTGCTGCATCTAGGTACATTGAAACCAGACCCGATGATGAGCTCTTGGTGAGGTTTGAGATGATATTTGGGGATGTGAACATGGTTGAAATGGGAGAAGGTACTAGCAGGATGGACGTTCAGTTCGTGGGATCTCGTGTTATGCTCAACAACTGGGAAGCCACTCCTTTCCCAATCAGGAAGGAGTCTTGGTAGTTAGCTCTTGAAATTCATCATCATTTCCCCGAAAAAAGCAATTTTACTTTTTGTAGTTCCCCACCCCCCATGGAAATAAAATGTACCCAAAACTTTGTTCATCTTTGAGATATCAATGAAATTCAGTTCTCTTCTTTCTTCATTTTTTGCCTTAATTTTTTGTCTTTTCTTTTGTACAGTTCCATATGTGCTGATTCTGATGACATGTCATGCCTGAAGAATTCCCGACCCAGCTCTGACAATCGCATTATCATACAAGAAATTGAGAATGATAGTGAGATAGAATATGAGGATGAGGAAACCCTGGAGGAAATAAGTAGGGACTTAAACCAATATGAGGAAAAACCCAAACCGAACTTGAGCGAGACAGAATCCATCAATTTGGGAAGCGAAGATAATGTCCGGGAAACAAAAATCAGTGTTCATTTGGAAACCTCCCTCAGAGGAGAGTTGATAAGGTTGTTGCATGAATTCAAAGACATCTTTGCTTGGTCTTATGATGACATGCCCGGACTTAGTACTGACTTGGTGGTACACAAATTGCCTGTCTATCCTGAATGCCGGCCAGTGAAGTAAAAGTTGCGAAAATTCAAAACGGACATCAGCGTAAAGATAAAAGAAGAGGTGAATAAGCAGTTTGAGGCGAAGGTCATACAAGTTACTAAGTACCCCACCTGGTTGGCGAATGTTGTGCCAGTCCCAAAGAAAGATGGAAAGACCAGGGTGTGTGTAGATTACAAAGACCTTAACAAAGCCAGTCCAAAGGATGATTTCTCATTGCCAAACATCCATATATTAATCGACAATTGCGCCAAGCACGAGATCGATTCATTTGTAGATTGTTACGACGGTTATCACCAGATCCTGATAGATGAAGAAGATGCGGAGAAAACTGCTTTCATTACGCCTTGGGGGACATATTACTATAGGGTGATGCCGTTTGGATTGAAGAATGCCGGAGAAACTTATATGAGGTCAATGACCACAATGTTCCATGACATGATGCATCGAGAAATCGAAGTGTATGTGGACGATGTCATCATAAAGTCCAAGAAGAAACATGATCATGTGAGGGATTTGAGGAAGTTTTATCAGAGACTCCGGAGGTACAATCTTAAACTCAATCCTGCAAAATGCGCTTTTGGAGTGCCTTCAGGGAAGCTGTCGGGGTTCATAGTGAGTCGGCGGGGTATTGAACTAGATCCAACAAAGATCAAAGCTATCCAAAGTCTACCTCCGCCGAAGAACAAGAAGGAAGTAATGAGCCTATTGGGAAGGCTGAATTATATTAGCCGGCTCATCGCTCAGTTGACATCAACATGTGAGCCGATCTTCAAGTTATTAAAGAAAGATGCAGCGGTAAAATGGACCGACGAATGTCAGGAAGCTTTTGACAAAATCAAAGAATATTTAGCAAATCCTTCAGTGCTAGTTCCTCCAGAGCCGGGGAGACTTTTGATCTTATATTTGACAGTGCTTGACAATTCTTTTGGTTGTGTACTAGGGCAGCACAATGAGACGGGCAAGAAATAGCAGGCTATACATTACCTTAGTAAGAAATTCACATCTTACGAGGTAAAATATACTCAACTAGAAAGAACTTGTTGTGCATTGACTTGGGTAGCCCAGAAGCTAAAGCATTATTTGTCAGCATATACCACGTACCTGATATCACGGTTGGATCCTCTAAAGTACATATTCCAGAAGCCCATGCCTACAGGAAGACTTGCTAAATGGCAGATTCTGCTCACATAATTTGACATCATTTATGTAACTCGCACGGCGATGAAGGCGCAGGCAGTTGCGGATCACTTAGCAGAGAATCCCTTGGACGATGAATATGAGCCATTAAAGGCATATTTTCCGGATGAGGAGGCAATGAATGTCGAAGAAATAGAACAGGGCGAGAAGCCAGGATGGAAGATGTATTTTGACGAAGCCGTCAACAATAAGAGAGTTGGTATCGGAGCAGTACTCATCTCAGAAACGGGTCAACACTATCCCGTCACCGCTCAGCTTTGATTTTTCTGCACCAACAATATGGACGAATATGAGGCATGTATCTTGGGATGGAGGATGGAAATAAATATGGGTGTTCAAGAGATTTTGGTCATGGGTGACTCGGATCTTTTGATACACCAAATCCAGGGAGAATGGGAAACAAGGGATACGAAATTGATACTTTACCGGCATTGTTTGCATGAGTTGTCCCAAAGATTCCATTCCATAGAATTCAAACATATCCCAAGAATGCACAACGAAGTTGCAGATGTTCTGGCCACGTTCTCCTCCATGTTATATCATCCGGACAAAGCCTATATAGATCCACTCCAGATCCAAGTGCGTGATCAGAATTCTTACTGCTTTGCTGTGGAAGGAGAATTGGACGGAGAACCGTGGTATCACGACATTAGGGAATATCTAAAGGCAGGCAAATACCCGGAGCAGGCTACCGAAGATCAGAAAAAAGCTATCAGACGCTTGGCGAATGGATTTTTCCTCAGTGGAGGAATCATATATAAGAGAGCACCAGACCTGGGATTGTTGAGGTGTGTGGATGCGCAACAAGCTGATGAGATTATGATTGAGGTGCATGCTGGAGCCTGTGGACCGCATATGAGCGGGTATATCTTAGCAAAGAAGATTATGAGAGCCGGATATTACTGGCTCACCATGGAGCGGGATTGTATCAGGTACATGAGGAAATGTCAACAATGCCAACTACATGGAGATCTAATTCACTCCCCGCCTTATAAATTGCATACAATGTCTGCACCTTGGCCATTTGTTGCTTGGGGCATGGATGTTATTGGACCAATAGAGCCAACAGCTTCTAATGGGCACAGATTCATCTTGGTTGCGATTGATTACTTCACTAAGTGGGTTGAGGCGAAGACATTCAAGGCGGTGACAAAGAAAGCCATGGTCGACTTTGTGCATGAAAATATCATATGCCGGTTCGGAATTCCCAAGGTGGTCATCATAGATAACGGAGCCAATCTGAGCAGTCACCTCATGGCGGAAGTTTGCCAGAGATTTAAGATCACACATCGCAACTCCACACCATATAAGCCAAAGGCAAATGGGGCAGTAGAAGCTGCAAATAAGAATATCAAGAAGATCCTCAGGAAAATGGTGGAGGAATCCAGACAATGGCACGAGAAGTTACCTTTTGCTCTTATGGGTTATCGCACTATAGTGCGCACTTCTATTGGCGCCACACCTTATTCATTGGTGAATGGGACAGAGGCTGTTATACCCGCGGAAATAGAAATACCGTCATTGCGAATCATAGCTGAAGCTGGAATAGATGACGAAGAATGGGTAAAAGCCCAGCTGGAGCAATTGAGTCTGATTGAAGAGAAGAGGTTGGCCGCAGTTTGCCACGGGCAGTTGTATCAGCAGAGAATGGCCAGAGCATATAATAAAAAGGTGCATCCTCGGAAGTTTGAAGTTGGACAACTTTCATTGAGGCGTATCCTACCGCATTGGGTCGAAGCGAAGGGCAAATTTGCGCTAAACTGGCAGGGACCATTTGTGGTATCACGGGTGTTGTCCAATGGGGCATTATATTTGACAGACATTGAAGGAAAGTGCGTAGAGACTGCTATCAATTCATATGCGGTCAAAAGATACTATGTATGATTCCTTTTCAATTGTATGTTTGCATTTTGTTGTGATTTTGGAATTGAAATGACGAAGGCATTATATTCTCTATCCAAACACTTTATCCATTGACATCCCCTTTGAGCCGTGTTCGATATATTCTTTCATACCCCTCTCTCGGAATTGCTTATGGCACAATACAGAAAATAAAAATGGTGATAAATGAAAAAATGAAATATGATGAAAAAAAAAGAGAAAAAAAAGAAATGAATGAAAAAATGAATGAAAAGAAAAAGAAAAAAAGAAGAAGAATAGACAAAGAAAATCGGGAAAAAGTCAAAAAGAAATTCATTAATTGCTGGTGTAGTAATGAACTATGTTTGACTTGATCCCGAAAGGGTACGTAGGCAGTCTCATTGAGGTTTAGTCACAATAAAGAAAAAAATCCAAAAATCCCCCACATATTGAAACTGGGGCAGAAGTTATGTTTTATAATTCCGAGAGTTGTAAATATTTTAAACCCTCGCAATTTTTTGAGCCTTTATACCCTTTTTTCTTAACCATCCAAAAGCCACGTTACAGTCCAAAGAAAGACCTTCTGATCAATTTCAATAGAATAACAAATGCAACGAAATGAAGGAAGAACGAAACATTGGACAACACCCGTGGTATAGAAAACACAATACAAAAAAAATGAAAAAAAAAACGAGAGAGTCTCATCGGTAAAAATCTTAACCGGCACCGTGAGACGACTATGAGGTTGAGAGAAAATAAAATAAGTGAGTCTTGTCAGTGAAAACCTTTAACGACACTGCAGGGTGATTGTGAGGCTGAGAGAGAATAAATGAGAGAGTCTTATTGGTGAAAACCTTTCAAGGCACCATGAGGCGATCGTAAGGATCATTATGGAAAAAGAAAAGGCAACAAAAATAGGATCGGTTTGGGTTGAGAACAATCCGGAGTCAGAATAATGATTTGAACGAACTGGGTCGGAGTTTAAATACATGGCATGGTCAACGGAATCAGCCAACATACCCAGATAAGTTGTACCACTTCTCCGAAACACCCTTACCCTCTTTTATTTTTCTGCATTTCATTGTTTGCCTTTTTTGAGAGCTAATTACCATCTCCGATGATAAGAGCTGAAATAACACTAGATCAGAAAAGGAAAGGAAAAGAGGCGGAAGGAGAATAAAGAAGGTTGGCAAACAGAGCTGAAAGAAAAAAAAACAAAGAGTGAAAAACAAGAAAATACAAAAAAGAGCTTGCAGAAGATAGTCAACTGAAAACGACCCAATGGGAGAAAAATCAAGAAAGAGGAAAGCAATAAGAGGCAGGGATGACAGATGCCAGTTACCAGCAGTTTATATCTAATAAATTTTTGTTTGTGATTTAGACAGGAACAAATTGTCATTAATCACTTTAAAGTGAATGTGACCAATGTGGAAAGGTAGAAGACACCAAAAAGAGAAAAGTCGGCAATAAATGAAGGAATTCACAAGTGAAAATCATCCAGTCAAAGAAAATACCAAAAACAAGAGGAATGTAGCATCTTTAAAATCCATTCCCCGGTTATCAAACCGAGGGAATACTTTTCCGCAAATTTTTAATTTCTTGAATCAGGCGCCCACCTGGATAACAAGGGAATATTTTTCTTAATTTTTTTTAATTTTCATGCATCAAGCGCCCACCTGGATAACAAGGGAATAACATTCCGCAAAATTTTAATTTTCAAGCATCAGGCGCCCACCTAGATAACAAGGGAATATTTTTCTGCAAAATTCTTAAATCAGGCGCCCACCTGGATAACAAGGGAATATTTTTCTGCAAAAAACTTTAATTTTCATGCATCGGGCGCCCACCTGGATAACAAGGGAATATTTTTCTGCAAAATTCTTAAATCAGGCGCCCACCTGGATAACGAAGGGAATATTTTTCTGATTTTTTTTTTAATTTTAATGCATCAGGCGCCCACCTGGATAACAAGGGAACATTTTTCTGCAAAATTCTTAATTTCTTGCATCAGGCGCCCACCTGGATAACAAGGGAATATTTTTCCGCAAAATATTTTTGATTTCTTGCATCAGGCGCCCACCTGGATAACAAGGGAATACTTTTTCGCAAATTTTTAATTTCTTGAATCAGGCGCCTACCTGGATAACAAGGGAATATTTTTCTGCAAAATTCTTAATTTCTTGAAAGCAGGCACCTACCTGGATAACAAGGGAATAGTTTTCCGTAAATGTTTTTTAATTTACTGCATCAGGCGCCCACATGGATAACAAGGGAATACTTTTCCGCAAATTTTTAATTTCTTGCATCAGGCGCCCACCTGGATTACAAGAGAATATTTTTCTACAAAATTTTAATTTTGATGCATCAGGCGCCCACCTAGATAACAAGGGAATACTTTTCTGCAAATTTTGATTTCTGCAACTCTGTTTTGTGTTAGTTAATATGAGTAACACCATAACCTAAAAAACAAAAGCCCACACTGGGGCAGAAGAAAAAGTTTGTTGTTTTTGTTTTGTTTTGAGCAAGCACCCACCTGGAGAACAAGGGAAGTATAATGCAAATTTCATCTTTCAAGTTTTAATCTTTGGTAACATAACACGTCCAGTCACCAAACTGGGGCAAGAAATTTTCTTTGTTTATTATTTTATTGAAAGCAGGCACCCACCTAGATAACAAGGGAATACATTTCAAGTTTTGGTAATCAGGTGCCCACCTGAAGAATGGAGTGGCAATTTATTTTCGAAGTTTGTTGTTGAAGTCAGGTGCTCGCCTGAAGAATGGAATGGTGATTTATGATTAGAGTTTGTCGTTAAAGTTAGAAGCCCGCCGGAAAAGCAGAACGGCGTCTCAGTTTCCAAGATTTGATAAGGATAGTGAACAATTGGAAAGTGACAAAGTGTAACAGAAATCCCCAGCATGAATCCAAGTTCATAATCAGAAGGAAGACAACAAGGATCAGAAAAGATAGATTCAGACTTCGAAGGAGAATAGTTCGAAGATCACAAGGAAGGGACCAATGGTCGGAGTGCGGCAATCAAGATAAGCAACAGTAACAATTGTCAGAAGGAACATCAAGTCCGACAGAATAGCAAGGAATATGGGAAAGTCAAGATGAAGAGATAGATAAGATTTCGCAATACTATAACTTAGTCTAGCTTCTTATTTTGCTTTAGCATGGTGTAATAAGGAGGTCAGCAAGCAGTAACCGCAACAGTAGCAACAGTAACAGCAAAAAAAATCGCAGTTTCATTGGTAGTCCCAGCTACCAAAACTTCCCGAACTACACTAACATGATTCATGTTTAGCCCAGGATATGTAGGCAACCTCTGAAGCAGGGTGTGGTCAAAAGGTTTTCAAAAATGTTTTCACGGAATATGCCAATGTGCAAAAATATCTCATTACTGCTCACTTGTATTTGCACTGAAACTCTTCGTGTTCCCGAGCAAAGAGGGGCAACTGTGAGCACCTGAGTTTTGCACTAAGCAAATAAATTCCAAAATTAATTAAATAATATTTTGAGTGTAATTGCATGATTTGTTTGGAATTAGATACATTTTGTGTATTTGAATAATATAAAAAATTAGAAAATCAAAAAAATATAGGAGAAATACTTGCATATTTTATTAATTAGTTTTAAAAGAAAAGGAAAAAAAATATAGCTTTAATAGCGGAAAATATAAAAAATAGTAGAAAATTACCAAAAAATGCCAAAAATTAGTGAAGGTAGGAAATTAAGTATTTTAAATAGTAGAATAAATAAAATACAAAAAATACAAAAAAACAATTTGGTTTAAAATAATTAAAATACAAAAAAATATATATACAAGCATAATAAGAACTAGGCCAAGATTAAGTCTGAATTGTGGCCAAATGTTTTAGCCCAAAAGATCCTGTCCAGGTATTTAAATTGATAAAATCTCAGCCGTTCACTTCCTCAGATCCAACGGATGAGAATATTAATTGATTTATAATGGTTAATTAATATGAGAGACTTGATCTCAATCGTCCAATCCAGATGATCCTACGGAGGAGACCTGTGGTCTCATGTGGGTCAATACGACATCGTTTGATTAGGCCAAGCCCTGACCGTTGATCATCAGAGATCCAACGGCTAGGATCACATTGAGGGCTCCGAGTATATAAGGCTTTGGTCTCAGTAGAGACCAGCCATTATACGCTCCACAAAACCCTAGCCACCACAACCCTTACACACCACCCCCTCTTCTTCTTCTTCATTTTAAACTACACACCACGAACCCTCCAACAACACCCGCCGAAATGCCTCCCAGGAACAACCACCAGGCAGTAATTCGGGAGCCACCCCTCCCCTCATACGTTTTCTTTTTCCTTATGTTCTTTTTCTTTTTCTGTTTGTATATATATGTATGTACATATATATATATAATAAATATATATATATATATATAATGAAACTGGTCTCATGATTATATATGCATCATCGCTGTTTTGATCCGGTTAGTCAATTTCAATTTTTGTTCTTGTCCATACTTTGTTAGTATTTTCAGATCCGAAATTGTTGTATATTGGGTGGATTATCTTCTTGATTTGTTGTTCATCACGATTCCAGATTATTCATGAAACTTGTTTATTTATTTTGTTTAAGTTTTTAACATAAGAGTGTGTAGTTAATCACTTGGATGTTTATTTGATTGTAGTGTTGTTAGATTTAATTTGTAGTTCAATTAATTATTGAGTTCTATTAAGTTTTTTTAGTTTAATTGGACTTTGATCCTTGTATATTGTTGATTATGTGTTTGCTCACGAAATTAATTATAGAATTTGATTGGAAAATAATTCATATGTTCATTGTGAGCACATGGTTTTTGTCTAACGAGAATTACTCCCACAAAACCAAAAAAAAAATTGTCTACTTTACGGTGTGTATTTTTGTGAATTTTCGTGTTATTTTTGGTAATTGTTTGCATTCGTATATGCATGACTATATGTGCTTAAATTAATGGAAATACAAAAATATGCCGTGTTGACATTTTTTATTTAACTTTGAAATTAGGGTTAGTTAGTTTATTTTAGAAAAATGAATATTACAAAAAAAAATATGTGTTTTTGCATTTTTAGCATTCAATGTCCAAATTGTGTATTTTATTTTAATTAATATTTAATTTTATGTGATAATTATTATTAGAAGTTAATTAGTATTTTAAGATAATTTTGGTTTTTATAATTTAATCTTAGCATTTGTTTTATTTAATTAGTAATAGAAAGATAACAGAAATCAAAGAAAAACCAGATTGGGATTTTATCTAATTCAAAATACCTCAAGCCCAAAGCTAATGCCCAAACCAAAAAAAACCCTTAGCCCAATCTTACCCCATCTGACCAAAATCCGTTTTTTTAATTATTTTTTACTATACTAACCCTAAAACACAAAAACCTAACCTAAAGATACACATAACAACAAAACAAGCCTCCACTTTACTATTCTCTCTTCTTCCTCCTTCTTCTTTCTCCCACCTCCTCCTTTCTTCCTCATCCATGGCTGCCCCATACCAGCCATACCTTCTCGCCGGCGACCACCCCCCGACCATCATCTTCCCGTCCCAAACAACCCAACGTCAAGCAGCCCCACTCTCCAATTCTCTTTTAGTTTCTTGTACAAAACAATGAAGACAATGAGAGAAAATGGAAGCTTTCTTCTAAGAAATCTTCAAAAAGGAAAATACATACATAACTCCAACATGCCGCCTTCATTGCCGCCAGCGCCCCCTCCCCTTGTTTTTCTTTCTTTTTTTTCTCATGATTATATATGTATACATTAGGTATATCTCATATGTATATTATGTATATATATATATGTATATACGAGTATATTATCTATATATATATATATATTATATATATATATATTTCGAACAGATTTATATATAAAAATATATTTATATGCATATACAAGTGTATATGTATGTATATATGTATATATATAGGTATATCATTCTATGTATACTTTGTTTATATATATATATATATATATATATATATATATATATATATATATATGGGCAGATTTGTATATATATGTATATCATAATATGTATATGTAAATATATTATTCCGATTTCATTATTAGTTTGAGTTTTATTTATATCCATATTTTGTTTGATATTTTCGGATCTAAAATAGTATATATCTGATTTTGTTTCTTACTTGTTGTTCATCATGTTCTTGATTATTTTTTCATCTTCATACTTTAATCATGTGTTTAGTTTAGTTTTAATATTGAAATGTTATAGTTTAATCATTTGCATCCTTAATCTTGGTTGTGATATTGTTAGATTTAATTCGAATTTTAGTGGATTATTAAGTTTAGTATATTAAATTTGTTTCACTATTTTTGCTTAAGTATAAATTCGGATTTTTAATTACAGAATGGAGATAGTTTGTTTGATATGTTAAGTTCAATTTAATTTAAGTTTAAGTGATTTGAAGTTACTTGTTTATTATTGTTGATAAATCTAAAAATTTTGTGTTATTTAAAAAATAATGTTGTTCTTGGTTGTTCATCATGTTGTTAGGATTGTTGTTAAAATTGTTTAAGAATTGGTTAAATTTGTTATATTTTGGTTGTTTGATTTAGGTGGATTGGTTATAGCTGATAAGGGTATAGTAGTAAATTTCAATAATTTTGGGATTATTTTGGTCATTAATTTGTAGTCAATTATTTGAATTAAAGTATTTTGTCCATTAGTTATTTAAATTAGAGTAGAAGACAAAATATTTTATAGTGGTAGCTAAAGTATTATTAAAATAAGTATAGTGGAGAACAAAACATAGTGTAGTGGGGATTTAAAGTATAATTAAAATAAAGTAGTGGATTGTTGGATTCAAGAAAGTGGAATTTTTTACATTTTTAATTTATAGTGGTCTATTTTTTAATTAATTAATGAAAGATGTCTTACTTATATATAGAAGGAGGGAGATTAGAAAAAACCAGAAGAAGAATCAAGAGAAGAAAAAATCTTAGAGAGAAGAATTTGAAAAATCTTAAGAGTGTTAGCATATAGTGAAGAAAAGAAAAAACAAAAACAAAAAAAATGAAAAAAAATGAAAAAAAATGAAAAAAAATAATTAGTCTTCCATTTTACAAATCTTATTCTGAAGTTCAATTCTGGTTATTAATTATTATTGCTTAAATCCGGATACTGGGTATTTTTGAGGTTGTTGTTGCTGCGATATTGTTGTGTTGTTATTTGCTCTATTGATCACTGGTATTCTTTTCTTTCCAATATCTGGTACATACCTAATCATGTTTAAATGATAAGATGAACACATGGGAAAGATGAGAATTTTGTTGAAATTTTAAATAGTCTTTCTATCTTCTTTTACAGATTATGTTTTAAATAATTCCGTATTAATATTCTGTAAGTTTTGTGATAACTTTAAATAATTAAGCCTTGTTATAGTAATAATAATTCACTTCTAAAAACGGTTATTAAATAGTATAATTATAAATGTGTTTATTAATGTTCAAACCGTTTAGTAAATAAAAGGAAGAATGAATTACTCTTTTGTTAATCGAATTAATTAGAACTTCTTATTGTCTTTAATAAATTAAGTTGTTAACATGTAGTTAAGTTCAATAAAAATGTGAATTTTAATTATTTTGCGTAAATTAGACATTTAGGTACGATTTGAGTTTTCAATAATACAAGAATTGTTTCTTTTCAAGTTTAACCATCTCAAAATATAGGTGTAAATAATTAAGGTTGATTATGATTTTGAAAAATAGTTGTAAATCGTTAATATCAAGGGTTTAAGTCAAAAATAGTAAAAAATTAAAAATATGAGTTTAAATTAGTTGTAAGATAATTGGTTTAGTTTGTATATATATATATATATTAGTTGTTGATTTTGCACTTTTATTTTTAGATTTATTTAAGTAATGTTTATTTTTATTAAATATTTATCTAAACATAACAAATAATATATTTTTTTCTTTTAGCTTATAAAAAACGAATTTAAATAAAATTATAGTCAATTTATAATTGCTGTTTTTCTAAAAATAAGCTTAGATTTGAACAATTTGGAATAAAAAATAATTTTTTACCATATAAGCTTTAACATGGCTATAATTTTTTATAGTTTTGAATAATTAATTTTATTGGTTTTTCTTTTTATATATTCAAGTTTTAATATTATTATGAATTAGCTTCTTTTATTATTAAGTTATGAAATTTCGTATTAATAAAATAATAATAAAATAATTTCGAAAAAAAATATATTTTCTATTTAAACATAGATTAAAATCTGTTCCATTAAGTTTTGTCATAAATTAGATAAGTATTGCATTTTTAATTTCTAAATTAATTATAAAATTTCTTTATTCATAAAAACTAAAAAAAATAGGAAATGTAGTCATTTTAGGATTATATTGTTAATAAATGAGACGAGACTCGCCAAATAAATCGCAAAAGCTGTGATGCTCTCATAAGTGTATATATTTACTTAGAAATTCGAGATTGGCCATTTAGTGAATTTTCACGGCCTTCTCAAAATAATAACGCGTTAGTAGCTTTAAGCGCGTATTTAATAACTGTACCTCCCTAAACTCAGGTGCACATTTATGTGACCCAAATCCAAATCTCAACAAAGTTGAAATGTATTGATAATCACGGGTACATTGATTGTGACGTGGTTTGAAATACATTTTCATGATGTTGCAATTCTTTTACTAAAATAATGAATAATTGTTAAAAGCGGTTAAAAGTGAAATTTTGCACATAAGTTCAAAAATTGTTAAAATCAGATAATCAAGCCAAATACAACAGTTGAGCGACCGTGCTAGAACCACGGAACTCGGGAATGCCTAACTCCTTCTCCCAGGTTAACAGAATTCCTTATCTAGGTTTCTAGTTTCGCATACTGTGACGACCCGGCCCGTCGTCACGAGAATTACCACCCCGTTATGTTGTAAATACATGTTTTATGATTTTATATCAGTGTTAGAGTCTATCGGGTGAGTTAGGAGTGAATTGGATTGAAAATGAGGTATATAGTCTTTTTGAAGGAAACTTGAATAAGGAAAAGTCAACCCGGAGTTGACTATTTGGTTAGAGGGCTCGGAATCGGATTATGATGATTCGGTTAGTTCCGTGAGGTGATTTGTGATTTAGGGGAGTAATCAGAATTGAATTTGGAGGTCCGGTGTAGATATAGGCTTGAATTGGCTAAGGTTGAATTTTGGCAAAATCCGAACGGTAGGGGAGATTTTGATCCGGGGGTCGGAATGGAATTCCGACAGTTGCAGTAGCTCCGTTAGGTATTTTGGATGTGCCCGCAAAGTTTCAGGTCATTCGGACGTCGTTTGGTCGGGTTTTTGATGGAATGTGCAATTCGGAAGTTTTGAAGAAACTTAGGCTTGAATCCGTGTGTAATTGGTGATTTTGATATTTAGCATGGTGTTTTTATGATTGGAACAAGTTCGTATCGTATTTTGGGATATGTTGGTGGTTTTCGTTGGGGTCCCGGGGGCCTCGGGGTGAATCCGGACCATCAACCGGCATTTGGAAGCAAGAAGTGACCTGCTGTAATCTGCAGATCACTGGGCAGTGTTTTGGCCTTCGCGTTCGCGAGGGCAAGGCCCGCGTTCGCGTAGGCCAGGTCCAGCATGCTTCGCGTTCGCGAGGGCGGTATCGCGTTCGCGTATTGGGAAGGCTGGGAAGCATCGCGAACGCGTGGGTGAAGGTCGCGTTCGCGTATGAGGGAGTTGGAACGCATCGCGTTCGCGTGGGTCTAGGCCGCAATCGCAAAGAAGGATTTGGCGAGGTCACGCGTTCGCGTGGGAGACTACGCGTTCGCGTAGATTAAAAATCTGGAGCTGGGAAGTTGACCTTCGCGGACGCGTGAAGGTGTGCCGCGTTCGCGATGAAGAAGAGGAAAAAGGCATCGCGTTCGCGTGAGAGGTGTCGTGAACGCGATGAAGGAAATAGGCTGGCAGTGAATTAAAAGCCAGAACTGGTCAGTCGCGGGTTTAATACCCAAAACCTCCATTTTTGAGTTCCAAGAGAAGAAATTGACGGGAGATTGTTGGGAAATCATTGGGGTTTCGTTGGAGGTAAGTTTTGTGGCTTAATTACATCATTTTAACATGAAATCCTTGGTTAAATCCCTGTAAATGGAAGATTAAATTTGGGTTTGAGCCCTAGGCCTAAATTAAAGAAAAACACTAATTTGAGTGGGCAAATGGAGTCTAATTTTGGTAAATTTTATATGCCTAGACTCGTATCAAGATGAGGATTCCGAATATGTGATTTTTGTAATTTTTCGACAAATGTACCGAAAGTCGGGTTTTGACAACTTTGGGAATTTTGATGTAAATTGAGTTGTATTGATTGGGTGTCGTCTCATTGGCCTAATTTGTTGTGTTTCTACTGTATTTGATCAGATTCTATGTGTGCGGAGCTTGATTCTCGTGGCAAGGGCATTGCTGAGTAGTCGTCGCGCCGTATTGAGGTGAGTAATAGATGTGGGTGATGACCAGCGGGTTCGAAACCCCGGTATACCACTTTCTAACGCTGTATAGCAGCGAGACACGTACTCTCATGTGGGTGCGGGGTCGATTGTGATTGGGGACTATGGCTTAGCCCGACTTGCAGATACTGTGTTATGATATTAGGCTATTCATGAGCCGTCGAACCTCCTTCTCGGATGGTTGCATATTATACCGTGATATTGGCTACTCTTGAGCCGTTGAACCCCCTTCTTGGGTGGTTGAGTATACTTGTGGGCCGTGAGCCAGTTATTGGATCCCGCGAGGATCGTTATCATTGTCTTTTCATATTGACATGTTAGTTACTACCAGTCCGTAGCTATTTCTGTTATCATGCTATTTCCAATCTCCGGAACTTGGTATTACTGTTTTCCAACTGAAAAATGATAAAGAGGTTTTCAAAACTACTTTTGAGCCTGCGAGGCTGTATTTGCATATTGGATACACATGAATGGATCGGACTGCACGCCGCAGTGGTATACGGATCGGGCAGCGCGCCGCAGCAGGTGTGATATTAATATTGTGCTTGGGTTGTAGGAGCCCCTCCGGAGTCTGAACCCCCACGGTGAGCACGGGTACCCAAATTGGATCGGGCTACGCGCCATAGCGGTCATATCATGCATTGCATTGCATTTAGCAACATCTGCTAGCTGTTATACTGTTTTGCTGGTACTTGTTGGTACAGGTACAGTCGATATTGATTCTGTGACAGGGTATTGATTACAGCTTTACATAGTGCTTTATTGCGGATTTCTTATCTGCGATGTCTTACCCTTGTTTATTACCACTGAGTCTGGCAGTACTCATTTTACTCCTTGCACCTTGTGTGCAGATCCAGGTACCTCTCAGCAGTGATCCAGTAGCTGTGCAAGGCGACATTTGTGGATATTCGAGGTAGCTGCAGAGTCCGCAGGACCCGATATTCCTTCTCACACTCTCTTGGTTTTGTATTGACTTTTCTTTCCGTACTTGGTATCTTGTAAACCTTTATACACTCATGTTCAGTAGAGGCTCATGACTCTTGACCCTTCGATCTATGGGAGTTGATGTATCATGGGACTTGGTTCCCCGTTTTCGTTATATGTATCACTGTTATTTCGTGAATTAATATGCTTAAATGGGTTAAAGAGAGCTTCTAGCTCCGTGGTTGATATTGATTGGTCGGGCCTGGCTTAGCAATGTGCCGGGCGCCATCACGACCGGATTTGGGGTAGTGACAAGTTGGTATCAGGAGCCTAGGTTTACTAGGCCTCGCGAGTCTTGAGCCGGTTAGTAGAGTCTCGTGGATCGGTACGGGACGCCTGTACTTATCCTCGGGAGGCCGCGAACCTTTAGGAAACACTTCACTTTTCTTGAACTCGTCGTGCGATCTTGTTGTTCCGAGAACCGAACTTCTATATTCTATTCTCTCGCGGATGGCGAGAACGCGAGCATCGGGACAAGGTGGACGACCTCCATCGCCACCTGTTAGAGGCCGTGGGCGCGGTCGTCCCAGAGGTAGAGGTAGGCCGGCCGAGGCGGTTCCGGCTCGACCCGCCCGTTGTACCGGTTCAGGAGCGGCCCCCGGTGGTTGATGCTCCGGCAGCCCCGGCTCGAGCTGCGACCGTATCTATTGCTATTCCCGGTCTTCGGGAGACTCTCGCTAAGATATTATCGGTGTGTTCCGGTTTGGCTCGGGTAGTTTCGGCTACCGCCACCGTAGCGACATCTCAGCAGGGGGTGGTCGGCGGACCCCTGCAGCTCGCACACCCGAGCGGGTAGTTCAGGCGCAGGTGGTCGCACCGGTTATTCCTCCGGCTACACCAGCTCCAGCTCCAGAGCATATGGTTCCAGGTTATGCCCGATGACGAGCAGCGTCGTCTCGAGAGATTTGGTAGACTTCAGCCACCCCATTTCGGTGGCGTTGAGGGCGAGGATGCCCGGGGTTTCTTGGACAAGTGTCGGAGGATGTTGCGGACGGCCTGGTATTCTTGAGTCCAGGGAGTTTCATTTACTACTTTTTAGTTCACTCGGTCCCGCATTTGATTGGTGGGAAGAGTTTGAGAGGCGTAGGCCTACAGGGAGCAGCACCTCTCACATGGTAGCGGTTCTCTACTCTCTTTCTAGAGAAATATGTACCTCAGTCTTGTCGCGAGGAGCTACGTCGCCGGTTCGAGTGGTTGGTTCGGGGCGACATGTCTGTGACCCAGTATGAGCTCAGATTCACACAGTTGGCTAGGCATGCCACATGGATGATCCCTAATGATAGGGAGAGGATCGGGAGGTTCATTGATGGCCTCAACTACTCTATCCGCATTCTTATGACCAGAGAGAGAGTTTTGTCATCATCATTTGAGCAGGTTGTTGATATGGCATGCTCCATTGAGGCGGATCGTCGCCGAGAGAGAGGAGCGGGAGGCCAAGAGGTCTCGTGGTTCTGGCAGTTTCAGTGGTGCTCCATCTAGAGGGCATTCCCAGCAGAGCAGAGGTCGCTCATCTAGACCTTCTTATCTGCGCTGTCTTACCCTTGTTTATTACCACTGAGTCTGGCAGTACTCATTTTACTCCCTGCACCTTGTGTGCAGATCCAGGTGCGGCACCCACTTCATCGGCCCAGGGTCCTTCTGCGGCGAGGGTTTCCCTTCAGTCCCCTTCTCCAGCACCAGGTGTATGTTATGAGTGTGGTGAATTTGGCCACATGAGGAGACAGTGCCCTCGACTCCGCAGGGACAAGACTCAGCAGAGGGATCAGCCCTCATCTTCAGCACCATCTCAGACTAGTAGAAATGGAGGTCAGTCTTCTCGTGGTTGCCCCAGGGGCGAGGAGAGATCTGGTGGAGGCCAGGCACGGTTCTCTGCACTTCCTGATAGGCGTGATGCAGTTGCCTCCGATGTAGTAATGTCACGACCCAAACCCTGGTCGTGATGGCGCCCAACACAATGCTAGGCAAGCCCGACCATATTATCCCTTAAACCAGCTAGTTATTAATCAAATTAATCTTAAACAGTAAATGATCATATCAGGTGATAACCGAATCATAAAACATACAAAATACGGTCCCAAACATATCGTGGTGTCACGAGACTGAGCCTCTACAGAATAGCATTCTAATACAATCAAGTCTAGGCAAGTAGGAAGTCAACAAGATGATAAAAAAGGAGAAACAAGCTCTGCGGACGCTGGCAGCTACCTCGTAATCTCCGCAAAAGTAGACAAGGATCGGCAGCTAAAATGTCTCAACTGCTCTCGGGTACCTGTGGATCTGCACAGAAAGTGCAGGGGAGTGGGGTGAGTATATTTCAACTCAGTGAGTAACAATAATAAATAATAACTGAAGGTAAGAAATCCTGTGCTATCACTTAGCAGTTCTAAGTCAACCCTCACAAGTACGTCATCACTATAGTAGAACTCTAACCTCCAATCTACGTTTATCTCTACCAGATTCTACACTGAACCAACCCTCACTCGTACCCCTACGGTGTACGGCCATCTCAACATATAAAGACACATACTTATGCCTATAATGTATAAGTGTTTAAGTAGATAGTAGGATATGATTAAGTATAATGTTGCGGCGTGCAGCCCGCTCCAATACATATACCGCTGCGGCGCGCAGCCCGCTCCATTTTACGTCGGCGGCGCTCACTGGGGGTGTATACAGACTTCGGAGGGGCTCCCTAGGCCCAAGCACTATAATACTGTGGCGTGCAGTACGATCCACACAAATATTACTGCGGCGTGCAGTCTGATCCAATATATATATGTATATATCTCTATACTACTGCGGCGTGCAGCCCGATCCCATAATATACACCAGTGCTCACTGAGAATGTGTGCAGACTCAGACTCCGAAGGGGCTCCTACAGCCCAAGCGCAATAATACTGCGGCGTGCAGTCCGTCCCACATGTATATTACATGTATATTACTGCGGCGTGCAGTCCGATCCAATATATATACTGCTGCGGCGTGCGGCCCGATCCAATATAGGTATATATATATAATACCTCATAATGGGTCCTTGACCCTTTCCCAGTCACTATGTGCTTGGCCTCTCATGCCCAATATAATATATCACAGTGGGTCCTGGACCCTATCTCAGTCAATATAGACTTGGCCTTTCAGGCCCACTCAGCTAGAACAGGGAATTCCACCCTAGATAATCTCTCTCAATGTACATATCTAGTAGGGGCTCATATTATGCTATACAGCTAGAGCTACGGCTGAGTGTATGTTTCCAACATGATATAAGGGTCACCTAGCTTTATAGGTTCCCTAATGCTCTGCAGATCGGCACAAGGCCCCAAACATGGCTATTAGCCCAATTGTACAGTTATAATCTCAGTAACAGTCATACAACACAGTATTCTATAAGCCGGGAAGGACTAAGTCCGAACCCCCAATCACAATGTCACTACGCCCGTCATAGAACGTGTGTCTCATCTCAATATAGCACTGCGAAGTGCTAGTACGGGGTTTCAAACCCTCGGTACATTATTTACTACTACCACTCACCTCGAACCGGTAGAAGCTTCAATCCGCCTTGCGCTTGCCTCGCAAATCAATCGCCTCGGGTGCCAAATCTGCTCAAAATCATAGAGAATGCATCAATATACGCTAATTTCACGAAATTCATTCGAAATAACCCAATTTATTTCAAAACCCACAAGTTGTCAAAACCCGACTTTTGGTACACTTGTTGTAAATTTACAAAAATCACATATTCGGAATCCTCATCTCGATACGAGTCTAGGCATATAAAATTTACCAAAATCGGACTCTATTTGCCCACTCAAATCAGTGTTTTTCTTAAATTTAGGCCTAGGGCTCAAACCCACCTTTAATCTTCCATTTACAGAAATTTAAACCATGATTTCATGTTAAAATGATGTAATTAAGCCACAAATCTTACCTCCAACGAATCCCCGATGAATTACCAGCAATTCCCGTGAGTTTCTCTCTCTAGAACTCAAAAATGGCATTTTTGGGTATTAAACCCGCGACTGGTTCTGTTCTGAACTTAACTTCACTGCCAGCCTCTTTTCTTCATCGCGTTCGCGACGCCTCTCACGCGAACGCGATGCCTTTCTCCTCTTCTTCATCGCGAACGCGGCACTCTCTCACGCGTCCGCGAAGATCAACTCCTCAGCCTCCTGACTTTTACTCTACGCGAACGCGACGTGAAGTCACGCGTCCGCGATGCCTTACCTTTTCCTCTTACGCGAACGCGACCCACCCATCGCGAACGCGATGGCCAACTGGCCTCAACCTTCGCGAACGCGGCATTGCCCTCGCGAACGCGATGCCTTACTGAACCTGGCCTTCGCGAACGCGGAACCTTCCTTCGCGAACGCGAAGGCTTATTTTATGCCCAGTGATCTGCAATTTACAGCAGACCATTTCTTGCTTCCAAATGCCGGATGATGGTCCGGATTCACCCCGAGGCCCCGGGACCCCAACGAAAACCACCAACATACCCCAAAACACGATACGAACTTGTTCCAATCATAAAAACACCATCCTAAACATCAAAAGCACCAATTACACACGGATTCAAGCCTAAATTTCTTAAAAACTTCCGAATTACACATTCTATCAAAAACCCGACCAAACGACGTCCGAATGACCTAAAATTTTGCGGACATATCCAAAATCACATAACGAAGCTACAAAAATTGTCGGAATTCCATTCCGACCCCCGGATCAAAATATCACCTACCATCCAGTTTTCGCCAAATTTCAACCTTCGCCAATTCAAGCCTAAAACTACACCGGACCTCCGAATTCAATTCCGATTGTTCTCCTAAGTCATAAATGATTCCCCGGAACTAATCGAATCATCAGAATCTGGTTCCGAGCTCTCTAACTACATAGTCAACTCCGGGTTGACTTTCCTTATTCAAGTTTCCTTCAAAAAGGTTATATGCCTCATTTTCATTTCAATTCACTCCTAACTTCCCCGATAGACTCTAATACTGATATAAAAGCATGAATTATGTAATTACAACATAACGGGATGGTAATTCCCGTGACGACGGGCCGGGTCGTCACATTCTCCCCAACTTAAACAAACGCTCGTCCTCGAGCGGATCAAGAAACATACCTGAAGTCTCGAATAGCTGAGGGTATCTGCTCCGCATCTCCTGTTCAACCTCCCAAGTAGCCTCCTCTACGGGTCGACCTCTCCACTGAACCTTAACCGATGCAATCTCCTTCGACCTCAACTTCCTTACTTGGCGACCCAAAATAGCAATAGGCTCCACATCATAGGATAGATCACCATCAAGCTGAATGGTACTGAAGTCTAATACATGGGACGGATCTCCGATGTACTTCCGGAGCATCGACACATGGAATACTGGATGAACGCTGGATAAGCTGGGTGGCAAGGCTAACTCATATGCCACCTCTCCAACTCTCCTGAGTATCTCAAAAGGGCCAATATACCTGGGACTCAACTTCCCTTTCCTCCCGAACCTCATGACACCCTTCATGGGTGAAACCTTCAGCAATACTCTATCACCAACCATGAAAGACAACTCTCGAACCCTACGGTCTGCATAACTCTTCTGGCGAGACTGTGCTGTGCGAAGCCTCTCCTGGATCAACTTTGCTCTACCCAGAGCATCCTGAACTAACTCAGTCCCTATCAATCGATCCTCACCAGGCTCAAACCATCCGACGGGAGATCTACACCGTCCTGCCATACAATGCCTCATACGGGGCCATCTGAATACTCGACTGGTAGCTGTTGTTGTAGGCAAACTCGGCAAGTGGTAAGAATTCATCCCACGAACCACCAAAGTCAATCACACATGCTCGCAACATATCCTCCGGGATCTGAATAGTACGCTCAGACTGCCCGTCTGTCTGGGGGTGAAATGCGGTGCTCAACTCGACCCGCGTACCCATCTCTCGCTGAAATGCTCTCCAAAACTGAGAAGTGAACTGAGTGCCTCCTGTCAGATATAATAGACACTGGGACCCCATGCAACCTGACAATCTCCCGAATAAAGATCGCCGCCAACCGCTCCGATGAGTAAGTAGTACTAACTGGGATGAAATGTGCGGACTTAGTCAGCCGATCAACAATCACCCATACAGAATCAAACTTCCTCGCTGTCCGAGGTAGCCCAATAACAAAATCCATGGTGATCCTCTCCCATTTCCATTCGGGAATAACCATACGCTGAAGAACACCGCCCGGTCTCTGATGCTCATATTTGACCTGCTGGCAATTGAGGCACTTAGCTACATGCCTAACAATATCCATCTTCATTCTCCTCCACCAGTAGTGCTGTCTCAAGTCTTGGTACATCTTTGCGGCACCTGGGTGAATAGAGTACCGCGAACCGTGTGCCTCCTCAAGTATCAACTCCCGCAAACCATCAACATTGGGCACGCATATACGGCCCTGCATCCTCAGAACACCATCACCGTCGATAGTCACATCTCTAACATCATTATGCTGCACTCTGTCCTTAAGGACAAGCAAATGTGGGTCATCATACTGTCGCTCCCTGATGCGATCATATAAGGAAGATCGAGAAACAACACAAGCCAACACCCGACTCGGCTCCGAAATATCTAATCTCACTAGCCGATTGGCTAGGGCATGAACATCATAAGCAAATGGCCTCTCCCCAACTGGGATGAAAGCTAGGCTGCCCATGCTAACCGCCTTCCGACTCAAGGCATCGGCCACCACATTGGCCTTTCCCGGATGATACAAAATAGTGATATCATAGTCCTTAAGCAACTCCAACCACCTCCGCTGTCTCAAATTAAGGTCCTTCTGTCTGAATAAGTGCTGAAGGCTGCGATGATCCGTGAACACCTCACGGGAGACACCATACAGGTAATGCCTCCAAATCTTCAAAGCATGAACTATGGCTGCTAGCTCCAAATCATGAACAGGGTAGTTCTTCTCGTGGGGCTTCAACCGACGAGAAGCATAAGCAATGACCCTACCCTCCTGCATCAACACACAACCAATGCCCACTCCTGAGGCATCACAATATACAGTATAAGAATCTGAAGCTGTCGGTAGAATCAAGACTGGTGCTGTGGTCAGTGCTGTCTTGAGCTTCTGAAAGCTCTCCTCGCACTCCTCGGACCATAAGAAAGGAACACCCTTCCGAGTCAATCTAGTCAAGGGTGAAGCAATAGAAGAGAACCCCTGAACGAATCGGCGATAATACCCTGCCAATCCCAGAAAGCTACGGATCTCAGTAACTGAGGTCGGTCCGGGCCAACTCTGCACTGCCTCGACCTTCCTCGGATCTACCCGAATACCATCACAGGACACCACGTGCCCTAAGAATGCCACGGACTCAAGCCAGAACTCACATTTGGAGAACTTAGCATATAGCTTCTCCTCCCTCAATCTCTGCAACACAATACTCAAATGCTGAGCATGCTCCTCCCGACTACGGGAGTAGACTAGAATGTCATCAATGAACACAATCACAAATGAATCCAAATAAGGCCCGAACACACTGTTCATCAGATGCATAAATGCTGCTGGGGCGTTGGTCAGCCCAAACGACATCACAAGGAAGTCATAGTGACCATATCTGGTCCTGAATGCAGTCTTCATAATGTCGGACTCTCTAATCTTCAGTTGATGGTAGCCCGAACGAAGATCAATCTTCGAGAACACCCTAGCTCCCTGGAGCTGATCAAATAAATCATCAATACGAGGCGGAGGATACTTATTCTTCACCGTTACTTTGTTTAGCTGCCTATAGTCAATACACATCCTCATAGATCCGTCCTTCTTCTTAACAAACAGGATCGGTGCACCCCACCAGCGACACACTCGGCCGAATGAACCCCTTATCTAGGAGTTCCCGGAGTTGCTCCTTCAATTCCTTCAGCTCAGCTGGTGCCATACGATACGGAGGAATAGAAATAGGCTGAGTGTCCGGCACCAAATCGATACCAAAATCAATATCCCTATCCGGCGGCATGCCCGGCAGGTCTGAGGGAAACACATCGGGAAAGTCTCGCACAATGGGAACAAAATCAATACTGGGAGTCCGGGCCTCGACCTCCCGCACAAATGCTAAATAAGAGAGACATCCTTTCCCAACCATTCGTTGGGCCTCGAGGAAAGATATTACCCTGCTAGGTACATACTCGGTCGTGCCTCGCCACTCGATCCTCTGAATGCCCGGCATAGCCAAAGTGACTGTCTTAGCATGACAGTCCGGAATAGCATGACATGGAGATAGCCAGTCCATGCCCAATATAACATCAAAATCAATCATGCTGAGAAGCAACAGGTCTACTCGGGTCTCCGGACCTCCAATAGTGACCAAACAGGACCGGTATACGTGGTCCACAACAATAGTATCCCCTACCGGGGTAGATACATGCACTCGCAGCTCAAGACTCCCTCGGGTCGTGCCCAAATGAGGAGCAAAATATGTAGACACATAAGAATAAGTAGAACCGGGATCAAACAATGCTGAGGCATCTCTGTGGCAGACTGAAATAATACCTGTAATGACAGCATCAGAAGCAACGGCCTCAGATCGGCCCTGCGGAGCATAGCATCTCGCCTGTCCGCCTGATCGGCCTCCCCCTCGAGGGCGACCCCTAGCTGGCTGACCCTCACCCCTAACTCGCGGGGCGGGTGCTGAAGTAGAAGGACTAGATGACGAGGGCTGCCCTCTCTGCTGATAAGACCTGGAAACCATACGGGGACATTCTCTGCAGATATGCCCAAACTCTCCGCACTCGAAGCAACTCCCCGATGCTGGGGGCTGAGACTGATAAGGACACCTAGCGCTGAAGTGTCCAGCTGATGAACTAGGCCGAGAAGAACCCTGGGCAGATGGGGCCTATGAAGAACTCTGAGCTGGCATGGCGCTAAGAGATGGGTGGCTCTGGTGAGAACCTTGATAACCCTGACTAGAAGACCATCTACGGCGATCTGAGCGACCCGACTGCGAAGACCTGAAAGAGCGACCTCGGCTCTGCTGACTCTGGCCTCTGGTCTGAGTGCCACTGGAACTAGCTGCTCCTCGAGGCCTCTTGGCCTCCCTCTCATCCCGCTCTATGTGACGATCTGTCTCTATGTCGCGAGCAATATCCACAACATCCTCAAATATACGACTCAAAACCCTCTCCCGAGTCATCGGAATACGAATGGGATAAATGAGGCCGTCCACGAAGCGCCCAATCCTCTCTCCGTCGGAATGAACCAACCACGGTGCATATCTGGACAACTCTGTAAACCTGATCTCATACTCTGACACTGACATGTCCCCTTGACGGAGACACTCAAACTGCCTACGCATCTCCTCTCTCTGAGATCGAGGCACCCATTTCTCCAAAAACATAGTGGAGAACTCCGGCCATGATAGTGGTGCTTCTCCGGCTGGCCTGCGGCGCTCATAAGCCTCCCACCAAGCGAAGGCTGGTCCCTGAAACTGAAAGGTAGTGAAAGATACCCCACTGGACTCCAATATCCCTGCCGTACGAAGCATCCGACGGCACTTGTCCAGAAAACCTTGGGCATCCTCGCCCGGAGTACTAGTGAACACTGGAGGAGATAACCTAGTGAACCTCTCGAGACGATGATGCTCATCTTCCGTCATAGTTGGGACCCTGTCCCCCTGAACCTGATCCGTTGGCTGAACCGGAACCACAGGCTGAACTGGAGGAGCCTCTGGTGTCTGCAAGCCCTGCACTGCTAGCTCTGGAGTGCGTGCTACGGGGGTCTGATGACCACCCCCGGTCCCTGATGCAGCTGCCGCAGTAGTAACTGAAACCGCCTGTGCTAGGCCAGTGCAAACTGCTAGTATCTGAGCCAGGGTCTTCTGTAAACCCGGAATGACAATGGGCACAGCTGGTGCCTGAACTGGTGCTGTTGGCACCTCTGCAACAGGGGGCTGTGGGTCAGCTGGCACTGCATCAGCTGCCTGACCTCCACCACGACCACGACCGCGTCCACAGCCTCTAGCAGGTGGTATGGTGGTCGTCCTCCACGTCCGGATGATCGAGTTCTCGCCATCTGCGAGAGAATAGAATGTCAAAGTTTTGTTCAAGTCAAAAGTAATCGCACGACAAGAATTCCAAGAATTGAAACTTTTCCTAGAACGGTTTGCAGCCTCCCAAGGATAAGTACAGGCGTCCCCGCACCGATCTACGAGACTCTACCAACCGGCTCATGACTCGCGAGACCTGTTAACCTAGGCTCTGATACCAACTTGTCACGACCCAAACCCTGGTCGTGATGGCGCCCAACACAATGCTAGGCAAGCCCGACCATATTATCCCTTAAACCAGCCGGTTATTAATCAAATTAAACTTAAACAGTAAATGATCATATCAGGTGATAACCGAAACGTAAAACATACAAAATACGGTCCCAAACATATCGTGGTGTCACGAGACTGAGCCTCTACAGAATAGCATTCTAATACAATCAAGTCTAGGCAAGTAGGAAGTCAACAAGATGATAAAGAAGGAGAAACAAGCTCTGCGGACGCTGGCAGCTACCTCGTAATCTCCGCAAAAGTAGACAAGGATCGGCAGCTAAAATGTCTCAACTGCTCTCGGGCACCTGTGGATCTGCACAGAAAGTGCAGGGGAGTGGGGTGAGTATATTTCAACTCGGTGAGTAACAATAATAAATAATAACTGAAGGTAAGAAATCCTGTGCTATCACTTAGCAGTTCTAAGGCAACCCTCACAGGTACGTCATCACTATAGTAGAACTCTAACCTCCAATCTACGTTTATCTCTACCAGATTCTACACTGAACCAACCCTCACTCATACCCCTACGGTGTACGGCCATCTCAACATATAAAGACACATACTTATGCCTATAGTGTATAAGTGTTCAAGTAGATAGTAGGATATGATTAAGTATAATGCTGCGGCGTGCAGCCCGCTCCAATACATATACCGCTGCGGCGCGCGGCCCGCTCCATTTAACGTCGACGGCACTCACTGGGGTGTGTATACAGACTTCGGAGGGGCTCCCTAGGCCCCAGCACTATAATACTGCGGCGTGCAGCACGATCCACACAAATATTACTGCGGCGTGCGGTCCGATCCAATATATATATATGTATATATCTCTATACTGCGGCGGCGTGCAGCCCGATCCCATCATATACACCGGTGCTCACCGAGAATGTGTGCGGACTCGGACTCGAAGGGGCTCCTACGGCCCAAGCGCAATGATACTGCGGCGTGCGGTCCGTCCCGCGTGTATGTTACATGTATATCACATGTATATTACTGCGGCGTGCGGTCCGATCCAATATATATACTGCTGCGGCGTGCGGCCCGATCCAATATAGGTATACATATATAATACCTCATAATGGGTCCTCGACCCTATCCATGTCAATATATGCTTGGCCTCTCAGGCCCAATATAATATGTCACAGTGGGTCATAGACCCTGTCTCAGTCAATATAGACTTGGCCTTTCAGGCCCACTCAGCTAGAACAAGGAATTCCACCCTAGATAATCTCTCTCAATGTACATATCTAGTACGGGCTCATATTATGCTATACAGCTAGAGCTACGGCTGAGTGTATGTTTCCAACATGATATAAGGGTCACCTAGCTTTATAGGTTCCCTAATGCTCTACAGATCGGCACAAGGCCCCAAACATGGCTATTAGCCCAATTGTACAGTTATAATCTCAGTAACAGTCATACAACACGGTATTCTATTAGCCGGGAAGGACTAAGTCCGAACCCCCAATCACAATGTCACCACGCCCGTCATAGAACGTGTGTCTCATCTCAATATAGCACTGTGAAGTGCTAGTACGGGGTTTCAAACCCTCAGTACATTATTTACTACTACCACTCACCTCGAACCGGTAGAAGCTTCAATCCGCCTTGCGCTTGCCTCGCAAATCAATCTCCTCGGGTGCCAAATCTGCTCAAAATCATAGAGAATGCATCAATATACGCTAATTTCACGAAATTCATTCGAAATAACCCAATTTATTTCAAAACCCACAAGTTGTCAAAACCCAACTTTTGGTACACTTGTCGAAAATTTACAAAACTCACATATTCGGAATCCTCATCTCGATACGAGTCTAGGCATATAAAATTTACCAAAATCGGACTCTATTTGCCCACTCAAATCAGTGTTTTTCTTAAATTTAGGCCTAGGGCTCAAACCCACCTTTAATCTTCCATTTACAGAAATTTAACCCATGATTTCATGTTAAAATGATGTAATTAAGCCACAAAACTTACCTCCAACGAATCCCCGATGAATTACCAGCAATTCCCGTGAGTTTCTCTCTCTAGAACTCAAAAATGGCGTTTTTGGGTATTAAACCCGCGACTGGTTCTGTTCTGAACTTAACTTCACTGCCAGCCTCTTTTCTTCATCACGTTCACGACGCCTCTCACGCGAACGCGATGCCTTTCTCCCCTTCTTCATCGCGAACGCGGCACTCTCTCACGCGTCCGCGAAGATCAACTCCTCAGCCTCCTGACTTTTACTCTACGCGAACGCGACGTGAAGTCACGCGTCCGCGATGCCTTACCTTTTCCTTTTACGCGAACGCGACCCACCCATCGCGAACGCGATGGCCAACTGGCCTCAACCTTCACGAACGCGGCATTGCCCTCGCGAACGTGATGCCTTACTGAACCTGGCCTTCGCGAACGCGGAACCTTCCTTCGCGAACGCGAAGGCTAAAATTTCACCCAGTGATCTGCAATTTACAGCAGGCCATTTCTTGCTTCCAAATGTCGGATGATGGTCCGGATTCACCCCGAGGCCCCGGGACCCCAACGAAAACCACCAACATACCCCAAAATACGATACGAACTTGTTCCAATCATAAAAACACCATCCTAAACATCAAAATCACCAATTACACACGGATTCAAGCCTAAATTTCTTAAAAACTTCCGAATTACACATTCTATCAAAAACCCGACCAAACGACGTCCGAATGACCTGAAATTTTGCGGAAATATCCAAAATCACATAACGAAGCTACGGAAATTGTCGGAATTCCATTCCGACCCCCGGATCAAAATATCACCTACCATTCGGTTTTCGCCAAATTTCAACCTTCGCCAATTCAAGCCTAAAACTACACCGGACCTCCGAATTCAATTCCGATTGTTCTCCTAAGTCATAAATGATTCCCCGGAACTAATCGAATCATCAGAATCTGGTTCCAAGCTCTCTAACTACATAGTCAACTCCGGGTTGACTTTCCTTATTCAAGTTTCCTTCAAAAAGGTTATATGCCTCATTTTCATTTCAATTCACTCCTAACTTCCCCGATAGACTCTAATACTGATATAAAAGCATGAATTATGTAATTACAACATAACGGGATGGTAATTCCCGTGACGACGGGCCGGGTCGTCACAAGTAATTACATGTATCATTTCTGTCTATCACAGAGATGCCTCTGTTCTATTTGATCCAGGGTCCACATATTCTTACGTGTCCTCTTATTTTACACATCATTTGGGTGCGACTCGTGGTAGTCTTGATTTATCTGTTCATGTATCCACCCCCGTGGGTGATACGATTGTGGTGGATCATATCTATAGATCCTGTGTTATATCTATTGGGGGTCTGGAGACCCAGGCAGACTTGTTATTGTTCGGTATGGTGGACTTTGATGTTATATTGGATATGGACTGGTTGCCTCCGTACCATGCTATATTGGACTGTCATGCTAAGACAGTTACGTTGGCCATTCCTGGTATTTCTCAGATCGAGTGGCGGGGTTCGACCGATTTCGTCCCTAGCCGTGTTATTTCGTTCTTAAAAGCTCAGAAGATGGTTGAAAAAGGGTGTTTATCGTACTTAGATTTTGTGAGAGATGTGGGAGCTGAGTCTCCTAGCATTGATTCTGTACCTATTGTGAGGGACTTCCCAGATGTATTCCCCTCAGACCTGCCGGGCATGCCGCCGGACAGGGATATTGATTTTGGCATTGACTTGGTGCCGGGCACTCGGCCCATATCCGTTCCTCCTTATCGGATGGCACCAGCTGAGTTGAAAGAACTGAAAGAGCAGCTTCAAGAGCTTCTGGATAAGGGTTTCATCCGTCCTAGTGTGTCCCCGTGGGGTGCGCCGGTATTATTTATTAAAAAGAAAGATGGTTCCATGTGAATGTGTATTGATTATAGGCAATTGAACAAAGTGACCAGTGAAGAACAAGTACCCTCTACCGCGCATAGATGATTTGTTTGATCGGTTACAGGGTGCGAGGGTATTTTCTAAGATCGATCTTCGTTCAGGCTATCATCAGCTGAAGATCAGGGACTCGGATATTATGAAGACTGCATTCAGGACCCGATATGGTCATTATGAGTTCCTTGTGATGTCGTTTGGGTCGACCAACGCCCCAGCAGCATTTATGCATCTGATGAACAGTGTGTTCAGACCTTATTTGGATTCATTTGTGATTGTGTTCATTGATGACATTCTAGTCTACTCCCGTAGTCGGGAGGAGCATGCTCAGCATTTGAGTATTGTGTTGCAGAGATTGAGGGAGGAGAAGCTATATGCTAAATTCTCCAAGTGCGAGTTTTGGCTCGAGTCCGTAGCATTTATGGGGCATGTGGTGTCTCGTGATGGTATTCAGGTTGATCCAAAGAAGATAGAGGCGGTGCAGAGTTGGCCTAGACCGTCCTCAGCTACAGAGATTAGGAGTTTTCTTGGCTTGGCGGGATATTATCACCGATTTGTCCAAGGATTTTCATCCATTGCTTCTTTATTGACTAAATTGACCCAGAAGGGTGCACCATTCGTGTGGTCGGATGAGTGCGAGGAGAGCTTTCAGAAGCTCAAGACGGCTTTGACCACAGCTCCAGTGTTAGTATTGCCATCAGCTTCAGGTTCATATACTGTTTATTGTGATGCCTCGAGAGTGGGGATAGGTTGTGTGTTGATGCAGGAAGGTAAGGTAATTGCTTATGCTTCTCGGCAGTTGAAGCCACATGAGAAGAACTATCCTGTTCATGATTTGGAGCTAGCCGCCATTGTTCATGCATTGAAGATTTGGAGGCACTATTTGTACGGTGTGTCTTGTGAGGTGTATACCGACCATCGTAGTCTCCAGCACTTGTTCAAACAGAAAGACCTTAATTTGAGACAGCGGAGATGGCTTGAGTTGCTGAAGGATTATGACATTACTATATTATATCATCCGGGAAGGCCAATGTGGTGGCCGATGCTTTGAGCCGGAAGGCGGTCAGTATGGGGAGCTTGGCATATATTCCAGCTGAGGAGAGACCATTTGCTTATGATGTTCAGGTGCTAGCCAATCGGCTAGTGAGGTTAGATATTTCGGAGCCCAGTCGGGTATTGGCTTGTGTTGTATCTCGGTCATCTCTATATGATCGTATTCGTGAGCGCCAGTATGATGATCCACATTTGGCTGTCCTTAAGGACAGAGTTCAGCATGATGATGCTAGAGATGTCACCATTGATAGTGACGGCGTATTGAGGATGCAGGGCCGGATATGTGTGCCCAATGTTGATGGCCTTCGTGAGTTGATTTTGGAGGAGGCCCATAGCTCGCGGTATTCTATCCATCCAGGAGCCGCGAAGATGTATCAAGATTTGAAACATCACTATTGGTGGAGAAAGATGAAAATGGACATTGTCGGACATGTAGCACGGTGCCTCAACTGTCAGCAGGTTAAGTACGAGCATCAGAGGCCCGGCGGTGTATTTCAGCGCATTGTTATTCCTGAGTGGAAATGGGAGAGGATCACTATGGACTTTGTTACTGGACTCCCTCGGACGGCGAGGAAGTTTGATTCTGTATGGGTGATTGTGGATAGACTGACCAAGTCAGCTCACTTCATTCCAGTTAGTACTACCTACAAATCAGAGCGGTTGGCAGCGATCTTTATTTGAGAGATTGTTTGGTTGCATGGGGTCCCAGTGTCTATCATATCCGACAGGGGTACTCGGTTCACTTCTCGGTTTTGGAGAGCATTTCAGCGAGAGATGGGTACACGGGTTGAGTTGAGTACAGCATTTCACCCCCAGACAGACGGACAGTCTGAGCGCACTATTCAGATTCCGGAGGATATGTTGCGAGCGTGTGTGATTGACTTTGGTGGTTCGTGGGATGAGTTCCTACCACTTGCCGAGTTTGCCTACAACAACAGTTATCAGTCGAGTATTCAGATGGCCCCGTATGAGGCATTGTATGGCAGACGGTGTAGATCCCCCGTGGGATGGTTTGAGCCTGGTGAGGTTAGATTGATAGGGACCGAGTTAGTCCAGGATGCTCTGGATAGAGCAAAGTTGATCCAGGAGAGGCTTCGTACAGCACAGTCTCGTCGGAAGAGTTATGCGGACCGTAGAGTTCGAGAGTTGTCTTTCATGGTTGGTGACAGAGTATTGTTGAAGGTTTCACCTATGAAGGGTGTCATGAGGTTTGGGAAGAAAGGAAAGTTGAGTCCTAGGTACATTGGTCCTTTTGAGATACTCGGGAGGGTTGGAGAGGTGGCATATGAGTTAGCCTTGCCGCCCAGCTTATCCAGCGTTCATCCAGTATTCCATGTATCTATGCTCCGGAAGTACATTGGAGATCCGTCTCATGTATTAGACTTCAGTACCATTCAGCTTGATGGTGATCTATCCTATGATGTGGAGCCTATTGCTATTTTGGGTCGTCAGGTGAGAAAATTGAGGTCTAAGGAGATTGCATCGGTTAAGGTTCAGTGGAGAGGTCGACCCGTGGAGGAGGCCACTTGGGAGATCGAGCGGGAGATGCGGAGCAGATATCCTCACTTGTTTGAGACTTCAGGTATGATTCTTGACCCGCTCGAGGTCGAGCGTTTGCTTAAGAGGGGGAGAATGTGACGACCCGGCCCGTCGTCACGGGAATTACCACCCCGTTATGTTGAAATTGTATGTTTTATGATTTTATATCGGTGTTAGAGTCTATCGGGTGAGTTAGGAGTGAATTAGATTGAAAATGAGGCATATAGCCTTTTTGAAGGAAACTTGAATAAGGAAAAGTCAACCTGGAGTTGATTATTTGGTTAGAGGGCTCGGAATTCGATTCTGATGATTCGGTTAGTTCCGGGAGGTGATTTGTGACTTAGGGGAGCAATCGGAATTGAATTTGGAGGTCCGGTGTAGAAATAGGCTTGAATTGGCTAAGGTTGAATTTTGGCGAAATCCGAACGGTAGGTAAGATTTTGATCCGGGGGTCGGAATGGAATTCCGACAGTTGCAGTAGCTCCGTTAGGTGATTTTGGATGTGCCTGCAAAGTTTCAGGTCATTCGGACGTCGTTTGGTCGGGTTTTTGATGGAATGTGCAATTCGGAAGTTTTGAAGAAACTTAGGCTTGAATCCGTGTGTAATTGGTGATTTTGATGTTTAGGATGGTGTTTTTATGATTGGAACAAGTTCGTATCGTGTTTTGGTATATGTTGGTGGTTTTCGTTGGGGTCCCGGGGGCCTCGGGGTGAATCCGGACCATCAACCGGCATTTGGAAGCAAGAAGTGACCTGCTGTAATCTGCAGATCACTGGGCAGTGTTTTGGCCTTCACGTTCGCGAGGGCAAGGCCCGCGTTCGTGTAGGCCAGGTCCAGCATGCTTCGCGTTCGCGAGGGAGGTATCACGTTCGCGTATTGGGAAGGCTGGGAAACATCGCGTTCGCATATTGGGAAGGCTGGGAAGCATCGCGAACGCGTGGGTGAAGGTCGCGTTCGCGTATGAGGGAGTTAGAACGCATCGCGTTCGCGTGGGTCTAGGCCTGCGATCGCGAAGAAGGATTTGGCGAGGCCACGCGTTCGCGTGGGAGACTACGCGTTCGCGTAGAGTAAAAATTCGGAGCTGGGAAGTTGACCTTCGCGGACGCGTGAAGGTGTGCCGCGTTCGCGATGAAGAAGAGGAAAAAGGCATCGCGTTCGCGTGAGAGGTGTCGCGAACGCGATGAAAAAAATAGGCTGGCAGTGAAGTTAAAACCAGAACTGGTCGGTCGCGGGTTTAATACCCAAAACCTCCATTTTTGAGTTCCAAGAGAAGAAATTGACGGGAGATTGCTCTGGGAAATCATCGGGGTTTCATTGGAGGTAAGTTTTGTGGCTTAATTACATTATTTTAACATGAAATCCTTGGTTAAATCCCTGTAAATGGAAGATTAAAGGTGGGTTTGAGCCCTAGGCCTAAATTAAAGAAAAACACCGATTTGAGTGGGCAAATGGAGTCCGATTTTGGTAAATTTTATATGCCTAGACTCGTATCGAGATGAGGATTCCGAATATGTGATTTTTGTAATTTTTCGACAAGTGTACCGAAAGTCGGGTTTTGACAACTTTGGGAATTTTGATGTAAATTGAGTTGTATTGATTGCGTGTCGTCCCATTGGCCTAATTTGTTGTGTTTCTACTGTATTTGATCAGATTCTACACGTGCGGAGCTTGATTCTCGTGGCAAAGGCATTGCTGAGTAGTCGTCGCGCTGTATTGAGGTGAGTAATAGATGTGGGTGATGACCAGCGGGTTCAAAACCCCGGTATACCACTTTGTGACGCTGTATAGCGGTGAGACACGTATTCTCATGTGGGTGCGGGGTCGATTGTGATTGGGGACTATGGCTTAGTCCGACTTGCTGATACTGTGTTATGATATTAGGCTATTCATGAGCCGTCGAACCTCCTTCTCGGATGGTTGCATATTATATTGTGATATTGGCTACTCTTGAGCCGTTGAACCCCCTTCTTGGGTGGTTGAGTATACTTGTGGGCCGTGAGCCAGTTATTGGATCCCGCGAGGATCGTTATCATTGTCTTTTCATATTGACATGTTAGTTACTACCAGTCCGTAGCTATTTCTGTTATCATGCTATTTCCAATCTCTGGAACTTGGTATTACTGTTTTCCAACTGAAAAATGATAAAAAGGATTTTCAAAACTACTTTTGAGCCTGTGAGGCTGTATTTGCATATTAGTTGACTGGTAGTGGATCGGGCTGCGCGCCGCAGCAGTATATATGTTGGATCGGACTGCACGCCGCAGTGATATTATGCTTGGGCTGTAGGAGCCCCTCCGGAGTCTGAACCCCCACAGTGAGCACGGGTACCCAAATTGGATCGGGTTACGCATCGTAGCGGTCATATCATGCATTGCATTGCATTTAGCTACATCTGCTAGCTGTTATACTGTTTTGCTGGTACTTGTTGGTACAGGTACAGTCGATATTGATTATGTGACAGGATAATTGGTTACAACTTTACATAGTGCTTTATTGCAGATTTCTTATCTGCGTTGTCTTACCCTTGTTTATTACCACTGAGTCTGGCAGTACTCATTTCACTCCCTGCACCTTGTGTGCAGATCCAGGTACCTCTCAGCAGTGATCCAGTAGCTGTGCGAGGTGACATTTGTGGATATTCGAGGTAGCTGCAGAGTCCGCAGGACCCGATATTCCTTCTCACTATCTCTTGGTTTTGTATTGACTTTTCTTTCCGCACTTGGTATCTTGTAAACCTTTATACACTCATGTTCAGTAGAGGCGCATGACTCTTGACCCTTCGGTCTATGGGAGTTGATGTATCATGGGACCTGGTTTCCCGTTTTCGTTATATGTATCACTGTTATTTCGTGAATTAATATGCTTAAATGGGTTAAAGAGAGCTTCTAGCTCCGTGGTTGATATTGATTGGTCAGGCTGGCTTAGCAATGTGCTGGGCGCCATCACGACCGGATTTGGGGTCGTGACAGATTGTAATACGGAGTCATAAATTTCCTCGGTTCGGGATTAAACCGGTGACTTGGGACACCATTATTTTCCCAAGTGGCGACTCCGAAAAATTAAATAAATTGATCCCGTTCCGACTGTCCTTTAAGTGGAAAAACTCCTTCCCCTGATTATTATTATATCTCTTCCCGGGTTGTAGTAGTAAACAGTGGCACATTACGTATATTACGCGTGTGTGAAAAAGGAGGTGTGACAATATTTTGGTCAAATAGTTGAAATTCCTCTTTTCGCTCCACAAGCTGGCCAGTATCCACAAATATTAGTTGTAGGGCATCATATACATCAACCTTTTTATTTAATTGAGCATGCAAGTCATGGATATATGAGCCAAATTGGTCTATCACTTGCCTGAGCTCAGTTCTTGCTTCTATTAGTTGTTCTGTCATATTTGAAAGACCATCACGTAGAAAGTCATGAAATTTATCAATTGAGCTTGTTCCTCTAGCCAAGATTGGCTCACTATATCTGTTTCTTCTAAATTATCTTCTGGGGAGAACTCGCTCTCTTTGGTCACTTACTCCGCCTCGACCTTCATTCTCATGATTGTTGCACTAATTCTTTGTGCAGCGTGTCGAATTTCATCTTGTTGCTCGACTATTTGCCTTATCATGTCCATAATACGAGCCATGCTTTCCATATCATCCACTACCTTGGCCCTATAATTCTCATCAAACAAGTAGATTCATCATAATAGGGGCTTGGGGAAGGGAAGGACAAATATGCACAATAATCCCAATGACCATTTTGGCCACCACACTTATCATACATACTCCATTCATGGGTTTGAAATTGTGCGTACAATCCACTCCCGAGAGAATTTAAATAATTTTACCACGAGTGTGGTCCTCCACAATAAGGACAAGGATCATCAAAGTATGAACAACTATCATCTGACCAATTGTGCCATTTTTAAAAATAAGAAAATAAAAAAGAAAAATTAATTACACAAATATTCACAAGTTTGGACCAAAGCATTTTCGCTTACTTCTCAAACAACCTAAATTATGCTAAATTGCTCCCCAGCAACGGCGCCATTTTTGGTGACGTCCAAATCCACTGCTAAAAAGCAATAGATACGGTCGCAACAATATAATTTACCCAAATATGAGCCGGGATCAAATCCCACAGAGAATAATGTGTTGGCGATTAGGCATGTAAGAAAATTATCGCTAGTTGCACAATGCCAAACACTAAGAATGGTGGTTGAAAAGTGTTTATACCTAAATGCTGAAATGTAAACTAACCTAGAAAGCAAGTAACATGATCAATGGCTACAAGTATGGTTGCTTCGGGAATTACACTAAAGTGGTCATGGACTTGCTAGCGATCATGCTACTTTTCATACCAATAACCGGGTTTTTGATTATAAGGTTAATAATATTCATAAGAATCTTTCGAGTTTTTATGAATCTATTCAAGTTAAATAATTACCTATATGTCTATGGTATAAATATTAACAAGAAAGCATTTACAACTTCTATTATTCAACCAAACAAGGCAATTAAGTATATGTCTATCTTAATTGCAAATCCGTCACTCGATGCCCGGGATTCAAAACTTGTTCTATTTAATTTTATATGCAACCAAGAATTTTCTTTGTCAAGTTTAACTCAAGGTTTGTAAATAATATTTCACTGTTAGCTACACAATAAAATAATTAAAACCAAAATCAAATAAACAACCCATAGAAATAAATTCAAGATCTTCAATCTAAGCTTCAAATAACAAGATCATCTATTTGATACATAAGCACAACAAGGTATTTAATCCACATTTCTAAACATGAATATTCTCATAAACAAGATTCAAGTGTTGGAAATAAATACTACACACTTAAATATTCAATACAAAGCAAGGAGATGAAGAAATAAACATAAATGTGTAAGAAAATCTTAACCACAAGCTTCAATCTTCAAGACCCAAGTGTGTGTGCAAAACCCTAGCTTCCAAAAATATTCTCTCTAGTTTTAAGAACTGAAACTAAGCCAAATGATCCTTTACAAATGAGCCTAGTCGGGTATTATATGATTTGGGGATCAAAAGTGTGAAATTCCATAATTGCCCATGCCTGAAGCACGTACTTCGCAATTGCGAACAAAAGTTCGCAATTACCGAACATGCCTAGAATGCCTGTGTTTGCAATTCCCAATTATTCTTCGCATTTACGAAGGTTAAACTTTCCTTGTTGACTTCGCAATTGCGAAGTTAACCTTGCATTTGCGAGAATGCCTATTTTTCTGCTTAGTTCGCATTTGCGAACTTTCTTTTGCATTTGCAAAGTCTGCCCAATTCTGTAACGACCTGGCCCGTCGTTACGAAAATTTCCACCCCGCTACCTTGCATTAACATATCTTATGCTTCTATACCAGTATTAGAACCTATCGTGTGAGTTAGGAGTGTATTTAATTAAAAATGAAGCAAATAGCATGTTTGAAGGAAGTTTGAATATGGAAAGTCAACCTAGAGTTGACTATCGAGTTAGAGTGCTCGGAATCGGATTCTGATGATTCAACTAGTTTCGAAGGATCATTTATGACTTAGGAGAGCAATCGGAATTGAATTTGGAGATCCGGTGTAGAAATAGGCTTGAATTGGCTAAGGTTGAATTTTGGCGAAATCCGATCGATATGTGAGATTTTGATCCGGGAGTCGGAATGGAATTCCGACAGTTGCAGTAGTTCCGTTAGGTGATTTTGGATATGCCTGCAAATTTTCAGGTCATTCGGACATCGTTTGGTCGGGGTTTTTGGTCGAATGTGAATTTTTGAAGTTAAACTTAAGCTTAAATTTGTTGAAAACGGACGATTTTGATGTTAACGATAAAGTTTTGATGATTGGAACAAGTTCGAATAAGGTTATAGGGCGTGTTGGTTCTTTTGGTTGAGGTCCCGAGGGCCTCGGGTGAGTTTCGGGGTGGTTTCGGACCCTTTCTAGGCCATTTTTAACTACTGGTTTATGTCTGTAGGCAGTGTTCTACGCGATCGCGGACAATGGGACGCGATCGCGGTGAGTAAAATGTGCGAAAAGTATTAATGAATCGCGATCGCGTGAAATGCTCCGCGATCGCGAAGAAGGAAAATTTCTGTGCATTGAGCCTACTTCGGAAGCTCATATCTTTTTATCGACAAGGAATTTTAAGGTGATTCAAAAATGAAAGTTGTAGCCCATCGTGTCTAATTTTCCGAAAGCTAAAGAAACATTGATTTAGACTTGTGTGTAAATAATTATGGACGTTACACTATAGGGTGTCCGAGAAGGATCTCTAATACACATGTATAAATTGGGAAGCTTATATCTCGAAATGTATACGGATTCAGACAATGCGTATCAAATAAGAGTTATAGCTCTACGTTTCTAGTTTCCAGAACATCAAACCATTTATCATTCGGAGTTGTGTGCAAAATGTTATGACTATTATACTGAAGCCTATCCGGAGGAACCGGAGTTTGCTCACCGCGATCGCGAAGCCTTTCCCGCGATCGCCAAGGGTAAATTTTGGGCCAAATTTTGTTCTCCGCGATCGCAGAGCCATTCCCGCGATCGCGATGAGTAATATGCCTGGGCAGAATGTTTTTAAAACATTCCAGTCGCGAAATCAACCCATTTTTCCACCATTTTTGGTCATTCTTGAGAGCTTTTGGACGGGAATTGAAGGGATTTCGATGGGGAATCATTGGAGGTAAGTTTTATGAGTTAAATACATGATTTTATCAAAGAATCTTCCATTAATTCTCTGAATTTGGGTAAGAAATCAAGAAAATTAGGGCTTTGAGCAAAAATCTTAAAATGGGGATTTGAAGGACCATTTGTGGTCCGAATTGGGAGTTCTTGGTATGTACGGACTCGTGGAGAGACGAGGATTCCGAAAATGTGAGTTTCATAGTTTTTCGAGATGTGGTCCCGGGGCTCGGGTTTTGCCAATTTCGTGATTTCTGATATTTTTCGAGTTCTTTCGATTGGGTGATGTTCCATTAGCCTATTTTTGATATATTTGTGCTGATGTGCTAGTTTTGACGTGCGTGGATGCCGGTTCGAGGAGATAAGGCATCGCGGGCATGAGCTTTCGTCGGTTCGAGGTGGGTAATACTTGTAAATGATGTCCTGAGGGTTAGTAAACCCCGAACTTGCACATCTTAGTGCTGTGTTGAGGTGACTTGCACGCCAGATAACGGGCATGGGGTAGAGCACCATTGGGGATTGCGACTTGGTCCGTCCCGCGTAATAAATAATAACACCTAATTGTTGAAATGAATTGGTCTAATTATCATGTTTGGGCTTCGTGTCGATTATTTGAATCCTTCAGGGATTAGTATCATTGTCTTGATAACACTGTACATATTTTTATCTAAATTTAAGGTTTTAAATGGTATTTTGCTATTCAGCATTCTTATAAGGTTATGAAAAACTTGAACAAGGTCTTAATAATATTTTAGTTGTGAGCTAATGTGATATTGTTGCCCGTAGGGCTTTCTTGATTATTTGTTAGACTGATTGGGCCGAGGGCCATATGTTAGGGCATGACATTTCATGTGAGCATATGCATACACATGCATTGATTGGACTGCACGCCGCAGTGGTATACGGATCGGGCTGCGCGCCGCAGCAGGTGTGATATTAATATTGTGCTTGGGCTGTAGGAGCCCCTCCGGAGTCTGAACCCCCACGGTGAGCACGGGTACCCAAATTGGATCGGGCTACACGCCGTAGCGGTCATATGCATTGCATGGAATACATACATTGGTTTACGTGTACTATGTGGCATAACATTCAGCACTCATATATTACTGGCACACATGCATTAGTTGCCTTATTGACCAGATCTCCTGGTGGTAATTGATAAGGAGTGCTAGCCCGATGGGCTGATTTGAGTGCGGACTTGCACTACTTGAGATTGTATCCAGGTATTGGTATATTATTATGAAAGAAAGTAGCTAAAAATTGAGATTTTTAATAATCTACTCACATATGCTGGAAAAGAATAAAAAGATAGTTCTGTATTGTGTAGCATGAGATAGTGCATATCGTGGTTTTCTTCCCTTCAGCATTATTTACTTTTATTACTGCTGAGTTGGAAGTACTCACACCCGACTCCCTGCACCTTGTGTGCAGATCCAGGTACATCACAGCAGGGTTGATTCTATTGCGGCTCGGGAGTGCTTTTGGACAGTCGAGGTAGCTGCCAGCGTTCGCAGGACCTGATTCTCCAGTCTGTCTGTGCTTTTGTTCTGATCATCCCACACTTGTGCACAGTTATACTCACTATTTATACTTTGTATACTCTGTAGAGGCTCATGACTCTTGACCCTTCGGTCTATGGGAGTTGGCACGTGTTGGGACTTGGTTCCCTGTTTTTAATATATCTATCATTGTTATGCTTAAATTGGATAAAGTGAGCTTGTGACTCCGTGGTTATTGTTGATTGGTCGGGCTAGCCTAGCAGTGTGCTGGGCGCCATCACGACCGGATTTGGGGTCGTGACAAATTCCTATTGAGTTTGCATTTGCGAACACTTCTTCGCAGTTGCGAAGATATCCCTTTTATGACTGACTTCGTATTTCCTAGGATTTGGTCGCATTTGCGAACCCTGAAGGCACTGCCCATATTTTTCTCTCTTTTTGGCTTCTTTTGACTTGCTTTCACTTGGTTTCTTCACTATTACTTCTAAATCACATTCAACCTGCAAAATAGAAGTAAATTACATTAAAGACATGATTTTATCACTTCAAACATAGTAAAAGTATCGGTTTAAAGGCAAGCTAAGTTGGTATTTTACTAACTTATCAGCCTCACTCAATCATGTACCTTACTAGCCTCACTATCATCAACAAATAAGGGGGCACAGCCCACATCAAGTATCACAACATATTAACAAATAATAGAGACTGAGTCAAACATGTTCATTAATTTCTATGACCAAATACAAATAATGTGAGCATGAATAAAACCAAAAAGGATAACTAACATGAAAGCAAACAAGTTCAATAACAAGTAAACACATAACCACATATAATAGCTATTAGGCCTGGCCTCGTGGGACGAACCAAATCTCAATCCGTCACGGTTCACACCCACACGCCCATCACCTAGCATGGGTATCACCACCAAACAGTCACATGCTATCAATTTCTCCAGGTTTATACCCTCAAAGCCAGAGTTAAAACTGTTACTTACCTCAACCGCATAAAATTCTACTTCGGGATGCCCTCGTCTCTGGACTTGATCTCCAAAGATCTGAATCTAACTATAATCAGATTAATACCATCAACATGTGCTAAAGAATTGAATTCCACAATAAAAGCTACAAAATATACCAAAAATCTAAAATCGGCCAAAACCCGCCCCTCGGCCCACATCTCAGAATCAGTAAAAAATGACAGAATAATAATCTTCATCCTCTCCTGAGTTTAACCATATAAAATTTATCAAAATCGGACTCCGTTGGTCCCTCAAATCATCACTTAAAACTCTCCAAAACTCAAACCCTAACTCCCTCAATTTCACTTTGAAATCATCGATCAAATCCCAAAAACGAAGATGGATTCATAAATTATAATCAAAATCGAGTAGAGAGGACTTACCCCAATCCATATGGTGAAAATCGCCTCCAAAATCGCCCAAATCCGAGCTCTCCGGCTCAAGATATGATCGAATGAGCAAACCCTTGTTTTATGTATTTTTCTACCAGCTATCCTGCCTTGATTCTCATACCGAACGATTTCGAAACTCGTATTTTATGCCTCCAATAGATTCCTTGTGAAATTCTAATCAATTTAGGCTTTTGAATCACTCAATTGACCTTATAATGAATGAGATATGTAGGTTTTAATATTTGCAAATAGTGCAGGTTTTTAAATACTCTGCTAGTGGCAATTTCGTAACTAAACTGAAAAATCTAGCAACCTAATTCTTAGTAAAATGATCATAAAATCCTCATACAATATCCAAATTCGACGATTCATTTTGCTACAAGCCTGTAATTACAATACGGATCTAATGCTTAAATCAAAATAGAAATCGGAGCTCAGTTGTTCAATAAGATATCATTTATATTTGAAGAAACGACGTCGAAACATAAGAAAAACGAGCGCAACACAACCAAACCTATTCAAAACTCACCCGAATCCCTCGGGACCTAAACAAATAATTCCAACAAGTCATATATCACTACGCAAACTTAGTCGAACCTCCAAAACACCCAAAACAATACCAAAACACCAAATCAACCTCGAATTCAAGCCTAAGAACTTCTAAACTTCCAACTTTCGCCAATTCAAGCTTAATTCTACCAAGGACCTCCAAATTACATTCTGGATACACTCCTAAGTTTCAAATCATCCAACAAAGCTAATCGAATCATAAAAAGGCAAATATGAATTTGTTAACTCATAAGTCAATTTTCGGTTGACTTTTCTAACTTAGCTTTCTAACTTAGAGACTAAGTATTCATTTCACTCCAAAACTACTTCGAACCCAAACATACCAACTCGATACAACTCAACACAGCTAAACAATAAAAAATTAAGCATAGATGAGGGAAATGAGATTATAATTCTCACGAACGACCGGATCGTTACAATATAAATGTGAATTATTAAATATATTCATCATTGTGATTAACAAAAGGTAAAGAGTGAATCTAACAAAAGGCAAAGAGCTAGAGATAGAAGAGAAGAAGAAATCGTATAATATATTACTGCAGTAAATTAAACGAAATGACACACGATAAATTTATTATCACATTGATCACTACATACTAATAGTTTAACAGGATCACTTCTTATTTAGTACACTTAGTACGAAAATATTCATACTGGCCACTTAAAAGCAAAATATATATGCTTCTTGATATTTATGGGCAGAAAACCACTCTATAGTTGGTTCCTGTAGGACAAGTAAAAGTGCTAGTTTGATCATCCTTAGGGTAACTATAGGCATCAGGACACCTATCCTTAAAGAACTTTGATAAATCAGTTGGGCCACAATTCCCAGAATTACAACAGTAATTATCAGTCTTGAAAACGGTACAAGGATTATTACATCCACCAGGAGCTCGTAATTGGTTCGGACATTGTCCATTAATATCAGCAGTGCACCTAATACCACGGGTGCACCCATTTGAGGTAGGGCTAAAGTCCATCGGTACGTTGAATCCATCGACGAGAGAGATGTCGAAAAAATCAAGATCATTAAATTGTTTTAAGCCATATTCAGCTAAAGTATTTGGGGGTACCCCATAAGCTTGACACTGGAGAAGACCATTGCAATCTCCAGTCTCACATTTACCGTGGCCCGAACCATCGAAATTGCAACCGGTTCGGGCCCAAATACGGGCTCCTTGCGTGCCAGCTGGTACGTCGATTGTCCAGCTTTGACCAGAGTTGAGCTGGCTACCACCACCCACTGGCACAGAGGCAGCCCAAACTGTGTAAGGACAATTGTTTCGAACGTCAAATATGGCTGCATCAGAGTGAATGAAGAGGAGGAAATGAGCAATGAGAAAAAAAGGAAAAATGAACATGGATTTGAAAATGCCCATTTTCTTTTCTTTTCTTTTCTTTTCTAAGGTTTAGTGTTATACTGCAAAGACAGACTTAGTCTGCTAGCTATTTATAGAGACGAGTTTGGGCAGCATATATGCTGAAAACTTTAGGTTTAATTTGGAGTAAATGCAAGAAGTTGCAATGGACTGCAACGTACTGTTAAGTCTTCGTCAATGTTGAAACTAAGTTTGTCGGCAATTTTGGAATTGTACGTTAGAGCAAATAATGTTATAGACCAAGAGAAATGTTGTGGCTTAAGATTTTCTGTACGTACATTGTGGAAAGGGTAAATGTCCAAATACCCTATGTACTCTGCGAAAAGAGCCAAATATAATCCTAATTAAAAGTTTGGCTCATATCCAACTTTGCCGTTACAATATTGGTCTGGATACCCCCTAGACTTTACGATAAAGTCTATATATAACCCTTGTTTTTTAACAATTTTTTTTTTGTAAAAACAGAAATTTATTTGTTGAAAATAATTTTTTCAGTTCTTAAAAAATGTCAAATATTTTGTTAAAAAATATTTTTTTCCTTTTTGACAACAAAAGAAAAACAGTTCTTACAAATTTGTTTTTCCAGTTTTTACAAAAAAAGTTTTAAAAAACTAAATAATGAAGAAAAAAATATTTTTCAATAGCGAAAATAATTTGTTGAAAATATTTTATTCAGTTTTTAGAAAACAAAAATATTTTATTAAAAACTTAAAATTTTCTAATTCCTCTATTTTTACATTTTTTTACAAATATGTTTATATAAAAAAAATATTATGTTAAAAAAAATGATTTTTTTGCAATTTTTTTAAAGTTCTACAAAAAGAAATTAGAACATTTCCAAAAGAAAAAGACATTTCATTCTGTTAAACTTTAAACAAATTGCAAAAATTATTTTTTAACAAAATTTTTTTTTTGTAAAAAGTGAAAAACAATGTTAAAACAGAGGAATTAGAACATTTTCAGTTTTTAACAAAATATTGTTGTTTTTTTAAAACTGAATAAATATTTTCAACAAATTATTCTCGGTTTTGAAAAATATTTTTTTTCTTCATTTTTCAGTTTTTTTTAAAGCCGGAAAAAAATGGAAAATCAAATTTGTAATTTTTTTTTTTTTTTGTAAAAACGAGAAAAAAATTTATTTTTTAACAAAATATTTTCAGTTTTTACAAATATATTTTTACAAAAAAAATATTTTGTCAAAAAAACGAAGGTTATATATAGATCTTATCGTAAAGTCTAGGGGGTATTTGGCTACGTTTAAAGTTTAGAGGGGGTATTCGGGCCAATAATGTAATGGCAAGGCTGGATATGGGCCAAACTTTTAACGAGGGGTATATTTGACCCTTTCCGCAAAGTATAGGAGGATATTTGCACATTTTCCCGCTGTGGAAATTCAAGGCAATAAGTCATCAATCTACCACTCTATCTTGGTTCGCTTCCATCTCAGCTCCCTACAAACTTAGTTATAGGTCTCTTGGACAAATTAATATTTTGGAATCCAGGACCTTCAATATTGGTGTGCTTCTGAGATCTTATATATCAATCCTGGATTTTGGAATCCAGGACCTTCAAAGGGCAACATATATCCTTCTACTTTATTTTATTGTTCAATCCTGTCCCCCGTTATACTTTCCGTCCAAATTTACCCTTGCCGTCAATCAAAGTTCTATATTTGCCCCTATTTTAACGGTCGGGACACGTGGCACATTCTGAATACGAAAAAGGGCCTAATATATCCCTATACTTTATTTTATTGTTCAATCTTATCCCTCGTTATACTTTCCGTCCAAGTTTACCCATGCCCTCCATCAAAGTTCTATATTTGCTCCTATTTTAATGGTCGGGACACATGGCATATTTTAGGAGAAAGAACCAGTACAGAAAGAAAAAAACTCAAAACTGACTTAGAACCCATGACCCTCATGCTCGTTTTTCCTCTCTTACTTTTTCCCCAAACTTCTCTTAAATAAATACTTTTAATCTGTGTAAGAGATTATCTTAGTTTGACAAAGAGATGAGGTTCAAGACATAAGATTCTGTCATCTCTTTGGTTGTTGCCAATATTTTTTTCTTTACTTCTATTTTCTTATTCCTCACTCCCTTACATTTTTTTCTTCCTCTTCTTGTTTTAACAGTAGGGACACGTAGCATATTTTAGGAGAAAGAATCAGTACAAAAACAAAAGAACTCCAAACCGCCCTAGAACCTAGGACCTGCATGCTCCCTTTTTCCTCTCTTAATTTTTTTTAAACTTCTTTTAAATAAAAACTTTTTAATCTGTGTAAGAGATTATCCTAGTCATACAAAGAGTTAAGGTTCAAAAATACAATTTTCGGCACCAGCGTGACTTTATGAATGGTCTTGAGTACTTGGTCATGTATGAATCTTACTATATTTGTTTTAGCCGTAGAAATTACTTTCCCAGCTTCATATAATTGTTCGAAATTGGAATCAACCTCCTATTGTTGTTTTGAGATCGCCGGAGAAATAATTCCATCAAGCTCGTCTGAAGTTTCAAATTTTCTGCCACACCTATTTCAATTTTTTTTTAAATCAATGAGATTGAAAAAATACATATGCAAAGAATTGTGGGCGACTTCAAGTAGTTTTATGGTCAAGGTGGAGTTTCATTCAGTGATAAGAAGAGGAAGAAAAAAATATAAGGGAGTGAGGAATAAGAAAATAGAAGTAAAGAAAAAAATATTGGCAACAAGCAAAGAGATGACAGAACCTTATGTCTTGAACCTCATCTCTTTGTCAAACTAAGATAATCTCTTACACAGATTAAAATTATTTATTTAAAAGAAGTTTGGGAAAAAATTAAGAGAGGAAAAACGAGCATGAGGGTCATGGGTTCTAAGTCGGTTTTGAGTTTTTTTATTTCTGTACTGGTTCTTTCTCCTAAAATATGCCACGTGTCCCGGCCATTAAAATAGGAGCAAATATAGAACTTTGATGGAGGGCATGGGTAAACTTGGACGGAAAGTATAACGAGGATAAGATTGAACAATAAAATAATGTATAGGGATATATGAGGCCCTTTTCCGTATTCAGAATATGTCATGTGTCCCGGCCGTTAAAATAGGGGCAAATATAGAACTTTGATTGACGGCAAGGGTAAATTTGGAAGGAAAGTATAACGGGGGACAAGATTGAACAATAAAACAAAGTAGAGGGATATATCTGGCCCTTTTCCGTTATTTTTTTTGGTAACAAATATAAATTTTATTACCATTCCGTCACCCAAATCAAATACACGAGATTCTCTGGCAAGCCAGATCAATACATATACGTATCTCTACTTTTCCTCATCTGCACTTACTGTTCTAGCCTATGTATGAACTTGCTCACTTTCCTACATCTTTTTCCATTTTGTATCATGCTTATCCTTTCTCTAATTACATTTTGTATTTGTTTAATTACATATCTATCCTGTACTAGGGGATGTGGTCACGATGATTTCGAGGGTAGGTGTTTCACTCGAACCCCGATACGAGAGCCTCCTTGCCCTGATTCCGATGGATTCCTTATGATCACGTTCATGTTCCGTTTATTTCACTAAAATTCTTAGGAGGTTCTTAGTACAACTGATATATGACATATTCACCTTTATATGTCCCACTCCAGGAGTGTTGTTCTCCCCCATTGGCAATAATGCTCATAGTCGGATAACATTTTAAACTTATGAGTTAGAGTTCAGGAATATCGTAACCCAATTGATTTTATTACTGAGACCAAATCTACTATTTATGCCTATTTAGTAAATTTATTAAGGCATATATAACGCTTGAGTCAAAACCACTCAATTTAGATGAACCTATAACATTAACCCTACACCTGCTGCCTTGTGCATATAACAACAACAATAACAACAATAACATAAAGGTGTCTAACGGCCGGGCCGGGCCGGGCCGGGCCCAATTATTTTTAAACCCGTACGGGTTCCTTACCGGGCCGGTTCCGGGCTTTCCCTTAACAAATTTAACGGGTTGGGATTTTTTCGGGTAAAAATTGACCCGTACGGGTTACGGGTTAAAGGGGCCGGGCCGGGCCGGGTTTAACATTTTTTTTTTTTTTTTTTTGTAATTTTGTATAACTATTGTAATTTATTTAAAGAACACAAAGTATATGATACTTGTGCACTTATAAAGTTTCAATGTAAGACTTTAAGTTTGTATTTCAAAAATAAGTTAGATGATTTAGTTTCAATTTAAGACTTTAAGTTTGAAATTGAATTTTAAAAATTGAAGTTTCAAATTTCAATTTAAGACTTTAAGTTTGAATTTCTAAATAATAGTTTTAATTTAAGACTTTAACTTTGCTTTCAAAATTAAAGTTCAATTTAAGAATTTAAGTTTGAAACTTTAAATTTGACATTCAAACTTAAATTGTTAAAGTTTCAATTTAAGATTTTAAGTTTGAATTTCAAAATTAAATGTTAAAGTTTCAATTTAACACTTTAACTTTGAATTTCAAATTTAAAGTTTCAATTTAAGTTATATTAAGAATTTGTATTACTTTAAAATATAAATTAAAAAATAGAAGGAATATGAGAAAAATTGCACTTGCTGCAAATTACAAGTGCTTCTTTTATTTCATATTTCATAACTCAAATTTGAAACTTACAAATTGAATGTTTACATCTTTTAAGACTTGAACAAATAACAATAAGTAAATTCAAATATTTTGCATTGCCCTGCTAAGTTCGTCATAATCAATATGAACTGATTGGCCTTCTTCCGGAGTATTTAATTCGGATGGGTGACCACTTGTTAATATATCTCCAAGTTCCTCGTCTTCCGGGCGATCAACATCTTCATGTCCTTGATTTCTTCTTTCCGATCTAATCCAATCTCTCATACATACTAAAACTTCCAAAGCATTGCTTCCCAATGAGTGACGCGTATCTCCAAGTTGTTGTCTTGCTTGGCTAAATGCACTCTCGGATGCAACAGTTGAAATTGGCACATTCATCACGTCCCTAGCCATTGCGTAGAAAACAGGAAATTGCTTTCCATTTTCATGCCACCACCCAACGGTGAAAAATCCTTTGTGCGAGGCTCATTTTGTTTCTGCAAGTAGAATTGAAGTTCATCAATGTTCCTGCAACTTGTTTGAGTGTTAGAAAAAGTAGAAAAAATATTAAAACTTTCATCTAATCCTTCATCTTCAGTCAATGTAGCAGAAGTGCTACATTGCATAATAGAATTATTAACATTACCTGCAGCTTTATCAATTACATTTGCATAATAATTATATAATTGTTGTAAATAATCATTTAAACTGTTCATAGAAGTATATAAATTTGGGGTTTCAGTTTCCTCAATCTCCATATAAGTATATAAAGCATTCATTAATTGATGACAATCACACATTTTAATTGAAGGATTTAAAACTGCACCAATTAAGTAAATCGGAGGAATTGGAAAGAAATATTTTTTAAATTTGTCTTGCATATTTGTCATAGCAGCCGTATATTTTTCTTTTTTCTTAAATTCAAAGAGTAGAAAAGGAATTTCCGCTATATGTACTAAACCCATAGCAATAGTAGGGTAATAAGATCCAGAAAACTCAACAGTAGCAATATAAAATTTATGTAAAAATTTAACAACATCATTAATGACCGCCCAAGTATCAGTTGTTAACATACGACTTGGATTCGTACAATGTGCATTAGCAACTTCAGTTATTGGATATCTATATTTATAGCAAACTTTTAAAAATAAATCTGTATAGTTCCATCTAGTAACTATTTCTTCTAGCATGAATCGGGGTTGAAGGTTATGTTGGACACACTTATCTTTAAATTCCCTTATTCTAGAATATCTATTATTTTCTTGAATTACACTAACTGCTCTTCTAACAAGACTAATCTCTATTGAAAATAAATCTAGGCCACTTTTAACAATTAAATTATACACATGACATGCACACCTAACATGAAAAGTTTCATTAACAGGTGGTTGCAAATGCAATTTTAATATTGAAATTGCGGCAGTGTTGTTAGAAGCATTATCAAAAGATATACATAATATTTTTTGTTTGAGATTATAAAATTCTACAACTTCTCAAATAGTGCTGCTTATAAATGCAGTGGTATGACTTTGATCTTCATCATATCTAAAAGCAATAGTACGTTTTTGCATAACAGTATTATCATCTTTCCAATGGCATGTAACAATAATATATTCACGTCCATTAACAGCTTGACCAATATCAGAAGCTAGAGATACTCTACAAGGAAGTTTTTCAAACAAATAACGTAAATATGTTTGATATTGTCCGTGAAGTCTGAAAATATCAGCTCTACAAGTACTCCTAGGTATACCTTTAAATAATGGATTGTATATTCTTTGAATATACGTAACATAATATGACGAAGAAGCAAACGAAAAAGGTAGACAACCTAAAGCAATCATTTTCGCTAATTCCTCACGATCCTTCATTTTATCATATTTTACTAACCCTCCAAGTAGTAGGGTTAATAGTTGTTTGACTATCATCACCATCTAGGCCCCATTCTATCGGGTGTAAAATTCTCATATGCCTACTAAGCGTTCCAGTTCCCCCTAAATTTCCTCCAGTCAAATGTTTAAATGAATCTTTACAAATTTTGCATCTAACTCTATCAGAACCTTCAATTAATTCAAATAAATTCCAAACCTTACTTCTTTTTCTACGATTAGTCGTCGGAGCCGTAGATGGTCTACCACTAGTGCCACGACCACCTGTCACGACCCTAGTTCACCAATTGTGAACATGTCGTGATGGCACCCAGTTCCCACGACTAGGTAAGCCTAACACGTTGCGGAATCTATAAATTATAATTACTTAAATAAGAAACAGCGGAAAATAACATAAAAGATATGTAATCCGTGCCACTTGGCACATACATCCGTCACACAATAAATAAACACTACCAAGATCCGGAACCCCACGGTAACACAGACTAAAAGAGAAATACAACTGTGGCTCTATGTGTAAAGAGTATCTAACAACGACATGAAGAAAAATGTCAACTAGTACTACTAGAATAGAAGGGAAGCCTCCGGATCCGCGGACGTAGCGGATCATACCTCGAAGTCTCCCAGAAAGCTGCGGAATCACCTAGTACGAGCCTGCTCTGATGTACCTGGATCTGCACAACAAAAGTGTGCAGAAGAGTAGCATGAGTACACCACGGCGGTACTCAGTAAGTGCCAAGCCTAACCTCGATGGAGTAGTGACGAGGTAGGTCGGGGCCCTACTGAGAAACAATAATATAATGATGAAAACAAAATAAACAGTTTAAATGATAATAATTTCCGAAATAACCACATTATGATAATTGCTGCATCTGTCTACGATTAAGCTAACAACAAATAACCAACTCAAATAAACAAATCCAGGATCTGTGGGAATTGAACCCACAGTCCCATTCTCAGTACCTCTGGGTCTCCGGGAATCGAACCCGCAACCCATGTCTCAATAATATCTCAATAACTCAGGATCTCCGGGAATCGAACCCGCAGTCCACATCTCAATAATATATCAATAGCGCAGGATCTCCGGGAATCGAACCCGCAGTCCATATCTCAATAACTCGGGATCTCCGGGAATCGAACCCGCAGTCCACAAACAATATCACTCCGGGTCTCTGGGAATCGAACCCACAGCCCTGGGATCTCCGGGAATTGAACCCGCAGTCCACCAACACATCAAATAAGGAAAACACACAGAGAGAATATAATATGTTAAATTACAACTTCACCAAAATTATCACTCCGGGTCTCCGGGAATCGAACCCACAGCCCTGGGTCTCCGGGAATTGAACCCGCAGTCCACCAATACAGACAATAAAGGAACGCACAGAGAGAATATAATATGTTTAACTACAACTTCACCGAAACTAGTGCCAACAATTTATCAAGAAGTTCAAGTAAGTTAACTAGGCAATTAGACATGTTGAATCCTAGTTATTCATGCTTTTCCAACTAATACCTGGTAGAAGTAACGCTTTTATCAGCTAGGAGCGGGAATATCACTAATCGGACAATTCAAGTAAAGTGTGTGTTACAACAACCAGCGCATGTACACGCCCGTCACCTCGCGTACAAGGCATTTAAACTATCACATAATATCCTAGGGGTGAAAGTTCCCCACACGAGGTTAGACAAGCCACTTACCTCAATTTCGGTACAAAACCGCTAAGAAACAACTCTCTTGCCACGAATGTCGGCCTCCACAAGTGTAGTATCTGATAAAATCAATAGAATCACGTCAAAATAGGCCAATTGGGCATTACCCAATCAAAATAACTCAAAATTCACCAAAACCCACAAGTTGCCAAAACCCGACTTTCGGTACGCTTATCGAAAAATCACGAAAAATATATATTCGGGTTCCTTATCTCAATACGAGTCCGTGCATATAAAATTTATCGAAATCGGACTCCGTTTGCCCATTCAAATCAAAGATTTTCTAACATTTAGGCCTAGGGCTCAAACCCACCTTTAATCTTCCAATTTCGGTGAAATAATCATGGATTTCATGATAAACCAACGAATTAAGGTCAAGAGACTTACCCCCGATGACCTCCCGATGATATCCCAGCGTTTCCCCTTCAAAATCCTCTCTTGGAGCTCAAAAATGGCGTTTTGCGAATGAGGGTCGCGGGTTGACTGTTCTGGACTTAAATCCACTGCCCAGACATTTTTACTCTATGCGATCGCATGATCCCTGTTGCGATCGCATAGCACAAATTTCGACCCTCGCCAAACTACTCTATGCGATCGCATAGTCCTAAATGCGATCGCAATGCTCACCAAAATATACCTATGCGATCGCATACCCTGCTCCGCGATCGCATAGAACAAAAGCTGGACCTGGGACCCCTCTTCTCTATACACTATGCGATCGCATAGGGCTGTACGCGATCGCAGAGAACAACTTTGCAGAACTATGCGATCGCATAACCTTGCCCGCGATCGCATAGAACAAATACTTGGCCTCTCCAAAACCTTCTATGCGATCGCATCAGCCCATTGCGATCGCATAGAGCATTCGTCTGCAGCACACACCGGCAGTTAACAGCATTTCTAAAATGCATGAAATAGCCCGATTGGACCCCCGGATTCATCCCGAGACCCCGGGATCCCAACGAAAACCACCAACCTATTCCAAAACATGATACGAACTTATTCTAATCATCAAAACACGTCTAACAACATCAAAACCCATAATTCACATCGAATTCAAGCCTAAATTTCTTAAAACTTTCCGAATTGCACATTCGATCTAAAACCCGACCAAACGACGTCCGAATGACCTGAATATTTGCGGACATATCCAAAATCACATAACAAAGCTACAGGAATTGTCGGAATTCCATTCCGACCCCCGGATCAAAATCTCACCTATCGTTCGGATTCGCTAAAATTTCAACCTTCGGCATTTCAAGCCTAATTGAGCTACGAACCTCCAAAATACATTCCGAACGCGCTCCTAACCCCGAAATCACCTAACGGAGCTAATGGAACCATCGGATTTCCGTTCCGAGATCGTCTTAACACTGTTTCGACTACGGACCGTTTTCTAGTTTCAAAGCTCTTATTTAGGGACTAAGTGTCCCAAAATGCTCAAATTTTCGGAACCGACTCTCCCGGCAACCCACAATAGCAGAAATGAACTTAGGGGAACAATTAAATTAGGGATTGGGGCGTAATTTTCTAAAACGACCGGTCGGGTCGTTACATCTTCCCACACTTAAAGATTCGTTCGTCCTCGAACGAGCATAGAAAACATACCCGGAGTAGTGAAAAGATGAGGGTACTGGCTGCGCATATCCTGCTCGGTCTCCCAAGTCGCCTCCTCGACCGGCTGGCCCCGCCACTGAACCTTTACCGAAACGATGTTCTTTGACCTTAGCTTTCTGACTTGCCTGTCTAGAATGGCTACTGGCTCCTCAACATAAGACAGATCCTTGTCTAGCTGAACGGATGTGAAATCCAACACGTGCGACGGGTCACCATGGTATCTCCGGAGCATGGAGACATGAAATACGGGGTGAACTCCGGCTAGGCTGGGAGGTAAGGCCAACTCGTAAGCAACCTCCCCAACACGCCTCAAAATCTCAAAAGGGCCAATAAATCTAGGACTCAGCTTCCCTTTCTTCCCAAACCTCATAACGCCCTTCATGGGCGAGACGCGAAGCAGAACCCGCTCACCAACCATAAAAGCCACATCGCGAACCTTTTTGTCCGCATAACTCTTCTGTCTGGACTGGGCCGCACGAAGTCTGTCCCGAATCACCTTGACCTTGTCCATAGCCTCCTGAACCATATCGGTACCTAGTAACCTGGCCTCGCCCGGCTCAAACCAACCCACGGGAGACCTGCACCTCCTACCATATAGGGCCTCGTACGGTGCCATCTGAATACTAGACTGGTAGCTGTTGTTATAAGCAAACTCCGCCGGTGGCAAGAAGTGATCCCATGAACCTCCAAACTCAATCACGCACGCACGGAGCATATCCTCCAAAATCTGAATAGTGCGGTTAGATTGTCCATTCATCTGGGGGTGAAATGCCGTGCTCGGCTCCACCCGAGTACCTAACTCCTACTGCACGGCTCTCCAGAACCGTGAAGTAAACTGAGTGCCTCTATCTGAAATGATGGAAACTGGAATACCATGCAGCCGAACTATCTCCTTGATATAGATCTCCGCCGGTCGCTCCGATGAATAAGTAGTGCTCACCGGTATAAAATGGGCGGACTTGGTCAGCTGATCCACAATAACCCAAATAGAATCAAACTTCCTAATAGTCCGTGGAAGCCCAGATACAAAGTCCATGGTGATGCGCTCCCATTTCCACTCTGGAATCTCAATCCGCTGCATCAATCCACCCGGACGCTGATGCTCATACTTCACCTGCTGGCAGTTGAGGCATCTAGAAACATAATCAACTATATCCCTCTTCATCCGCCTCCACCGGTAATGTTGTTTCAAGTCCTGATACATCTTCGCGGCTCCTGGATGGATGGAATACCGCGAACTATGGGCCTCTGCTAGAATCAGCTCTCGAAGATCATCTACATTGGGCACACAGATACGCCCCTGCATCCTCATAACTCCATCATCCCCGATGGTAACATCTCGAGCATCGCCACGCCGAACTCTATCCTGAAGGACAAGCAAATGAGGGTCGTCGAACTGACGCTCCTTGATGCGGTCAAATAGAGAAGACCGAGAAACCACACAAGCTAGAACCCGGCCGGGCTCCGAAAGATCCAGTCTAACCAACTGCCTGGCCAAAGCCTGAACATCCATCGCCATAGGCCTCTCCGAAGCTGGTAGATATGCCAAACTCCCCAAACTCTCTGCCCGACGACTCAAGGCATCAGCAACCACATTAGCCTTGCCCGGATGATAGAGAATAGTAATATCATAGTCCTTCAGTAGTTCCAACCATCTCCTCTGACGCATATTCAGGTCCTTCTACTTAAGCAAGTGCTGCAAGCTCCGGTGATCGGTGTAGATCTCAGAAGGAACCCCATATAAATAATGACGCCAAATTTTCAAGGCGTGAACGATGGCAGCTAGCTCCAAATCATGAACAGGGTAATTCTTCTCATGCACCTTCAGCTGTCTCGACGCGTAGGCAATCACCCTACCGTCCTGCATCAATACCGCACCGAGTCCAACTCGAGAGGCATCACAATATACAGTATAGGACCCCGAACCTGTAGGCAACATCAATATAGGGGCCGAAGTCAAAGCTGTCTTGAGCTTCTGAAAGCTCGCCTCACACTCGTCTGTCCACTGAAAAGGGGCACCCTTTTGGGTCAATCTAGTCATAGGTGCTGCAATCGAAGAGAACCCTCTACGAAACGACGGTAATAGCCCGCCAAACCAAGGAAACTGCGAATCTCAGTAGCGGAGGAGGGTCTGGGCCAACTCCGCACGGCCTCCACCTTCCTCGGATCTACTCGAATACCATCACTCGACACCACGTGGCCCAAAAATGCCACTGAACTCAACCAGAATTAACATTTAGAGAACTTGGCATAAAGCTGCTTCTCCCTCAGGATCTGAAGCACTATCCTCAAATGCTGCTCGTGCTCTTCCCGGCTCCGAGAATATACTAGAATATCATCGATGAAGACAATCACGAACGAGTCCAGATAAGGCCTGAACACACTGTGCATCAAATGCATAAATTGCTGCTGGGGCATTAGTCAACCCAAAAGACATCACGAGGAACTCATAGTGACCATACCAGGTCCTGAAGGCAGTCTTCGGGATATCTGGCTCCCGAATCTTCAGCTGGTGATACCCAGAGCGCAAATCAATCTTAGAAAACACATGTGCGCCCTGTAGCTGGTCAAATAAATCATCAATACGGGGCAAAGGATATTGGTTCTTCACCGTAACCTTGTTCAGCTGACGATAGTCAATACACATACGCATAGAATCATCCTTTTTCTTCACAAACAATACGGGAGCACCCCAAGGCGAAACACTGGGTCGAATGAAACCCTTACCCAATAACTCCTGTAACTGATCTTCAACTCCTTCAACTCAGGAGGAGCCATACGGTACGGTGGAATAGAAATGGGCTAAGTGCCCGGCAACAAGTCAATAGCAAAGTCAATATCTCTGTCGGGCGGCATGCCCGGGAGATCAGCTGGAAATACATCAGCAAAGTCACGTACCACATGAACAGAATCAATAGAGGGAGTGTCAATACTGACATCCCGCACATAGGCAAGATAAGCAGCACACCCCTTCTCAACCATACGCTGAGCTCTGAGAAAAGAAATAACACGGCTAGGGGTGTGATCTAGAGTACCACTCCACTAAATACGTGGAATGCCTGGCATAGCCAGCGTCACGGTCTTGGCGTGACAATCAAGAATAGCATAATGGGGCGACAACCGGTCCATGCCCAGAATAATATCAAAATCGACCATCCCAAGCAGCAATAGATCCGCTCCTGGTCTCAAAATCACAAATGGTAATCAAACACGACCGATATACGCGGTCCACTGCCAAAGAATCACCCACCGGAGTGGAAACATAAATGGGGGCACTCAAAGAATCCCGAGGCACACCCGGATGAGAAGCAAAGTAAGAAGACACATATGAAAAGGTGGAACCGGGGTCGAATAGAACCGATGCCTCCCTGTGACTAACCGAAATAATACCTGTGATAACAGTCAGATGCAACAGCCGCGGCGCGATCGGGAATAGCATAGAATCTGGCTGTCCCCCCTCTCGAGGGCGGCCTCTAGAACCATGACCCCCGCCCCCTGGCTGGCTGGGCGGGTGGAATAGCAGCTGGAGCTGGAATGATAGCTCGCCGACCACGAGAGCCACGGCCGATGCTGCGAAGGCGGTGAGGTGCTCCCTCCTGCGCACGGGGCACTCCCTAACCGGGTGGCGAGTATCCCCGCACTCAAAACAAGCTGCGAGAGGACGCGGTGGGCGTGGTCGACCGGCCTCGACCCCGCTAGTCCGACCCCGGAAGGACCCCGCGCGGGAGGTGCACTGGAAGCGGGGAGCATAATAAGGCTCCGTGGTGCTGGAAGACACGGAGTGCTACCGGTGCGCGAGCAATGCTCGAGTGAGCCGGACGGCCAGGAATATCCCCTGCCAAAACGACCGGGCTGTCGAAGTGCGGGCACCGGAGAAATGGCCCGACTCGCGAGACCTCTTGGCCTCTCTCTCTCCCGCTCTCTAGGGAGCATACTCTCGATCCTCCTAGCGATGCTAACCGCCTGCTGATAAGATATATCTGTCTCCAACTCTCTGGCCATGCTGGACCGGATCGGCGGAATCAGGCCCTCAATAAATCTCCGCACTCTCTCCCGAATCGTGGCTACCAAGGCCGGTGCATGCATGGCCAGACGGGTGAAGCTGATGGCATACTCCGATACTGACATGGAGCCCTGTCGCAACCGCTCAAACTCCGAGCGCCAAGAATCCCTAAGGCTTCTGTGGAACAAACTCCCTCAAAAACAGATCTGAAAACTGCGTCCAAGTCAATGAAGCAGACTCCTCTGGACTATCCAACTCATACGTGCGCCACCAATCATAAGCGGCCCCGCGAAACTGAAAAGCAGTGAAGGAAACCCCGCCGGTCTCCACAATCCCCATAGTACGAAGAATACGATGACACTCCTCTAGAAAACCCAATGCATCATCTGAAGCCAAACCACTAAACACTGGAGGGTCGTATTTCTTGAACCTCTCCAATCTACGCTGCTCGTCCTCAGAGGCAGCTGGTCCACCTCCTGGTTGTGCTGGGGCGGCAGGAGGCATAACCAAAACATCTGGAACATGTCCCACTGGCACACGCTGCTCCGGTGTAACGGCTACGGGAGTCCGGGCCCCTCCCCCGGCCTGAGATGTAGCTGCAACAAGAGGAAGCAGTCCTGCCTGGGCTAAAGTGGTATACATGCTCATGAACTGAGCCAGGGTCTCCTGTAGTGCTGGAGTAGTAGCAGCTGTAGTCGGTGTACCAGGTGCCTGCGCTCCGACCTGGTCTACCGGTGGCACCTCAGCGGCAGCGCGCGATGGTGCTGTGGCTGCACCTCGGGCGCGTCCTCGTCCTCTACCTCGGCCCCGGCCTCTGACGGCAGCAACAGGGGGCGCGGGTACCTGATCATCGCGGTTAGCTCGTGTCCTCACCATCTGTGAGAGAATAGAAAGCAATAGTTTAGATTTTTGATGCCAAAAATGTCGCACGACAAGGAATCCAAAAGAAATGAAGAGTTTCCTAAACAGTTACATAGCCCCTCGTAGATAAATACAGACGTCTCCGTATCGATCAGCGAGACTCTAAGTAACCGGTCTGTGTCCCGTGACTCCTATGAACCTAGAGCTCTGATACCAACTTGTCACGACCCTAGTTCACCAATTGTGAACATGTCGTGATGGCACCCAGTCCCCACGACTAGGTAAGCCTAACACGTTGCGGAATCTATAAATTATAATTACTTAAATAAGAAACAACGGAAAATAACATAAAAGATATGTAATCCGTGCCACTTGGCACATACATCCGTCACACAATAAATAAACACTACCAAGATCCGGAACCCCACGGTAACACAGACTAAAAGGGAAATACAACTGTGGCTCTATGTGTAAAGAGTATCTAACAACGAAATGAAGAAAAATGTCAACTAGTAATACTAGAATAGAAGGGAAGCCTCCGGATCCGCGGACGTAGCAGATCATACCTCGAAGTCTCCCAGAAAGCTGCAGAATCACCTAGTACGAGCCTGCTCTGATGTACCTGGATCTGCACAACAAAAGTGTGCAGAAGAGTAGCATGAGTACACCACGGCGGTACTCGGTAAGTGCCAAGCCTAACCTCGATGGAGTAGTGACGAGGTAGGTCAGGGCCCTACTGAGAAACAATAATATAATGATGAAAACAAAATAAACAGTTTAAATGATAATAATTTCCGAAATAACAACATTATGATAATTACTGCAACTGTCTACAATTAAACTAACAACAAATAACCAACTCAATAAAACAAATCCAGGATCTGTGGGAATTGAACCCACAGTCCCATTCTCAGTATCTCCGGGTCTCCGGGAATCGAACCCGCAGTCCATGTCTCAATAATATCTAAATAACTCAGGATCTTCGGGAATCGAACCCACAGTCCCTACCAATAATTCAGGATCTCGAGAATCGAACCCGTAGTCCACATTCCAATAAATCTAAGGATCTCGGGAATCGAACCCGTAGTCCACATTTCAATAATCTCAGGATCTCGGGAATCGAACCCGTAGTCCACATTTCAACATTCTCAGGATCTCGGGAATCGAACCCGTAGTCCACATTTCAATAATATCAGGATCTCGGGAATCGAACCCACAGCCCTGGGATCTCCGGGAATTGAACCCGCAGTCCACAAACAATATCACTCCGGGTCTCTGGGAATCGAACCCACAGCCCTGGGATCTCCGGGAATTGAACCCGCAGTCCACCAACACATCAAATAAAGAAAACACACAGAGAGAATATAATATGTTAAATTACAACTTCACCAAAATTAGTGCCAACAATTTATCAAGAGTTCAAGTAAATCAACTAGGCAATTAAACATGTTGAATCCTAGCTAATCATGCTTTTCTAAGTAATACCGGGTAATGGTAACGCTTTTATCAGCTAAGAGCGGGAATATCACTAATCGGACAATTCAAGTAAAGTGTGTGTTACAACAACCAGCGCATGTACACGCCCGTCACCTCGCGTACAAGGCATTTAAACTATCACATAATATCCTAGGGGTGAAAGTTCCCCCACACGAGGTTAGACAAGCCACTTACCTCGATTCCGGTACAAAACCGCTAAGAGACAACCCTCTTGCCGCGAATATCCGACTCCGAGTGGCCCGAATCTAGTCAAACCAATTACACAGTATAAATAACATTGGGCATTACCCGATCAAAATAACTCAAAATTCACCAAAACCCACAAGTTGCCAAAACCTGACTTCCGGTACGCTTATCGAAAAATCACGAAAAATATATATTCGGGTTCCTTATCTCAATACGAGTATGTGCATATAAAATTTATCGAAATCGGACTCCGTTTGCCCATTCAAATCAAAGATTTTCTAACATTTAGGCCTAGGGCTCAAACCCACCTTTAATCTTCCAATTTCGGTGAAATAATCATGGATTTCATGATAAACCAACGAATTAAGGTCAAGAGACTTACCCCCGATGATCTCCCGATGATATCCCAGCGTTTCCCCTTCAAAATCCTCTCTTGGAGCTCAAAAATGGCGTTTTGCGAATGAGGGTCGCGGGTTGACTGTTCTGGACTTAAATCACTGCCAGACATTTTTACTCTATGCGATCGCATGATCCCTGTTGCGATCGCATAGCACAAATTTCGACCCTCGCCAAACTACTCTATGCGATCGCATAGTCCTAAATGCGATCGCAATGCTCACCAAAATATACCTATGCGATCGCATACCCTGCTCCGCGATCGCATAGAACAAAAGCTGGACCTGGGACCCCTCTTCTCTATACACTATGCGATCGCATAGGACTGTACGCGATCGCAGAGAACAACTTTGCAGAACTATGCGATCGCATAACCTTGCCCGCGATCGCATAGAACAAATACTTGGCCTCTCCAAAACCTTCTATGCGATCGCATTATCCCATTGCGATCGCATAGAGCATTCGTCTGCAGCACACACGAGCAGTTAACAGCATTTCCAAAATGCAAGAAATAGCCCGATGGACCCCCGGATTCATCCCGAGACCCCCGGGATCCCAACGAAAATCACCAACCTATTCCAAAACATGATACGAACTTATTCTAATCATCAAAACACGTCTAACAACATCAAAACCCATAATTCACATCGAATTCAAGCCTAAATTTCTTAAAACTTTCCGAATTGCACATTCGATCTAAAACCCGACCAAACGACGTCCGAATGACCTGAAAATTTGCGGACATATCCAAAATCACATAACGAAGCTACAGGAATTGTCGGAATTCCATTCCGACCCCCGGATCAAAATCTCACCTATCGTTCGGATTCGCCAAAATTTCAACCTTCGGCATTTCAAGCCTAATTGAGCTACGGACCTCCAAAATATATTCCGAACGCGCTCCCAACCCCGAAATCACCTAACGGAGCTAATGGAACCATCGGATTTCCGTTCCGAGATCGTCTTAACACTGTTCCGGCTACGAACCGTTTTCTAGTTTCAAAGCTCTTATTTAGGGACTAAGTGTCCCAAAATGCTCAAATTTTCGGAACCGACTCTCACGGCAACCCACAATAGCAGAAATGAACTTAGGGGAACAGTTAAATTAGGGATTGGGGCATAATTTTCTAAAACGACCGGTCGGGTCGTTACACCACCACCCCTTGTATCAACTCCAACACTACCTACCCCAGCACTAGGTGCACTAGTAGGTGTAGCAGATATCTCTTCTTCAATTCTTATTTCATTATCTTCTATTCCATAATCTTCTTGTAATTGATCATAATCTATATTTTCATTAGGCGATGTTTCGGGAACAATAGATATTGGGCTATTACTACCAGATGTTGAAGAATTACCTCTACTTTTACTCCCCCTACTAGTAACTTTTCTACACGCTTTTTTAGCAGCACTAAACATATTGTAAAATTTAAGGAATAAATAAGCACAAAATAAATATGCAATTAAAATATTAATAAGAGAAAGAGTTGGAGGGAGTGCACCGAATTGGAGCACTTGGTTATGCAATTCCGAATTTTCGATGTTACCACGAACAAACGTCAAGCCAATATTCCAACTTGAAGTTCAAAACCCGAATGATAAAATACTATAATTGAATTTCAATTATTCAACAAAAATGAGCCAAATAAATTCGAAGATGAAATGAGAAATTATTAAGACTTGAAGTTGAAGTCTTGAACTAGATAATTAGAGAATAGGTGAATGAGAGAATTTGAGATTGAGATGAGAATTTTGAGTGAGAAATGAAGAGGGGGGGGAGGGGATATTTATAGATTTACATAAGGCTACATTTGTAAATTAAAAATGTGTTAAAAATTTTAAAAAAAATGGCCAAAAGTTAAATAGATCCGTTGGCCAACGGATTTCTGTGATTCTAGCCGTTTGGGGTGGGCCCCATAAATCTGAAATTTAAAAAAAAAAAAATTTCGACCGTTGAACCGGGCCGGGCCGGTTTACCCGTTAAGGGTACTGTTTTGCCGAACCGGGCCTAACCGGTTCCGGTTAACCGTTACACTATATAATCCGGAACAAACCCCTACCCCATTATAACCCAGCCCACCCGGCCCAATTTCTACCGGTCCGGGCCAATTCCGGTTTCTACCGGTCTGGGCCGGTCCGGAACCAGTCCAACCCGGCCCGTTTAACAGGTCTACAATAACATACCTAATATCATCCCACAAAAATGGCCATGGGAAGGTAGATTGAGTATACTTAGACCTAACCCTTACCTTTTGCATATTACTGACAAAATAATTTTGAGATTTTAGAGTCAATATATTTAGAGTGAGCACCGTTTATTGAATATATACATTTGTGTATAAGAAAACAAGTCTTTAACCGTAGCTAGATCCACACATGGTGATGAGTGGTGACTATCTCATTTTTACTTTCATGCTCTCTTTTTTTTTAAAAAATTCTTGTGTCTGGTCCTAAGTAGGCATATGCTAGCCTGGTCTCTGACGTATTATTCAATAATTTCCAGATATGACACGATTCTGAATAAACGATTTTCATCATCTCCTGTTTGGGTATTAGTTGCAGTATTCAACGCTAAGTCTTTGTCAATATATATGTGGTGCTATATTCTGGTCAACAGTGGAACTATATAGCTTTTAATTAACAAGAACGATATTGTTAGCATTGGTAGAATTTAAGGGTGCGTTTGATATATAAGAAAATGTTTTCTTGGAAAACATTTGGTACGTAAAATAAGAAAATAACTTTTCAAAAGTATTTATAAATAATTTAGATACAATAAACATAAACCTATAAATTTTTGAACCAGCAACCTTCTGAACCCATAAATTCTATAAACTTCTGAACCACTAAACTTTCGAACCCGTAAAACTCAATAATTTCTAAATCCTTAAACTTCCAAACATAGAAACCTTCAAACTCATACTTTTTAAGTTATGGGTTAATATTTGCTAGGTCCTGCAATTTTAAATAAATTTTACGCATAAATTTATATGTCGCATAAAAAGTTACGGATTGAAATGGCAGGTTAACTAGAATTCTACATGGCTTGGTGTTTATGAGAGACTAATTAGCAGGGTAATTATAGGGTAAAAATGGGGCCGGCACCGTCGTTATTATGTTACTGATTACGTTGGAAATTTTGGTTTGTGATAATGTAATGGTATGGCTGGACTTGCAGACTATATATATATATAGTCAAGATATAATGGTGTAAGGTGTTGCTACTACAACCTGTAGATGATGTAGCTAGATAATCGTATGGCCTAAATTTTACGTTTGAACAGTATATATAACAATAGCAAATTAAAGAGAAAAACCAAAGTTAAGAAAATGAAGTTGGATGGAACATAAATTAAAACATTTAGGCGAATGTAAGTTTTGTTAGGTGTTTGTCATAATTTTTTTTACTATATTTGGTTTTCCTATCTCTTGAAGGAAAAGGGCAATATAACAATAGCAAATTAAGTGTGTTTTCCTTTTTGTATAAGGAAATTGTAAACTCTTCCATATTTGGCTAGTCTTTTTTCTCGTAGGAAAAGGTTTGAACTTCTATAAATTGAGGATCATTCCTTCTCATTCAATAGCAAAGCAATAGAACACTGTTGTGTCAAGGAAGAGGCAAACCCAAAAATAAAGAAGATAAAGAACAACAAATTTTAACGTGAAAACCCTTCAAATCGTAGGTAAAAATCACGGAATCACAAAGATCCAAAAAACTCCACTATAATAATGTCACGACCCGGATTTCCCCCACCATCGGGATCGTGATGGCGCCTACTCGTGGTAGCTAGGCAAGCCAATTCACTCACCATCTTCCTGTTCATACCATCATTTTTGTTCTCATATTTAATAGCAAGAAAATTACTCAAATTTTTTAAATGCGGAAGTCTTTTGAATAAGAGATGGATAATAGTGTAAAGTAACTGACATAAATCCTCTACCCAAGATGAGAGTCACAAACTCACGAACTACTAAGGAATAACTACACATAATGGTCTGAAAGAAAATAAATAATAATTGTCTGTCTCGCAACAATGAGACCACAACAATAATAAAAGTAAATAGAGGAGAAGTCGGGCCTGCAGACGCCTGCAAGCTACATCGGTCTCGGAAGTACGATAATCCCGCTAGTGTACTATTGCTGCTACTCCTGCTCAAAACCTTGACCTGTGCAAAAACGCACAGAAGTGTAGCATCAGCACAACCGACCCCATGTGCTGGTAAGTGCCCGGCCTATCCCGCGAAGTAGTGACAAGCCTAGGACCAGACACCCACATAAACCTGTAGAATTCAATATACATATGTGTACCACAATATAACAAGAAATAATCAAGTATTAACACAATAAGGAATATCTTAGAGATATTTAGTAACACAACTAACAAAGGAGGTAACATGCTGGGAGAGCACAATCAGTAACGCATAATAAATCAATAAGATAAAAATAGAGTGTAGCAGAAACAGTTATTGCAAAGCAAAAAATTGAATAGTTGCATGGCATCACCCTTCGTGCTTTTACTCTCATCCTCACCAAATAAGCAAATAGAAGTGCACGACATCACCCTTCGTGCTTTTACTCTCATCCTCACATCCATAGCACGACATGATCCTTCGTGCATGCTTTAAGTGACAACGGCACGGAAAGTTCCTTCGTGCATAAATAATAAACATGGCACGGAATAATCCTTCGTGCAAAAATTAAGTAACAACGGCATAGAATGTTCCTTCGTGCATAAATAGTAAAACAAGTCACAAAATGATCCTTCGTGCGAACATAAGTAAAAATGGCACGGCATCACCGTTCGTGCATTATCACTCTTCCTCACCCAAATAACAATCACTGTCAAGGGCAAAAGAATGAAACAAGTAATATGAACCGTCCCGGCAAGGGAAATAATAATCATTACAATATCCCGGCAAGGGAACAACAACAACAACAGAATAAAGTCCCGGCAAGGGAAACAATAATCAACCTTCACAACCCGGCAATGGCTCAAGAACATGACTTAAGAACATCCCACATTAACTCACAACATATATCAACAAACGACTCACGGTCATGCTAGACGCCAGTGTATAGATTCTCGTCACCACGCCTATACACCGAACTCGATCACATAACAATTAGCAATTATAGCATTCAATCATATTCCCTCAAGCTAGGATAGATCAAACACTTACCTCAAAGCCTTGAAGTCCAATTAACCTCCAACTATCATTTTACCTCGAAATTCAACCTTCAACTCGCTCGAATCTAATCACAATTGGTACTTCAATAAATACTATATAAATGGGCTTGGATGCATAAAAATGGTTTTCTCAAAGTTTTACCCAAAATTTTCGAAAATGCCCCCGGTCTCACGTGTTCGAAACTCAGGGTTCGGACCAAAATCTGGTTACTCATTCACTCACAAGTTCAATTATATGATTTGTTTCGAAATCGGACCTCAAATCGAGGTCCAATTCCCCAATTTATGAAAAACCTAGGTTCTACCCAAAAACAACAATTTCAACCATAAAAACCTTTGATTTCTCATGGAAAACATGTTTAATGATGTTAGGAATTGAAAGAGTTGAGTAAAAATTGACTTACAAGTGATTTGGAGTGATATTGCTTTTGGAAAATCGTGTGTGGTGTTTTGTGTTTTGAAAGAATGGTGAAAAGGGGGTTTAAAATCATTTAAGTATCAGATTGCACAGCTCTGGATATGAGAATTGCAAACATATGTTCGCAATTGCGAACATGACATGTCTGTGCTGCGAAACTCGCATTTGCAAGAATGTGTTACCATTTGCGAACATAGGCCAATACAGGGCCACTTCGCATTTGCGAAGTTCTGTTCGCATTTGCGAACCTGTGCCTTTTCTCGGCAGCATCGCATTTGCGAGGGTCCGTTCGCATTTGCGAACCAAGGCTTTTCCTGGCCAACTTCGCATTTGTGAAGGTTGGTTCGCATTTGCGAGCCAAGGCCAGTTCTGGGTCATCTCGAAATTGCGAGTAAATCTTCGCATTTGCGAAGATATCAGTTGGGGGAAATACCAGCTGTGTTCTTTATCAAAATTTGCTCTAACTGCCTATCAAATCTTTACCCGAGCCCTCGGGCTCAAAACCAAACATGCACACAACCTCAAAAACATACCACGAAGTTGCTTGCGCAATCAAATCGCCAATACAACATCATTTTCATAGAATCAAGCCTCAAATTGATGATTTCTTCTTTTAAACTTCATAAACTTTTAAATTTGGAACTCGTGGTTCAAAACACATCAAACGACGTTAAAATTCCATCAAAATTTGCAGGAAGTACTTAAATAATATATAAGACTTGTACCGGGCGTCGGAACCAGAATACGAGCCCGATACCATGGTCTTTTAATCAATTTTCATTTTTATTTTCATTAAAAAATTTAGCAAAACAATTTAACAGAAAAATTCATATCTTGGGCTTTAGGCCTCAGAATTCAACTTCGGACGCATGTCCGAGTCCCATATTTTCCTATGGACCTTCTAGGACTATCCGATCTCGGGTCCTGGTCCGTTTACCAAAAATATTGACCAAAGTCAACTATATCAATATTAATATCAAATTTCTTCAAATTTTCCATAGATTCACATATTCTAACACAAAAATTTTCCCGGCTACGTGCCCGGACTACGCACGTAAATTGAGGTAATATAAAATAAGGTTTTCAAGGTCTCGAAAGCACGGAACAAATGAGGAAAATAGGTGATGACCCTTTGGGTCGTCACATCCTCCACCTCTAAAACAACCGTTCGTCCTCGAACGGATAAGAGAAGGAAGTACTTGAGTCGGGGAACAAATGTGGGTAACGGCTCCGTATATCAGACTCGGACTCCCAGGTTGATACCTCATGAGGCTGACCTCTCCACTGAACTCGCACGGAAGGAAAACTCTTCAACCTCAACTGTCGAACCTGCCGGTCTAGAATGGCCACCGGCTCCTTCTCGTAAGATAGACCCTTGTCCAATTGGACAATACTGAAGTCTAACAAGTGTGTAGGATCGCTGTGGTACCTCTGAAGCATAGATACATGAAAAATCGGATGCACGACTGATAAGCTAGGTGGCAGTGCAAGTCTGTAAGCCACCTCTCCCACCCGGTCCAGAATCTCAAATGCAACTAATATACCTAGGGCTGAGCTTGCCCTTCTTTTTGAACCTCATCACGCCCTTCATAGGCGATACTCAGAGCAATACCCGCTCACCAACCATGAAATCCACATCTCGGATATTACGATCCGCATAAGTCTTCTTTCTGGACTGATCTGAACGCAACCACTCCTGGATGGTCTTGACCTTGTCTAAGGCCTCCTCAACTAGGTCTGTACCCACCAACTGAGCCTCTCCCAGCTCAAACCATCTGACTGGAGACCGACATCGCCTACTATACAACGCCTCACACGGAGTCGTCTGAATGCTAGATTGGTAGCTGTTATTATAGGCGAACTCTGCTAATGGCAGAAACTGGTCCCACAAGCCTCCAATATCAATGACACAGGCTCGGAGCATGTCATCTAGAATCTGAATAGTCCTCTCGGACCGACCGTCCGTCTGAGGATGAAAAGTTGTACTCAACTGAACCTGGGTGCCTAACTCATGCTGGGCCACTCTCCAGAAATGCGAGGTAAACTGCAAACCCCAATCTGAGATAATAGACACCGGCGCCCCATGAAGGCGAACAATCTCCTTTATGTAAATATCTGCTAGCTTCTCCGATGAGTAAGAGACAGACACTGGAATGAAGTGTGTTGACTTGGTCAGCCTATCAACAATGACCCAAATAGCATCAAATCTCCTCTGAGTCAAAGGAGTCCAGTAACGAAGTCCATTGTAATCTTCTCCCATTTCCACTCCGAAATTTCAATTCTCTAGAACACACCACCAGGCCTCTGGTGCTTATATTTAATTTGCTGACAGTTTAGACACCAAGTGACACACGCAACAATGTCCTTCTTCATCCTATGGCACCAATAGTGTTGCCGTAAGTCCTGATATCTTTGCGGCGCTCGGGTGAATAGAATATCGCAAACTGTGGGCCTCTGCTAAGATCAACTCTCGAATCCCCTCAACATTGGGCACACAAACTCCCCCATGCAATATCAATACTCCGTCATCATCTAGAATTACCTTCGTGGCACCTCCCTGCTCTACAGTATCCCTCAGGTCACGCAAATGAGGATCATCAAACTGCCTCTCACGGATATGCTCTAATAGAGAAGAACGAGTGACCATGCAGGCTAACACCCTGCTAGGCTCGGAAATGTCTAGTCTCATGAACCGATTGGCTAAGGTCTAGACATCTAGAGCAAGTGGTCTCTAGCTGACAGGAATATAAGTGAGACTACCCATAATGGCAGACCTCCTACTCAATGCATCGGCCACCACATTGGCCTTACTTGGGTGATATAAGATAGTAACATCATTGTCTTTCAGCAACTCTAACTATCTCCTCTATCGCACATTTAACTCTTTTTGCTTGAATAAATACTGAATACTTTTGTGATCCATGTATACATCGCATGCCATACCATATAGATAATGCCTCCAGATTTTTAAGGCATGAACTAATGCTGCCAGCTCAAGATCATGAACCAAATAATTCTTCTCATGGATTTTCAACTATCTTGAAGCATATGCAATAACCTTGCCATCCTGCATCAATACTGCTCCAAGCCCGATACGGGAAGCATCACAATAGACTGTGTAAGGCCCTGAACCCGTGGGCAAAATTAACACTGGTACTGTAGTCAAAGTTGTCTTGAGCTTCTCAAAGCTCGCCTCACACTCATCTGACCACTTGAACTGGGCACCCTTCTAGGTCAACTTGGTTATCGGGGCTGCAATAGAAGAGAATCCCTCTACAAATCGACGCTAGTAGCATGCTAACCCCAAGAAACTCCGAATCTCGGTCACTGAAGTTGGTCGAGGTCAATTCTTGACTGCCTCAATCTTATTTGGGTCCACCTGAATACCCTCTACTGACACGATATGACCCAGAAATGCAACCGAACTAAACCAGAACTCGCATTTTGAAAACATGGCATATAGCTAATTATCCTTCACAGTCTGAAGAACCACTCTGAGGTGCTGCTCGTGCTCTTCCTGGCTGCGGGAGTATACCAGGATATCATTTATAAAGACTATCACGAATAGATCTAGATACGGCCTGAACACTCGATTCATCAACTCTATAAATGTTGTTGTAGCATTGGTCAACCCGAAAGACATGACCAAGAATTCATAGTGCGCGTACCTAGTGCGAAAGGCTATCATAGGAATGTCAGCCGCCCTGATCTTCAGCTGATGGTAGCTCGACCTCAAGTCTATCTTCGAGAACACCCTCGCTCCCTAGAGCTGGTCAAACAAATCATCAATCCTCAGCAGTGGATACTTGTTCTTTATCGTCACTTTGTTTAATTGCCGATAATCAACACACATCCGCATCGAGCCATCCTTCTTCTTCACAAATAGCACTAGTGCACCCCAGGGAGAAGGGCCTGATAAAGCCCTTTTCTAGAAGGTCTTGCAACTGATCTTAACTCCTTTAACTCTGGTGGGGCCATGCAATACGATGAAATAGAGATGGGCTGAGTGCCTAGTGCCAGATCAATACAGAAATCAATATCCCTATCGGATAGCATACCCGGCAGGTCTAAAGGGAAGACCTCCAGAAAATACCGTACAATAGGGACTAAATCAATAGAAGGAATCTCCGCATTGGAGTCACGAACATATGCCAAATAAGCTAGACTCCCCTTCTCGACCATGCGTCGAGCCTTAACATATGAAATAAAATTACGAATGGAGTGGCCTGGGGTCCCTCTCCACTCTAGTCGGGGTGATTCTAGCAAGGCCAAGGTCACTGTCTTGACATGACAATCTAAGACAGCATGATACGGGGACAACCAATCCATCCCTAATATGACATCGAAATCCACCATGTCTAATAGCAATAAATCAATATGGTTCTCAAGACCCCCGAATATAACCACGCACGAATGATACACCTGGTCGACTACTATAGAGTCGCCCACTGGTGTAGATACATAAACTAGGATGTGGAGGGCATAGCTAGGCACGGCCAGGTAGGGTGCAAAGTAGGAAGATACATATGAATATGTAGACCCATGGTCAAATAATACTGAAGCACCTCTATCACAAACCAGAATGGTACCTGTAATCACAACACCTAATGCCTCTGACTCTGACCTAGCTGGTAAAGAATAAAATTGGGGATCGACACCTCCCCTCTGAACTACGTCTATGGGACGGTCATCCACTGGCTGACCTCTACCTCTGGCGGGACGGTCTCCACCTCCACCTCTACGATCTCTATCCCCGCCACTGGCTGGCTAGGCAGGTTGTGGGTCAGCTGGGGCCTGAATCATGGGGCGAGGACCCCACTGTTGAGTGTTGCCCGCTGCTCGAGGGCAAAACCTGACAAGATAACCTGGGTCACCACAACCGTAACAACATTTTGGCTGCTGGGACTGCTGACCTGAATGGCCCCCATGAATACTCTGAAGAGGCTGAGCACTGATGGGAGGCTGGTCTGAATACTGCTTACGAAACCCACGATTACCTGAACTACCCTTCAAAGTCTAAAGAGCTGACTGAAAAGGCCTGGAAGACTGGCCCCTATCATAAGAATCCCTGCCTCCAGATAAAGTACCACTAAATATGCCGAAATGACGAGGCATCTTGTCTAAAGGATAACCACCTCCCCGAGCAAGACCCATCTCAACCCTACGAGCCGTATTAGCTACCTCTTGAAAAGGTATGTTACTCCCAACTCCCAAAGCCATCTGAAGTCGGATCGGGTGAATTAGCCCATCTATAAACATGCGTACCCTCTCCCGATCTGTGGGGAGTATCACAACTGCATGACATGCCAGATCAACAAACCTCATCTCATACTGGGTAACAGTCATGGAACCCTGCTGGAGGTGCTGAAACTGCCTTCGAAGTGCCTCCTGCTGGGTAACACGGAGAAACTTCTCCAAGAATAACTCCGCAAACTGATCCCATGTTAAAGCTGGGGACCTTGCTGGTCGAGTCAAACAGAAATCTCTCCACCAAGTCTTGGCGGATCCTGAAAGCCCGAATGTGCAAAAATCAACCCCATTGGATTCCACTATTCCCATAGTCTTGAGAATCTCATGGCAACTGAATAAGAAGTCCTGGGATCCTCCAATGTGGCACCACTGAAAGTAGTGGTAAAAAGCTTGGAGAACCGATCAAGTCTCCATTAAAGCATCAGAAGTCATGACCGCTCCATCTCTGGCCTGAGTTGTAGTGCCTGACTGAGTGGCCACTACTGGCTGAACTATTGGTGCCTGAGGCTGGGGAGCTACTGGCTCCGTAGTACGTGCAACAGGAGTCTGGACCCCTCCCCCAGCTTGAGAAGTGACTGGTGAAACTGGTAATAAGCCTGCTCGGGCGACACTGTCCATAAAACCCGCTATTCTGACCAGAGCCTCTTGCAGATTCGGGGTAAATAGACCTCCCCTGGGACCTGGGCCCACTGGAGCTGCTGGGGCTGGAACCTCCTCACCAATTTTAACATGGGGCCCCACCTCTGGAACCGCTACCTGGGGCTCAACTCTGCCCCTACCACGGCCTCCGACACGGCCTCGGCCCCTGCCCCTCGCAGGAGCTGCCTGGGGCTCAGGCTGCTAATCAGCGGATGAAGAAGCGTGTGTCCTCACCATCTGCAAAAGGACAGAGAAGAAATTCAATAAGTATTCGAGGAACAAATCGCACGACAAGAAGGAACAAATGAGAGACTTTTTGCTAACTCAAAAGACTCTGGAGGAAAAGTACAGACGTCTCCATACCTACCCCTCAAACTCTACTAAGCTTATTTATGAGTTATGAGACCTATGTAACCTAGAGCTCTGATACCAACTTGTCACGACCCGAATTTCCCCCACCATCGGGATCGTGATGGCGCCTACTCATGGAAGTTAGGCAAGCCAATTCACTCACCATCTTCCTGTTCATACCATCATTTTTGTTCTCATATTTAATAGCAAGAAAATTACTCAAATTTTTAAATGCGGAAATCTTTCGAATAAGAGATGAATAATAGTGTAAAGTAACTGACATAAATTCTCTACCCAAGATGTGGAGTCACAAACTCACGAACTACTAAGGAATAACTACACATAATGGTCTGAAATAAAATAAATAATAACCGTCTGTCTTAGAACAATGAGACCACATCAATAATAAAAGTAAATAGAGGAGACGTCGGGCTTGCAGATGCCTGCAAGCTACCTCGGTCTCGAAAGTACGATAATCCCGCTAGTGTACTACTACTGCTGGTCCTGCTCAAAACCTGGACCTGTGCAAAAATGCACAGAAGTGCAGTATTAGCACAATCCGACCCCATGTGCTAGTAAGTTCCTGGCCTATCCGGCAAAGTAGTGACAAGCCTAGGACCATCACTCACATAAACGCGTATATATATATATATATATATATATATATATATATATATATATATATATATATATATATATATATATATATATATATATAAGATAAAGATTCAAAAGTCTTTAGCAGAAACAGTTATTGCAAAACAAGAAATTGCATGGTTGCACGGCATAACCCTTCGTGATTTTACTCTCATCCGCACCAAATAAGCAAATAGAAGTGCACGGCATCACCCTTCATGCTTTTACTTTCATTCTCACATCGATGGAACGGCATGATCCTCCGTGTATGGTTTAAGTAACAGCGGCACAGAATGTTCCTTCGTGCATAAATAATAAACATGGCACGGAATGATCCTTCGTGCGTAAATTAAGTAACAATGGCACGGAATGTTCCTTCGTGCATAAACAATAAAACAAGGCACGGAATGATCCTTCGTGCGAACATAAGTAAAAATGGCACGGCATCACCTTCGTGCATTATCACTCTTCCTCACCCAAATAACAATCACAGTCAAGGGCAAAAGAATTAAATAGGTAATATGAACCATCCCGGCAAGGGAAACAATAATCATTACAATATCTCGGTAAGGGAACAACAACAAAAACACAATAAAGTCCCGGCAAGGGAAACAATAATCAACCTTCACAACCCGGCAAGGGCTCAAGAATATGCCTTAAGAACATCCCACATTTACTCACAACATATATCAAAAAACGACTCACGGTCATGCTAGACGCTAGCATATAGATGCTCGTCGCCACGCCTATACACCGCACTCGATCACATAACAATTAGCAATTATCACACCCATTCCTATTCCCTCAAGCTAGGATAGATCAAACACTTACCTCAAAGCCTTGAAGTCCAATTAACCTTCAACTATCATTTTACCTCGAAATTCAACCTTTAACTCGCTCGCATCTAATCACTATTGGCACTTCAATAAACACTATATAAATGCGTTTGGATGCATAAAAATGGTTTTCTCAAAGTTTTACCCAAAATTTCCCAAAATGCCCCCGGTCTCACGTGGTCGAAACTCGGGGTTCGGACCAAAATCCGGTTACCCATTCACTCACGAGTTCAACTATATGGTTTGTTTCGAAATCGAACCTCAAATCGAGGTCTAATTCCCCAATTTATGAAAAACCTAGGTTCTACCCAAAAACAACAATTTCATCCATAAAAACCTTTGATTTCTCATGGAAAACATGTTTAATGATGTTAGGAATTGAAAGAGTTGAGTAAAAAGTGACTTACAAGTGATTTGGAGTGATATTGCTATTGGAAAATCGTGTATGGTGTTTTGGGTTTTGAAAGAATGGTGAAAAAGGGGTTTAAAATTGTTTAAGTATCAGATTGCACAACTGCGGATATGGGAATTGCGAACATATGTTCGCAATTGCGAACATGACAGGTCTGGGCTGCATAACTCGCATTTGCGAGAATGTGTTCGCATTTGAGAACATAGGCCAATGCAGGGCCACTTCGCATTTGCGAAGTTCTTTTCGCATTTGCGAACCTGTGCCTTTCCTGGGCAGCATCGCATTCGCGAGGGTCCGTTCGCATTTGCGATCCAAGGCTTTTCCTGGCTAACTTCGCATTTGCGAAGGTTGGTTCGCATTTGTGAGCCAAGGCCAGTTCTGGGTCATCTCGCAATTGCGAGTAAATATTTGCATTTGCAAAGATATCAGCTGGGGGAAATACTAGTTGTGTTCTTTATCAAAATTACTCTAACGACCTATCAAATCTTTACCCGAGCCCTTAGGCTCCAAACCAAACATGCACACAACCTCAAAAACATACCACGAACTTGCTCGCGCATTCAAATCGCCAATACAACATCATTTTCATAGAATCAAGCCTCAAATTAATGATTCTTCTTTTGAACTTCATAAACTTTCAAATTTGGAACTCATGGTTCAAAACACATCAAACAACACTCAAATTCCATCTAACTTTGCAGGAAGTACTTAAATAATATATAAGATTTGTACCGGGCGTCAGAACCAGAATACGAGCCCGATACCATGGTCTTTTAATCAATTTTTATTTCCATTTTCATTAATAATTCTAGTAAAACAATTTAACATAAAAATATATATCATGGGCTTTAGGCCTCGGAATTCGACTCCGGACGCATGCCCGAGCCCCATATTTTCCTATGGACCTTTCGGGACCGTCCGATCTCGGGTCTGGGTCCATTTACCAAAAATGTTGAACAAAGTCAACTATATCAATATTAATATCAAATTTCTTCAAATTTTCCATAGAATTCACAACAAGGGCCAAATTGGCAAAACACCAAGGGCCAAACTCGAAACAACAATAGCAACAAGAGCAACAACTAATCAATTGAAAAACGAGTATAATCCACAAAACGAAGCTGCTGTTCGAGGAACGAAATAAGATGCTACAAGCCTCCAAATCCGATCTTCACCATTGAAATACAAGACCAAGATGTTACAAAAAATCAGACAAAGGTTCAGCCCGATCCAACAGTTAACTAACCGAAACACGTGATTTGAATATTGGCTGGTCGGAATACAAATCTGCAGCATAAGAAAATATTTTTCTTCTCTCTTCTCTCTTGATGAAAGCTCTCTCTAAACCACTCTTATGTGCTTAAGTCTTTCAAAGAATTGTATCAATGAGCATAGAATAATTTTTCATGGTGCTTTCTCTTAAAGCCAAAACCCACTCAAAATAGGAATAAACCGAATCCAATTCCAAATAGGATTGGAAACCAAAAGAGAATAGCACTAGGCCATTGGGCCTTTGGCTGGACAATATGGGCATGTGACCAACAAACTCCCCCTCCAGCCAAGGGGCCAAATGTGTCTTCAAGTAGAGGAACTATTGACAGGCTTCATGCCTGCCAATTTTCTACAAATTCATGTTTATCTACAACCACCGCCTTTGTCAGCATATCCGAAGGATTTTCATCAGTGTGTATCTTCTCAACCTCAAATAATTTGTCTTCCACAGCCATTCTTATCCAATGATACTTTCTATTTATATGTTTGGTCTTAGAATGAAAAGTGGAGTTCTTGGTGAGATAGATAGCACTCTAATTTTGACAAAATAAGATGTACCGTGGCTGCTCAAAGCCAATATCATTAATAAACTCCTTCATCCATAATAGTTCTTTGGCACCTTCTATGACAGTAATATATTCGGCTTCTGTGGTGGATAGAGCTATGAACTTCTGTAGTTTAGATTGCCAAGAAACAGCTCCCCCTGCAAAAGTGATCAAATAACCAGAAGTGGATCTTGAATTATTAAGATTGCCTCCTAACAGAGTCTGTGTAACAAACAAGTTCAGGCTTGCCATTGCCAAAGCACAACTTCAAATCTGCAGTACCTTTCAAATACCTTAATATCAATTTTACTGCATCCCAGTGTTCTTTTCCAGGATTGGAAAGAAATCTACTAACAATGCCAACGACATGTGCAATATCTGGTCTAGTACAAACCATAACATACATCAAGCTACCAACAGCAGAAGGGTAAGGAATACGAGACATCTCCTTTTTCTCTTTATGAATAGATGGACTCTAACTAATACTCAATTTGAAGTGTTTAGCAAGAGACTAACCACTTTTGCATCTGCCATATTGAACCTTTTGAGTACCTTCTCAATGTAGTACTTTTGGGACAGAAATAACTCATTTCTATCTCTGTGTTGGGGGATTTGAATACCCAAGATTTTATTTACTGGCCCCAAGTCCATCATCGCAAACGATTTGGTCAACTGCTCCTTAAGGACTGCGATTCTCGATTTATTCTTGCCAACAATAAGCATGTCATCCACATAGAGCAATAAAGTCATAAAATCCTCATCAGAGAACTTCTGAAAGAATACATAGTGGTCTGAAGAAGTTTTCTTGTACCCTTGTACTTCAGTGACATATTCAAACTTCAAATACCATTGCCTTGGAGCTTGTTTCAATCCATACAGGCTCTTTTTCAATTTGCAGACATAATTTTCTTTTCCCTTAAGTTAAAAACCCACAAGTTGCTCCATATAACCTCCTCATTTAAATCACCATGAAGAAAATTAGTCTTGACGTCCATCTGCTCAACCTCTAAATCTAGACTTGCGACTAAGCCTAGAACCACACGAATATAAGACATTTTCACAACAGGGGAGAAAATTTCATCAAAGTCAACTCTCTTCGTTTGGCCAAAACCTTTAACAATTAACCTCGCCTTGTATCTAGGCGCAGAGGTATGGCTATCTTACTTTATTCTGAATATCCATTTGTTAGATAAAGCTCTCTTACCTTTCGGCAATTTCACTAACTCATATGTTCCATTCTCATAGAGTGACTTCATCTCATCTTTCATCGCTTCGATCCAATGATCTTTGTGATTATCTTGCATGGCTTCATCATAATTCTCAGGTTCTCCCATGTCAGTCAAAAGTACATACTCATCTGGAGGATAGCACATGGATTTTTGCTTCTCCCTTGTAGATCTTCTAAGAGAGGTTTCAAGAGCATTCAAAGTAGTCACCTGTGCAGGAATTGGTTGCTGATCAACCACAACTTCATCAACTGGAGCATCCATAACATCTACGCCATGATGATCATTTTGATCTTGATCACTATCGCTATCATTATCTTGGGTTCCTTCATGTGCAATAGGTGTCTTAGCAATTGAAACTGGATCAATATCAACTAAGCTCTCATTACTCTGAGAATCTATCTTCTCAGCTTTGTCAATATCTTCAATAACGGTCTTCAAAAAATATTGCATCACGACTTCTAATAAGTTTGTTATCAGCTTGATCATAAAAACGATACCCAAACTCATCTTGACCATAATCGATAAAGATGCACTGCTTAGTTTTGACATCCAGCTTCGATCTCTCATCTTTAGGAATATGCACACAAGCATTACACCTAAAAATTTCCAAGTGATCTTAAGAAAAATCTTTGGAAAACCAAACTCTGTCTGGGACATCACCATCCAAAGCTACATCAGGAGACAAATTGATAACATAGGCAACAGTGTTAAGTGCTTTCGCTTATTTGGAAGCTTAACCTCTGAAAGTAAGCATCTAACTTTCTCAACTAGAGTTTTATTCATTCTCTCTGCCAAACCATTCAATTGAGGCATCTTGAACGGAGTTTTATGGTGACAAATTCCTTGTTCCTTTCAATCGGACCAAAAAAAATCAGGTGTCATACGGAAGCTAGCAAAGAAAACCTTGAATGACAATAAATCATATAATAGAGAGAAATATACCGAAAGAGACACAAACATTTAACGTGGTTTGGTCAACTGACCTACGTGCACAGCGGAGATGAGCAATCCACTATAATAAAAGAGAGTACAAAATATCGAGAGAACAACCTCATGAAGAGGCAAACACAAGTGACACACTAACACTTGTACCGAAAAGTTCTCCCCCTGAACACTACTCTCAACCCCATATGGCTACATTGTGGATGCTACTGAATGAGAATGAAGGATCCTCAATTTATAGAACTCCAAACCTTTTCCTGAAGAGTTTACAATTTCCTTTTTGTATAAGGAAATTGTAAACTCTTCCATATTTGGCTAGTCCTTTTTCTTGCAGGAAAAGGTCTGGACTTCTATAAATTGAGGACCCTTCCTTCTCATTCAGTAGCATCCACAATGTACCCATAGAGGTTTGAGAGTAGTGTTTAGGGGGAGAATTTTTCGGGACAAGTGTTAGTGTATCACTTGTGTTTGCCTCTTCGTGAGGTTGTTCTCTCGATATTTTGTACTCTCTTTTATTATAGAGGATTGCTCATCTCTGTTGTGGACATAGGTCAATTGACCAAACCACGTTAAATGTTTGCGTCTCTTTTGATAGATTTCTCTTGTGTTGTTGGATTTATCGTTGCTAAAGGTTTGCTTTACTAGATTTCGCATGACACCTGGTTTTTTTCGGTCCTAACAATTGGTATCAGAGCCAACTTCGAGCGAGGTTCAAGACAAGTTCATCTTGGTGGTTTCAGTTCTAGTTGCAACATATTTGACGATAATTGTAATTTTTGTCTGAGAAATTTAACCGGTGTGTTACGCACGTTGAGACAAACTTTGTGGCGGAGATCTGGAGATGCGGCCTATTGAAGGCTATGTGAAGAAGGTGGATGAGGTTTATTTTGTTAGAAAATTTAGGCCAATTGGGAGAATTGTTAGGTGTTTGCCATAAATTTCTTACTATATTTGGTTTTCCTATCTCTTGAAGGAAAAGGGCAATATAATTACTTTAACTGTATTTTCCTTTTTGTATAAGAAAATTGTAAACTCTTCCATATTCGGCTAGTCCCTTTTCTTGTAGGAAAAGTTTTGGACTTCTATAAATTTAGGATCCTTCATTCTCATTAAGTAGCATCCACAATGTAGCCATAAGGGGTTGAGAGTAGTGTTTAGGGGGAGAACTTTTCGGGACAAGTGTTAGTGTGTCACTTCTGTTTGCCTCTTTGAGGTTGTTCTCTCGATATTTTGTACTCTCTTTTATTATAGTCGATTGCTCATCTCCGTTGTGGACATAGGTCAGTTGACCGAACCACGTTAAATGTTTGTGTCTCTTTTGGTAGATTTCTCTTGTGTTGTTGGATTTATCGTCGTTAAAGATTTGTGTGATGACCCAAAGGGTCATCACTTGTTTAATTAATCATTTAGAGCTTCTGAGGTCTTGAAAACCTCATTTATAGTTTCCTTGATTTGCGTGCACAGTTCGGGCACGAAGCTAGAAAATATTTATGTTGAAATATGTGAAAACTTTGAAGAATTTTGATATTAATATTGATATGGTTGACTTTGGTCAACATTTTTGGTAAACGGACCCGGACCCGTGATTTGACGGTCTCAGAAAATCCGTAGGAAAATATGGAACTTGGGCGTATGCTCAAAATTGAAATCCGAGGTCTAGAACCCTGGTAAAAGAATTTTTCCGTTAAATTGTTTTCTGAAAATGTTTAAGGGAAATGGAACTGAAATGTGATTAAAAAGCAATGGTATGGGGCTCGTATTTTGGTTCTGACGCCCGGTACAAGTCATATATATTGGTTAAGCGCTTCCTGCAAAGTTTGGTTGAAAACGGACGTCGTTTGACGTGTTTCGACCTTAAATTGGAAATTTTGGAATTTGAAAGAATTCTTGAGTTTTAAGGCTCAATTCATTGATTTTGATGTGATTTTAGCGATTTGATCGCTCGAGCAAGTTCATATGATGTTATTGAGTTAGTGTGCATATTTGGTTTGGAGACCCGAGGGCCCGGGTGAGTTTCAGATAGGTATCGGGGTGGGTTTTGGACTTAGAAAAATTGCAGAAAATCTGCAGCAGGTATTCCTTCTTCGCGTTCGCGTCCATCTGGCCGCGTTCGCGAAGGCTTCTCCTCCCCCTTCTTCGCGTTCGCGTCAATTTGGTCACGTTCGCGTACAACAAACTCTGACCCATCCTTTTCCTCTACGCGTTCGCGTGAAGGCTCCCGCATTCGTGGAGCCTGGCCTGCCTCTTCTACGCGTACGCGTAAGGCACCACGCGTTCGCGTAGACCAACAAAGAAGCCCCCTAATTTTCTTCTACGCATTCGCAACTGTGTCCACGCGAACGCGATGCCCATTATGTCCAACCCTTCGCGAACGCGACACTGTGCACGCGAACGCTAAGGGCAGATTTTCGCCCAGGGATTTTAAAACACAAAACAGAACAGAATCGGGATTTTTATCCCATTCTTCAAACACTCTCTTCTCCAACAGCCCTTAGGCGATCTTTGGAACAATGTTTCACCAAAATTCATTGGCTAAGTACTATTTAACTCGTCTTCTTCATTTTTCATCAACATCAATCAAATTCTTAGGCCTAAACATGTGTAAATGGGTAGAAAAATTAGAGAATTGAGTTTAATAAGGGTTTCAAAGAATTTGCGATCTAGACCTCATTTTGGGGTCGAACTTAAGAACAAATTGTATATTTGAACTCATGGATGATTGGGTGAATTTATTTTGGCTCGAAACTTGAGTTTCGAATATGTGGGCCCGGGGTCGCTTTTTACTATTTCGGGCAGAATGTTGTAAAAATTATGATTGGCCATATGAATTAGTTTGTTGAGTAGTATTGATGATATTAAATCAATTGTGTATAGATACGATTGGATTGGAGCTAAATTAGAAAGAAAAGGCATTGCTACGGATTGAATTGTTCGTAAACTTTCGAGGTAAGTGTTTGTTCTATCCTAGCTTGAAGGAATAGGAATTTAGTTATGTATGAATTGTTGATTAAGAGTTATTGGTGTCACACCGGTAACGAGAGATAAATTGTTGATTTATTATAAATCATTGGTTCAAAAACGGTAATTATAAATATTGTTGAAGTACAAATTATTGGTTTAAAACCGGCAATACTTTTATACATTTAATGTGAATCAGAGATTATTGGCTTAATGCCGGTAATACATATATTAATGAATTGGGATCGTGTGGCGCGCCGTCCACTTATATATATATATATATATATATATATATATATATATATATATATATATATATATATATATATATATATATATATATATATATATTAATGAATTGGGATCGTGTGGCGCGCCGACCACTTATATGGTAAGAAATGGGATCGTGTGGCACGCCGACCACAAAGTGATTTGAATCTTGGCATTGGCCATAGTTGCCGGTAGCCCATTGATACAATTGGGAGCGGGTGGTACGCCTACCATAAGATATAACTTATTGATACAATTGGGAGCGAGTGGTACGCCTACCACAAGATATAACTTATTGTTACAGTTGGGAGCGGGTGGTACGCCTAACACGAGATATGAAATGAAAAGGAATTGAGACATGAAAGTAAGATTTGTTCCGTTGACCAGATTACTCCGGATATTTTGAGTTAATGACTGTTATTTCAGAGCAGATTTTTTCTTTACAGAAGTTCGATAACATTTTCTGTTGTTGTATATGTATATATATATTTCAACAGTACATGTTTATGTGGGTGACTGGCCTTAGTCTCGTCACTACTTCGTCGGGATAGGCCAGGCACTTACCAGCACATGGGGTCGGTTGTGCCGATACTACACTCTGCGCTCTTTTTGCGCAGATACAGGTTACGGACAGCAGCAGCGGCAGTAGCGATTGTGGATATTCCGACTACTGAGACTACGAGGTAGCCTTGCAGGCGTCCGCAGGACCCGTTGTCTCTTCTTTTACTTATGTTGTTAGCTGTAGTCTCCTTGTTCCGAGACAAAACAGATTATGTTATATTTCTTCCAGACCTTTATGTGTAGTATTCATGTAGTAGTTCGTGAGTTAGTGACTCCACATCATGGGTAGAGGGTTTCAGTATTATTTTACCTTGAAACTGCTTATTGCTATCTTTATAAAGTCTTCCGCACTTGTTTAATTATGGTTATGATTTTTATTGCTAAATGGAATATGAAATATTGCTAAAAATAGGATAATGTGAATAAAGTGGTTTGCCTAGCTACCACGAGTAGGCGCCATCACGATCCCGATGTTGGGGGAAAAATCCGGGTCGTGACAAGTTGGTATCGAGCTCTAGGTTACATAGGTCTCACCACTCACGAACAAGCTTAGTAGAGTTTGAGAGGTAGGTACGGAGACGTGTGTACTTGTCCTCCAGAGTCCATTGAGTTAGGAAAGAGTCTCTTATTTGTTCCTTTCTATCGTGCGAATTTGTTCTTCAAATGTTAAGTTGAATTTCTACTCTTGTCTTCCCACGAATGGCGAAGTCATGTACTTCTTCTTCAGCCAAATAATGGCACAGGCTGGTGATAGATCAACGATGCCTTCAAAAGTTTTATGGAGTTTCGGATAAGTTTTACCAGACTCTTCGCTATCTCTTTTAGTGGTACATCTTTTGAGAACCTAAGGGAATTTATTGACCGTTTCTATGAGATATTGCAGAATGCGGGAATAGTCGAAAGCGAAAGGCTTGATTCAATTATGTTTCGGGTGGTGAGTGAAGTAGTGAAAATATAATATATTTAACCGACTGTGGTTTCAACGGACCTTGACATCTAGTTGATTTATTGGAAGTCGCGAAGGATAATTATTATGGACTATCAGATGTTGTGACTTTGACTTAGCGCCAAAATGGGGAATTCCACTATTAGTGAATGGTCCGGATGGCCATGTGTTATATCAGTTTTGGCTTGGAATGTATATATATGGTATGGAAAGGTTCCCCAAATAAATTATGCATAATTGCGGCTTAGTACTTTGCAGGGGGTAAGAATCGGCCCAAAGAATAACAAGAGTATATGAGCAAATGGGGTAGTTCAGCAGTGTCAAGCTAGCATAGCAAAAGAGGAAATTGGTCGTCAATGTTTGTGACAAGCCTATGAAGAGGGAAGACCGGCCAATGCGACACTACCCACTCAACCCTATTTTATTTTATGTTTTGGAGGAGTTTACCTCCCGGACAATTTGAAAGGTATGGTATGTATGATCTGGACGATTATGCCAGGACAGTATGACAGTGTCCGAATATGTTCAATAAGTTAGCTCAGCCTCAAAGGAGTTGTTATGAATGTAGCAGATTGGAGAAATATAATTTACGAAGGTACTCAAGCTATGTGTCCATTACAGTCAATACTTAGCTCACATGACCAGCCAGAGTTAGGGGACAGGATGTTAGAGGTGGAGGTGAGACTCCTAGAGGTGAAGATCTAGTTGCTGATATAATTCCTATGGTGTGACGGAGGTCACTACACCAGATGATGTTATCACATGTACAATTCTGATTGTTATAAAAAAAGAATATTTTTCCTCAATTTGATTTGATCTTTGAAGAATTGAGGCAAGTCCTCTTGATATGCTCCGCTCATGAGTGAGCTTCGTAATCATCAAATCTACTTATGTGAATACTCACGCTGTGCTATTAAATGGAGATAATTATCTCTATTATTATGTGTTGGTCACTAGGAATATTGATGAGGTCGAAAGTGAATTTATATTAATTATTACAATGGGAATCGATGTAATTCCTGAAATGACTATTTTCAATGGTTAAATTGTATACCCTATCGGTATGAGGGTTCTTTTATGCCGTGATACTCTTTGATGGACAATAGTTGAAAAGAAGAAAGAAAGGAAATGAAAATCATCAGTGGCACAATGTGTAAATACTTGTGATTTAGAGTGGAGGATGAGATCCTCAAAATTTTTGTATAACGTGAAAATATTTGTTTTAAAAACCGAGCTGCAAGATGCGGTGAATATTATATGAGGACAAGGTCCTGGTGGCGAAAAGTTTGTATTTAAAATTTTCCCTTTCTGGAAATAAAAATCTAGCACAATATCCTAAATTTGAGCCATGCCTGTTAGGATTATTTGACAATCCTTGCATAGTTTCTATTCATATCTAACCATTTCTATTTTGTAACCATGGAGTTATAGACTTTGAGAGGAGCACCGGCTAAGAATAAATATGACTCATTAATTTGGGAAAGTAATCATGAGGTTTTCATACCTCATTGTGAGTAAAGTGGGAGTTTTGGAATAAGATATTTGATAACAAGGTTAATTGACAATGTTGTAATTTAGGAACAACTCTTATGGCCAGAGTCATTAATATGTGCATACGTATGAGGTGTTCGTGCCTTATGTAGACTTATCGTTGTAGTCTTCATTGTTGCCATATTGACATACTCCCGCAGTCAGAAGGAGCATGCGCAGCATCTTAGAGTGGCTTTGCAAAAATCTGAAAAATAGGCAACTATATGCAAAATTTTCGAAGTGTGAATTTTGGCTAAGTTCAGTTGTATTCCTGGGTCATATTGTGACGACAACAGGTATTCAGGTTGATCCAAAGAAGATTGAGGCAGTCAAGAACTGGCCTAGACCGACATCAGCCACAGAGATTCAAAGTTTCTTGGGAGTAGCGGGTTATTATCACCAATTCGTATAGGGGTTTTTATCTATTGCAATCCCACTGACCAGATTGACACAGAAAGGTGTTCAATTTGAATGGTACGATGAATGTGAGGCAAGCTTTCAAAAGCTCAAGACAGCCTTGACCACAACACCGGTATTGGTTTTACCCACAGGTACGGGACCTTATACTGTTTATTGTGATGCTTCCCGTATTGGGCTTGGTGCAGTGTTAATGCAGGATGGCAAGATTATTTCCTATGCTTCGAGGCAGTTGAAGATTCATGAAAAGAACTATCCAGAGCATGATCTAGAATTGGCGGCGATTATTCAAGCATTGAAGATATGGAGGCATTATTTGTATGGTGTAGCATGTGAAGTATACACCGATCATAAGAGTCTTCAGTATTTGTTCAAGCAGAAAGAGTTGAATTTGAGGCAGAGAAGGTGGCTAGAATTGCTAAAAGATTATGATGTCACCATTTTATATCATCCGGGAAAAACAAATGTGGTGGCCGATGCTTTGAGTAGGAAGTCAGCCAGTATGGGCAGTCTTGCTTATATTCCAGTCAAACAGAGACCACTTGCTTTGGATGTTCAGTCCTTGGCCATTCGATTTGTGAGGTTTGATATTTTTGAGCTTAGTCGAGTACTAGCTTGCACGATCGCTCGCTCTTCATTATTGGAACATATCCGCGATCAACAATATAATGATTCTTATTTATGTGACCTTAGAGATACGGTTCAGCGAGGGAGTGCTAAACAGGTCACCTTAGATGCTGATGGGATCCTAAGGATGCAAGGGCGCATTTGTGTGCCAAATGTTGATGGGCTTAGAGAATTGATTCTAGAAAAAGCTCACAGTTCGCGGTACTCCATTCATCCAGGCGCCGCGAAAATGTATCAAGATTTGCGTTAACATTATTGGTGGCGCAGAATAAAAAAGGATATTGTGGCATATGTGGCACGGTGCCTTAATTGTCAGCAGGTTAAGTATGAACATCAGAGACCTGGCGGTTTATTTCAGAGAATTGAACTTCCCGAATGGAAGTGGGAGCGAATCACGATGGATTTCGTTTCGGGACTTCCGAAGACTCGGAAGAAGTTTGATGCTGTTTGGGTGATTGTTGATAGGCTGACCAAGTCAGCTCATTTTGTTCCTATTGCCACTACCTATTCATCCGAGAGGTTAGCCGGGATTTATATCAAGGAGATCGTTCGCCTTCATGGCGTGCCAATCTCTATTATTTCAGATCAAGGTGCACAGTTTACCTCACATTTCTGGAAGGCGGTTCAACGAGAGTTAGGAACGCAAGTCCAGCTAAGTACAGCCTTTCATCCCCAGACGGATGGTCAGTCCGAGAGGACTTTTCAGATACTGGAAGATATGCTACGGGCGTGTGTTATTGATTTTGGAGGTTCGTGGGATCGATTCCTGCCTTTGGCAGAGTTTGCTTATAATAATAATTATCAATCGAGCATCCAGATGGCTCCTTATGAAGCATTGTATGGTAGGCGGTGTCGTTCTCCGGTTGGATGGTTTGAACCGGGAGAAGCTCGGTTATTGGGCACGGATTTAGTTTAGGAGGCCTTAGATAAGGTCAAGATTATTCAAGATAGGCTTCACACAGCTCAATCGAGGCAAAAGAGCTATGCAGATCGCAAGGTTCGAGATATAGCTTTCATGATTAGTGAGCGAGTATTGCTCCGAGTGTCGCCTATGAAGGGCGTGATGAGATTTGGAAAGAAGGGCAAACTTAGCCCTAGGTTTATTGGCCCATTCGAGATTCTTGATCGTGTGGGAGAGGTGGCATATAAACTTGCTTTGCCACCTAGCTTATCAGCTGTACATCCAGTGTTTTATGTATCCATGCTTCGAAAATATCACGGCGATCCATCGCGCGTGTTAGATTTCAGCACTGTCCAAGTGGACAAAGATCTGTCCTATGAGGAAGAGCTGGTAGTTATTCTATATCGGCACGTTCGACAGTTGAGGTCGAAGAGTTTTCCTTCTGTGCGAGTTTAGTGGAGGGGTCAGCCTCCTGAGGCATCGACCTGGGAGTCCGAGTCTATCATGCGGAGCCAATATCCTCATCTATTCCTTGACTCGGGTATTTCTTTCTTTTGTCCGTTCGAGGACGAACGGTTGTTTTAGAGGTGGAGAATGTGACGACCCAAAGGGTCATCACTTGTTTAATTAATCATTTCGAGCTTCTGAGCTCTTGAAAACCTCATTTATAGTTGCCTCGATTTGCATGCACAGTTCGGGCGTGAAGCTGGAAATTTTTTATGTTGAAATATGTGAAAAATTTGAAGAATTTTGATATTAATATTGATATGGTTGACTTTGGTCAACATTTTTGCTAAATGGACCTGGTCCCGTGATTTGACGATCTCAAAAAATCCGTAGAAAAATATGGAACTTGGGCGTATGCTCGGAATTGAAATCCGAGGTCAACAACCCCGGTAAAAGAATTTTTCTGTTAAATTATTTTCTGAAAATGTTTAAGGGAAATGAAACTGAAATTTGATTAAAAAGCAATGGTATCGGGCTCGTATTTTGGTTCCGACACCCGGTACAAGTCATATATATTGGTTAAGCGCTTCCTGTAAATTTTGGTTGAAAACGGACGTCGTTTGACGTGTTTCGACCTTAAATTGGAAATTTTGGAATTTGAAAGAATTCTTGAGTTTTAAGGCTCAATTCATTGATTTTGATGTTATTTTTAGCGATTTGATAGCTCGAGCAAGTTCATATGATGTTATTGAGTTAGTGTGCATATTTGGTTTGGAGCCCCGAGGGACCGGGTGAGTTTCAGATAGGTATCGGGGTGGGTTTTTGACTTAGAAAAATTGCAGAAAATCTGCAACAGGTATTCCTTCTTCGCGTTCGCGTCCATCTGATCGCGTTCGCGAAGGCTTCTCCTCCCCCTTCTTCGCGTTCGCGTCAATTTGGTCGCGTTCGCGTACAACAAACTTGGACCCAGCCTTTTTCTCTACGCGTTCGCGTGAAGGCTCACACGTTCGCGGAGCCTGGCCTGCCTCTTCTACGCGTTCGCGTAAGGCACCACGTGTTCGCGTAGGCCAACTATGAAGCCCCCTAATTTTCTTCTACGCATTCGCGACTGTGTCCATGCGAACGCGATGCCCACTCTGTCCAACCCTTCGCGAACGCGACACTGTGCACGCGAACGCGAAGGGCAAATTTTCGCCCAGGGATTTTAAAACACAAAACAGAACAGAATCGGGATTTTTATCCCATTCTTCAAACACTCTCTTCTCCAACAGCCCTTAGGCGATCTTTGGAACAATTTTTCACCAAAGTTCATTGGGTAAGTATTGTTTAACTCGTCTTCTTCATTTTTCATCAACATCAATCAAATTCTTAGGCCTAAACATGTGTAAATGGGTAGAAAAATTAGAGAATTGAGTTTAATAAGGGTTTCAAAGAATTTGCGATCTAGACCACGTTTTGGGGTCGAACACGTGGTCGAACTTAAGAACAAATTGTATATTTGAACTCGTGGATGATTGGGTGAATTTATTTTGGCTCGAAACTTGAGTTTCTAATATGCGGGCCCGGGGTCGATTTTACTATTCCGGGCAAAATATTGTAAAAATTATTATTGGCCATATGAATTAGTTTGTTGAGTAGTATTGATGATATTGTCACGACCCGGATTTCCCACCATCGGGGTCATGATGGCGCCTACTAAATGGAAGCTAGGCAAGCCAAATATTAATTACATCTCCATTAATTACTAATTTCTTATTAACAACATAAAAATTACAAGCGGAAGACTTAGTCAAATATGATAAAGAAAATCCAAATCCGATACACTACCCAAGATTGGTGTCACAATACTCACGAACTTCTAAGAATAATACACATAACTGTCTGAAAGAAAATACAAGCTGTTTATCTCGATTACATGAGATAACAGAATGAAAAGCATAGATAGAAGAGACAACGGGTCCTGCGGACGCCTGCAAGGCTACCTCGTGGTCTCAGTAGTCAGAAAATCCACAAATCGCTACTGCCGCTGCTGCTGTCCGTAACCTGTATCTGCGCAAAAAGAGCGCAGAGTGTAGTATCAACACAACCGACCCCATGTGCTGGTAAGTGCCTGGCCTATCCCGGCGAACTAGTGACAAGGCTAAGGCCAGTCACCCACCTAAACCTGTACAGTTGCAATATAGATATATATATGTATATATACGATACATTTATAAAGAAATACTCTGCTCTAAAATAACAGTCAATAACTCAAGTTATCCAGAATAATCAAATCAACAGAATAAACCTTACTTTCTTGTCTCAATTTCCTCTTTCATTTCATGTCTCGTGGTAGGCGTACCACCCGCTCCCAACTATCACATTAATTATCTCTTGTGGTAGGCGTACCACCCGCTCCCAATTATCAATAATTATATATCGTGGTAGGCGTACCACCCGCTCCCAATGATATCAATAATTATATCTTGTGGTAGGCGTACCACCCGCTCCCAAATATATCAATAATTATATCTCGTGGTAGGCGTACCACCCGCTCCCAATTATATCAATAATTATATCTTGTGGTAGGCGTACCACCCGCTCCCAAATATATCAATAATTATATCTCGTGGTAGGCGTACCACCCGCTCCCAATTATATCAATAATTATATCTTGTGGTAGGCGTACCACCCGCTCCCAAATATATCAATAATTATATCTCGTGGTAGGCGTACCACCCGCTCCCAATTATATCAATAATTATATCTTGTGGTAGGCGTACCACCCGCTCCCAAATATATCAATAATTATATCTCGTGGTAGGCGTACCACCCGCTCCCAATTATATCAATAATTATATCTTGTGGTAGGCGTACCACCCGCTCCCAAATATATCAATAATTATATCTCGTGGTAGGCGTACCACCCGATCCCAATTATATAGTATATATGTTACCGGCATTTAGCCAATAATCTCTATGTCAACAATATTTATAATTAAATTCATATCCCTACAAACTAGGATAGAACAAACACTTACCTCGAAAGTTTACGAATGATTTAATCCGTAGCAATGCCCTTTCCTTTCGAATTTGACTCCAATCCAATTGTATCTATACACAATTGATTTAATATCATCAATTCTACTCAACAAACTAATTCTTAAGACCAAATACCACCTTTACAACATTCTGCCATGAATAGTGAATTTCAACCCCGGGCCCACATGGTCGGAATTCGGGGTTAGTACCAAAATCCGGTTACCCATCCCCCCACGAGTTCATGTATATGATTTGTTTCAAAATCGGACCTCAATTCGAGGTCCAATTCCCCAATTTATGAAAAACCCTATTTTCTAACAAAAACAAGAATTTTACCATGAAAATCTTTGATTTCTTATGAAAAACATGTTTAATGATGTTAGGAATTGAAAGAATTAAGTAAAAAGTGACTTACAATCGTTTTGATGAAGAAGAAATCCTTGAAGAGTCGCAAATGGGTGTTTTGGTTTTGTGAAAAATGAAGAAATGACCGAAATTCGTGTTTTTCAGGTCTCCTGTGTTCGCATTTGCGAACATGGGTTCGCAATTGCGAACCCCGACCAATTTCTGGAGTTTGAAAAATAAGCTAAGGGTGGGAAGTTCGCATTTGCGAAATTTTCTTCGCATTTGCGAAGCCAAGGCAAAACTGGGAAGTTCGCATTTGCGAACTATTGTTCGCAATTGCGAACAAAGGCTAAATATGGGGAGGTTCGCATTTGCGAACTATTGTTCGCATTTGCGAACCCAGGCAGAATAGTGGCCAGTTCGCATTTGCGAACTATAGCTCGCATTTGCGAACACAGGCACAGAAAGGTCAAGTTCGCATTTGCGAACTATTGTTCGCATTTGCGAACACAGACACAATAGGGGGAGTTCGCATTTGCGAACTATTGTTCGCATTTGCGAACTCTGCAGAATAGTGGGGAGTTCGCATTTGCGAACTATTGTTCGCATTTGCGAACTCTCCAGACCAGTTGCAGACAGCAACTTCTAACATGAGAAATTGATCTCGTGGCCTATCCAAAGTTCACCCGAGCCCTCGGGGCTCCAAACCAAATATGCACATAACCTCAAAAACACATTATGAACTTGTTCGTGCGATCACATCGCCAATATCACCTCGTTTTCATCAAATCAAGCCTCAAACTCATGATTTTCATACTTTTGATTTTTAAAACTTCTTAACTTGGAACTCAAGGTCCAAAACATCTCAAACGACATCCAAATGTCACCAAACTTTACAGAAATCACATATATAATATTTAAGACTTGTACCGGGCGTCGGAACCAAAATACGAGCCCGATACCAAGGTCAATTAATTTATTTCCTTTAATAATTACATCAAAAACAATTTCACATAAAAATTCATAACTTGGGCTCTAGGCCTCGGAATTCGACTCCGGACGCATGTCCAAGTCCCATATTTTCCTACGGACCTCTCGGGACCATCCAATCTCGGTCCGGATCCGTTTACCAAAAATGTTGACCGAAGTCAACCATATCAATATTAATATCATTTTTATCCAAATTTCTCATAGAATTCATATTTTCTATCACAAAATCTTTCCGGCTACATGCTCGGATCGTGCACGTAAATCGAGGCAACATAGAACGAGGTTTTCAAGGCCTCGAAGCTCGAAATTATTAATAAAATAAGTGATGACCCTTTGGGTCGTCACAATCTCCACCTCTAAAACAACCGTTCGTCCTCGAACGGACAAAAGAAAGAAGTACCCGAGTCAGGAAACAAGTGTGGGTAACGGCTCCGCATATCAGACTCGGACTCCCAGGTCGATGCCTCAGGAGGCTGGCCTCTCCACTGAACACGCACAGAAGGATAACTCTTCGACCTCAACTGTCGCCGGTCTAGAATGGCTACCGGCTCCTCCTCGTAAGATAGATCATTGTCCAATTGGACATTACTGAAGTCTAACACATGTGTGGGATCACCGTGGTATCTCCGAAGCATAGATACATGAAAAACTGGATGCACGGCTGATAAGCTAGGCGGCAAAGCTAATCCGTAAGCCACCCCTCCCACTCTGTCTAGAATCTCAAATGGACCAATATACCTAGGGCTGAGCTTGCCCTTCTTTCCGAACCTCATCACGCCCTTCATAGGCGACACCCGAAGCAATACTCGTTCACCAACCATGAAATCTACATCTCGCACCTTGCGATCCGCATAAGTCTTTTGCCTAGACTGAGCTGAACGCAATCTCTCCTGAATAGTCTTGACCTTATCCAAGGCCTCCTGAACTAAGTCTGTACCCAACAACCGAGCCTCTCCCGGTTCAAACCATCCAACCGGTGATCGACATCGCCTACCATACAACGCCTCATACGGAGCCATCCTGGATGCTAGATTGGTAACTGTTATTGTAGGCGAACTCTGCTAATGGTAGAAACCGATCCCACGAGCCTCCGAAATCAATAACACAGGCTCGAAGCATGTCCTCAAGAATCTGAATAGTCCTCTCGGACTGGCCATCCGTCTGAGGATGAAATGCTGTACTCAACTGAACCTGGGTACCTAACTCCTGCTGGACCGCTCTCCAGAATCGCAAGGTAAACTGCGTACCCCGATCAGAGATAATAGATACTGGCACTCCACGGAGACGAACAATCTCCCTAATGTAAACCTCCGCTAACCTCTCCGATGAGTAGGAGACGGATACTGGAATAAAGTGTGCTGACTTGGTCAGCCTATCAACAATGACCCAAATAGCATCAAATTTCCTCCGAGTCAAAGGAAGTCCAGTAACGAAATCCATAGTGATCCGCTCCCATTTCCACTCGGGAATTTCAATCCTCTGGAATACACCACCAGGTCTCTGGTGCTCATATTTCACCTGCCGACAATTTAGACACCGAGCGACATACGCAACGATATCTTTCTTCATTCTGCGCCACCAATAGTGTTGCCGTAAGTCCTGGTACATCTTCGCGGCGCCTGGGTGAATAGAATACCGCGAACTGTGGGCCTCTGCTAAGATTAACTCTCGAATCCCTTCGACATTGGGCACACAAACTCGACCCCGCAATTTCAATATCCCATCATCATCTAGATTTACCTGTGTGGCACCTCCCCGATGTACTGTATCTCTCAACTCACGCAAATGAGGATCATCAAATTGCCTCTCACGGATACGCTCAAATAAGGAAGAACGAGCGACCGTGCAGGCTAACACCCTGCTAGGCTCGGAAATGTCTAATCTCACGAACCGGTTGGCCAATGCCTGGACATCTATAGCTAATGGTCTCTGACTGACCGGAATATATGCAAGACTACCCATGCTGGCAGACTTTCTACTCAATGCATCGGCCACCACATTAGCCTTACCTGGGTGATATAAAATAGTAACATCATAGTCTTTTAGCAACTCTAGCCACCTTCTCTGCCTCATATTCAACTCTTTCTGCTTAAACAAATACTGAAGACTCTTATGATCGGTGTACACTTCACATGCTACACCATACAAATAATGCCTCCAGATCTTCAATGCGTGAATAATCGCCGCCAATTCTAGATCATGCACCTGGATAGTTCTTCTCATGAATCTTCAACTGCCTCGAAGCATAGGCAATAACCTTGCCATCCTGCATTAACACCGCACCAAGCCCAATACGGGAAGCATCACAATAAACAGTATAAGGTCCCGTACCTGTGGGTAAAACCAATACCGGTGCTGTGGTCAAGGTTGTCTCGAGCTTTTGAAAGCTCGCCTCACATTCATCGGACCATTCAAATTGAACACCCTTCTGGGTCAATCTGGTCAGTGGGGTTGCAATAGACGAAAATCCTTCTACGAATCGGCGGTAATAACCCGCTAACCCCAAGAAACTCCGAATATCCGTGGCTGATGTCGGTCTAGGCCAGCTCTTGACTGCCTCAATTTTCTTCGGATCAACCTGAATACCTGCTGCCGTCACAATATGACCCAGGAATGCAACCGAACTTAGCCAAAATTCACACTTTGAAAATTTTGCATATAGCTGGCTATCTCTCAGAGTCTGTAAGGCCACTCTGAGATGTTGCGCATGCTCCTCCTGACCGCGGGAATATATTAATATGTCATCAATGAAGACTATTACAAACAAGTCTAAATAAGGCCGGAACACCCGATTCATTAATTCCATAAAAGCTGCTGGAGCATTTGTCAACCCAAACGACATGACCAGGAATTCATAATGTCCATACCGAGTGCGGAACGCGGTCTTAGGGACATCAGATGCCCTAATCTTCAGCTGATGATAGCCAGATCTCAAATCTATCTTTGAAAATACCTTGGCACCCTGAAGCTGGTCAAATAAATCATCAATTCGCGGAAGTGGATATTTATTTTTGATAGTCACCTTGTTTAACCGTCGATAGTCAATGCACATTCTCATCGAACCATCTTTCTTCTTTACAAATAATACAGGTGCACCCCACGGCGAAACACTGGGCCTAATGAAACCCTTTTCAAGTAAATCCTGCAATTGTTCCTTCAATTCTTTTAACTCCGGCGGAGCCATACGGTATGGGGGAATGGAAATGGGCTGAGTGCCTGGAGCCAAATCAATGCAAAAATCAATGTCCCTATCGGGCGGCATACCCGGCAAGTCTGAAGGAAATACTTCAGGAAATTCGCGAACCACAGGCACAGAGTCAATAGAAGGAACCTCAGCACTAGAATCACGGACATAGGCCAAATAAGCCAAGCATCCCTTTCCAACCATACGCCGAGCTTTAACATAAGAAATAACATTACGGCTAGTATGACCTGAAATTCCTTTCCACTCTATACGAGGCGAATTTGGCAGGGCTAAAGTCACAGTCTTGGCATGGCAATCTAAAATAGCATGATAAGGAGATAGCCAGTCCATGCCTAGTATAATATCGAAGTCCACCATATTTAGGAGTAATAAATCAGCACGGGTCTCGAGACCCTCAATTACTATAATACATGACCGATGAACTCGATCAACCACAATAGAGTCGCCTACCGGTGTAGACACATGAACAGGAACACTCAATGGATCACTGGGCTGAATCAAGTATGGTGCAAAATAGGAAGACACATACGAATATGTAGACCCAGGGTCAAATAAAGCTGATGCCTTTCTATCACAAACCAAAATAATACCTGTAATGATGGCATCTGAGGACTCAGACTCTAGTCTGGAATGAAGTGCATAACATCGGGCCGAGCCCCACCAACCTGAGTAGTATCTCTAGGACGATCAACTGCTGGCTGGTCTCTACCTCTATAGATCTAGGCTCCACCTTTATGACCTATGCCTCCACCTCTATGTCCTCTACCTCCGCCTCTAGCCGGCTGGGCAGGCTGTGAGGGAACTGGGGCCTGAATCATGGCACGAGAACCCTGCTGGTGAGATCTGTCAGAAGCTCGAGGGCAATACTTTGCAATGTGCCTAAGATCACCGCACGTAAAACAAGCCCTCGACTGCTGAAAATGGCGAAGTGGTGGTGCACTGATAGGCTGCTGATCAGAGTAGCGTGGCCGAGAATTACGATCACCTGAAGCATCATGAGAAACCTGAAGAGCTGACTGATAAGGCCTAGGAGGATGGCCTCTATCAAAGGATTCTATGCTACCAGAGGAAGAACCACCAAATCTACCTGAATGACGAGGCCTCTTATCCGAAGAATAACCGCCTCCCCTAGCAAGAGCCATCTCAACTCTGCGTGCTGCATTGGCTGCCTCCTGAAATGATATGTCACTCCCCACGCCCATAGCCATCTGGAGTCTAATCGGCTGATTAAGCCCATCTATAAATCTGCGGACCCTCTCCCGCTCTGTGGGGAGTATCACCACTGCATGAAGTGCCAGATCAACAAATCTCGTCTCATACTGAGTGACAGTCATAGTACCCTGCTGGAGGCGCTCAAACTGCCTCCGAAGTGCATCCCGCTGTGTAACAGGGAGAAACTTCTCCAGAAATAACTCTGCAACCTGATCCCATGATAAAGCCGGGGACCCTGCTGGTCGAGTCATGCAATAATCTCTCCACCAAGTCTTGGCAGATCCTGAAAGCCTGAAAGTACAGAATTCAACTCCATTGGACTCCACTATCGCCATAGTCTTGAGAATCTCATGGCAACTGAATAAGAAGTCCTGAGGATCCTCTGATGCGGCTCCACCTGAATGTAGTGGTAAATAGCTTGGAGAACCGATCAAGCCTCCATAACGAATCGGAAGTCATGGCCGCTCCATCGCCGGCATGAGCTGTGGTACCCGACTGAGTGGCCACAGCTGGCTGAACCACTGGTGCCTGAGGCTGAGGAGCTACTGGCTCCGGAGTATGAGCAATAGGAGTCTGGGTCCCTCCTCCAGCCTGAGAAGTAGGTGGGGCAACTGATAATAGACCCGCTCTGGCAATGCTATCCATAAATCCCGCTATTCCGACCAAAGCATCCCGGAGATCCGGGGTAATCAAAGCCTCTCCTGGGACCTGAGCTGGGCCCACTGGAGCTGCTGGAACCGGAACCTCCTCTTCCATCTCAATATGAGGCTCCACCTCTGGGGTAGCCGCCTGAGGCTGAGCTCTACCCCTACCACGGCCTCTGATACGGCCTCGACCCCTGCCCCTCACAGGAGCCTGTCTGGGGCTCAGGCTGCTGGTCAGCGGACGAAGAAGTGCGTGTCCTTACCATCTGCGAAAGGACAGAATAGAAATTCAATCAGCAATTGAGGATCAAGTAGCACGACAAGAAAGAACAAATGAGAGACTTTTTCCTAACTCAATAGACTCTGAAGGATAAATACAGACGTCTCCGTACCGATCCTTCAGACTCTACTAAGGTTGTTCGTGAGTTGTGAGACCTATGCAACCTAGTGCTCTGATACCAACTTGTCACGACCCGGATTTCCCACCATCGGGGTCATGATGGCGCCTACTAAATGGAAGCTAGGCAAGCCAAATATTAATTACATCTCCATTAATTACTAATTTCTTATTAACAACATAAAAATTACAGCGGAAGACTTAGTCAAATGTGATAAAGAAAATCCAAATCTGATATACTACCCAAGATTGGTGTCACAATACTCACGAACTTCTAAGAATGATATACAATAATCGTCTGAAAGAAATATAAATTGTTATCTCGAATACATGGGATAACAGAATGTAATATATAGATAGAGGAGACAACGGGTCCCGCGGACGCCTGCAAGGCTACCTCGAAGTCTTAGTAGTCAGAATATCCACAATCTTGCTACTGTCGCTGCTGCTGTCCGTAACCTGTATCTGCGCAAAAAGAGCGCAGAGTGTAGTATCAGCACAACCGACCCCATGTGCTGGTAAGTGCCTGGCCTATCCCAGCGAACTAGTGACAAGGCTAAGGCCAGTCACCCACCTAAACCTGTACAGTTGCAATATAGATATATATATGTATATATACGATACATTTATAAAGAAATACTCTGCTCTAAAATAACAGTCAATAACTCAAGTTATCCAGAATAATCAAATCAACATAATAAACCTTACTTTCTTGTCTCAATTTCCTCTTTCATTTCATGTCTCGTGGTAGGCGTACCACCCGCTCCCAACTATCACATTAATTATCTCTTGTGGTAGGCGTACCACCCGCTCCCAATTATCAATAATTATATATCGTGGTAGGCGTACCACCCGCTCCCAATGATATCAATAATTATATCTTGTGGTAGGCGTACCACCCGCTCCCAAATATATCAATAATTATATCTCGTGGTAGGCGTACCACCCGCTCCCAATTATATCAATAATTATATCTTGTGGTAGGCGTACCACCCGCTCCCAAATATATCAATAATTATATCTCGTGGTAGGCGTACCACCCGCTCCCAATTATATCAATAATTATATCTCGTGGTAGGCGTACCACCCGCTCCCAAATATATCAATAATTATATCTCGTGGTAGGCGTACCACCCGATCCCAATTATATAGTATATATGTTACCGGCATTTAGCCAATAATCTCTATGTCAACAATATTTATAATTAAATTCATATCCCTACAAACTAGGATAGAACAAACACTTACCTCGAAAGTTTACGAATGATTTAATCCGTAGCAATGCCCTTTCCTTTCGAATTTGACTCCAATCCAATTGTATCTATACACAATTGATTTAATATCATCAATTCTACTCAACAAACTAATTCTTAAGACCAAATACCACTTTTACAACATTCTGCCATGAATAGTGAATTTCAACCCCGGGCCCACATGGTCGGAATTCGGGGTTAGTACCAAAATCCGGTTACCCATCCCCCCACGAGTTCATGTATATGATTTGTTTCAAAATCGGACCTCAATTCGAGGTCCAATTCCCCAATTTATGAAAAACCCTATTTTCTAACAAAAACAAGAATTTTACCATGAAAATCTTTGATTTCTTATGAAAAACATGTTTAATGATGTTAGGAATTGAAAGAATTAAGTAAAAAGTGACTTACAATCGTTTTGATGAAGAAGAAATCCTTGAAGAGTCGCAAATGGGTGTTTTGGTTTTGTGAAAAATGAAGAAATGACCGAAATTCGTGTTTTTCAGGTCTCTGTGTTCGCAATTGCGAACATGGGTTCGCAATTGCGAACCCCGACCAATTTCCGGAGTTTGAAAAATAAGCTAAGGGTGGGAAGTTCGCATTTGCGAACTTTTCTTCGCATTTGCGAAGCCAAGGCAAAACTGGGAAGTTCGCATTTGCGAACTATTGTTCGCAATTGCGAACAAAGGCTAAATATGGGGAGGTTCGCATTTGCGAACTATTGTTCGCATTTGCGAACCAAGGCGGAATAGTGGCCAGTTCGCATTTGCGAACTATAGCTCGCATTTGCGAACACAGGCACAGAAAGGTCAAGTTCGCATTTGCGAACTATTGTTCGCATTTGCGAACACAGACACAATAGGGGGAGTTCGCATTTGCGAACTATTGTTCGCATTTGCGAACTCTGCAGAGAATAGTGGGGAGTTCGCATTTGCGAACTATTGTTCGCATTTGCGAACTCTGCAGACCAGTTGCAGACAGGAACTTCTAACATGAAAAATTGATCTCGTGGCCTATCCAAAGTTCACCCGAGCCCTCGGGGCTCCAAACCAAATATGCACATAACCTCAAAAACACATTATGAACTTGTTCGTGCGATCACATCGCCAATATCACTTCGTTTTAATCAAATCAAGCCTCAAACTCATGATTTTCATACTTTTGATTTTCAAAACTTCTTAACTTGGAACTCAAGGTCCAAAACATCTCAAACGACATCCAAATGTCACCAAACTTTACGGAAATCACATATATAATATTTAAGACTTGTACCGGGCGTCGGAACCAAAATACGAGCCCGATACCAAGGTCAATTAATTTATTTCCTTTAATAATTACATCAAAAACAATTTCACATAAAAATTCATAACTTGGGCTCTAGGCCTCGGAATTCGACTCCGGACGCATGTCCAAGTCCCATATTTTCCTACGGACCTCTCGGGACCATCAAATCTCGGGTCCGGATCCGTTTACCAAAAATGTTGACCGAAGTCAACCATATCAATATTAATATCATTTTTATCCAAATTTCTCATAGAATTCATATTTTCTATCACAAAATCTTTCCGGCTACATGCTCGGATCGTGCACGTAAATCGAGGCAACATAGAACGAGGTTTTCAAGGCCTCAGAAGCTCGAAATTATTAATAAAATAAGTGATGACCCTTTGGGTCGTCACAGATATTAAATCAATTGTGTATAGATACGATTGGATTGAAGCCAAATTCGAAAGGAAAAGGCATTGCTACGGATTGAATTGTTCGTAAACTTTCGAGGTAAGTGTTTGTTCTATCCTAGCTTGAAGGAATAGGAATTTAGTTATGTATGAATTGTTGATTAAGAGTTATTGGTGTCACACCGGTAACGGAGATAAATTGTTGATTTATTATAAATCATTGGTTCAAAACCGGTAATTATAAATATTGTTGAAGTACAGATTATTGGTTTAAAACAGGTAATACTTTTATACATTTACTGTGAATCAAAGATTATTGGCTTAATGCCGGTAATAGATCGTGTGGTGCGCCGTCCACTTATATATATATATATATATATATATATATATATATATATATATATATATATATATGTATATATATATATATATATATATATATATATATATATATATATATATATATATATATATATATATATATATATATATATATATATATATATATATATATATATATATAATGAATTGGGATCGTGTGGCGCGTCGACCACTTATATGGTAAGAAATGGGATCGTGTGGCACGCCGACCACAAAGTGATTTGAATCTTGGCATTGGCCATAGTTGCCGGTAGCCTATTGATACAATTGGGAGCGGGTGGTACGCCTACCACAAGATATAACTTATTGATACAATTGGGAGCGGGTGGTACGCCTACCACAAGATATAACTTATTGTTATAGTTAGGAGCGGGTGGTACGCCTACCACGAGATAAGAAATGAAAAGGAATTGAGACATGAAAGTAAGATTTGTTCCGTTGACCAGATTACTCTGGATATTTTGAGTTAATGACTATTATTTCAGAGCAGATTCTTTCTTTACAAAAGTTCGATAACATTTTCTGCTGTTGTATATGTATATATATATTTCAACTGTACAGGTTTATGTGGGTGATTGGCCTTAGTCTCGTCACTACTTCGCCGGGATAGGCCAGGCATTTACCAGCACATGGGGTCGGTTGTGCTGATACTACACTCTGCGCTCTCTTTGCGCAGATACAGGTTACAGACAGCAGCAGCGGCAGTAACGATTATGGATATTCCGACTACTAAGACTACGAGGTAGCCTTGCAGGCGTCCGCAGGACCCGTTGTCTCTTCTTTTACTTATGTTGTTAGTTGTAGTCTCCTTGTTCCGAGACAAAACAGATTATGTTATATTTCTTCCAGACCTTTATGTGTAGTATTCATGTAGTAGTTCGGGAGTTGGTGACTCCATGTCTTGGGTAGAGGGTTTCAGTATTATTTTACCTTGAAACTGCTTATTGCTATCTTTATAAGGTCTTCCGCACTTGTTTAATTATGGTTATGGTTTTGATTGCTAAATGGAATATGAAATATTGCTAAAAACAGGATAATGTGAATAAAGTGGCTTGCCTAGCTACCACGAGTAGGCGCCATCACGATCCCGATGTTGGGGGAAAAATCCGGATCGTGACAATTTGTTGTGCTAGATTCCGCATGACACTCAGTTTTTTTCGGTCCTAACAAGTTTAAGCTCCTCTAGTTTCAACAACAGCACTTGAAAGCCTATTGAGACATGAATACTTTGCGAAGAATATATAGAAAGCTTGTTCAAGGTCCAACATACCCGAAATATATAGGACCAAACTCTTATTGGTACTTGAATTCCTACATGGAGCGGCTTTGTTGTACATCATGAATCTTTCTGTTCACACACCTCTCGAAATGATCTTCCAGTTCGGGGTAGAAGTCGCAAAATTTTATTTCCATCGAGAATTGAATTGACCTTTCGCTTATTTCGACCGGAGAATCTAACAGAGACATTATTGTAGATATTCGGACCAAAAATTTAGACATTCCATGTCCTAGGAGAGTACTTTGTCGTGCTAGGTCACTGACATATCCTTTTTTATCGCAGTTTGTGCTAGCGTTTTGCCGAGGGTCGATTGGAAACAGCCTCTGATCTCTACCCTTTCGGGTAGGGGTAAGGTCTGTCTACATATTACCTTCCTCAGACCCCACTTTGTGGGAATATAATGGTTTGTTGTTGTTGTTGTCGTTGTTGTTGTTGTTGTTGTTGTTGTTTGTGCTAGTGTTTTGGCGCTCGCCTTATAGTTCTCAGTCCCTCTTATCAGCATTCCAATACTCCGAAGCACACATCAAATACGCAGAGTAATAATTGGCATATTCATTCTCTCTCCACAATGGCAAGCTCCTGGTTCACACCTAGATCTGGCCGGAGATAGCAAAAGAAAGATCTTAAGTATGGAGGAAGGCATTATTCACTCACGTCAAGGTGGCGAATGGGCCAATATCGTGAGATGACAACTGCTAGAACTGAATTTAGTAGTCCGGAATGGTAAAGAAAACCATAATAGATTTAATTGATGAACAAGTTATCGTACTTTATTTTTAGTTTTAGTAAAAACGTATATAAATAGCCCTTGAAGATTTAAGATTTAAGATTTAAGAATTTTTCAGATACACAAACTTTTATTACGATTTTTAAAGATTTATCAAATTTCTGTCTTCTAAGTCTTCGTCAATGTGCAAGCTTGTTGACATTTGGAATTGTACGTTAATAAATAATGTTATAAACTTTTCCAAGAGAAATGTTGTGGCTTAAAATTTCCAGTATCGTACATTGTGGAAACTGAAGGCAATAAATCATCAATCTACCACTCTATCTCAACTCCCTACAAAATTAGTATTGATCATGTAGACAACCCCACAGGAAAAAAAAATTAGTCTGCTAGACTAATTTAAAGACTTTTTAATGCATTTAAAAAGTTTAGTTCGGTACGCTAAATTCCTGCTATGTGCGGGGTGTTGGATCAATTTGAAGAATTATGGAGAATAAAAGGTTTAGTTTGAGGTGTGTCAAGGACACTGTCCTTAAGGATATTTCGCCTACACCGAAATAAATAATATTAGGCATACCCCTAGGATTCAACAAGCTCTTCTAGTATAACTAGGAGCAAAAACAACAAAGTTTAACGAAAAGAAAACCCAACACAAAGAAAAAAGGAAAAAAAATATTTTTACTTTGTTATATTCACTTTCAATCTGTTATGAAGACGAAGAGGTATATATATATATATATATATATATATATATATATATATATATATATATATATATATATACAAAACATAACTAGACTCTCTGTTGAGGCTATTCAAAATTAATATATCAGAAAATTCAACCATAAAGCCATACTTATTAATTTCCAATAGTAAAGTTATTGAAAAGTCAATAATGTACAAATCCAAATGTTAAGCCATAAATGTCAAAATGATAAAATCATTAATTCAATCATCAGTTTTATCGTATTCAAATTGTAATTGAAAATTTCAGCAGTTACATATGTATTAAGACTCATTAATATTATATTAACATAATGAACCTACACATAATTCTAAATATTTCTTTTTTTGAGTTATCAACTTATTTTCCAACAATCCCCCACATAACTCGGAAAAGAATATAAAGTAATAGAGTAAAATAAAATAAAAAAAATTCGTTGGGTTTTCACAAATGAGCATAATGTGTCAAATCTGATGTCTCTTGGACTATGAACCAGACCTAGATAAATTAAGATTACACTTACAGAAAAATTGGTGAAGTTTAAAACTTCTATGAACCAAAAATTCTTTTGTAAGTTTAGGGTCTTATCTATCACATTATACCCCCACACATTTTATTGTTTGTCGCGGTTTTGCGCTAATAGGCCATGTGCGCGCCTGGTTTTCATGAGTGCTCTAGATATTTTACCACAAATTTCATAGGAGTGGTCCCACTCCAAACTCATATAGGTCCATCCATCAAGTGTATTCTGCGGCACAATACACTACCTACAATAGGCTATGGATTATTGGATTAAGAGTTGATAACTCAGCCTCACATTCGTTGCAGTCTTGCACTATATACACATACACCATAGGAAGAGACATACTTTAATAGTACACATTTAATCAACTAATGACTTGTTCTTACCCATATGAACCTACTTCATGGGATCTCCAATCACATAGGTTGGGTTACCATCATTGTTGATACATCTCAAATTGGCAAAAGTCTCACCCTCGATGTTTTACTTATAAGTCAAAGGATCGGCCAAATCCTCTTTTGACTACACATAATATATATAAAAAATTCTCATATCTAAGCAATTGCTTTATCACATTATATCTCAAGAGAATATATCTACACTTCCCATTGATTTCTTACAATTGTTATTGCGCTTTGGCAATCACAATTCATCAACAAATTATTGTCAGTTTAACTCATCAAGATGTTGCTTATTCAACCTCACTTCAATGCAATTTTAATACCACAACACTCACCAAAAAGGTGATCACACAATAACTAGCTAATTGTTTTCTCATCTGATCGGAGATTCAATATCATCACTATATTTTTCTAATATAGTGAAAAATCTACATACAAAATACTAACTTATAGTATTTCTCAAATAAAGCATAAGATCATCTCAGATGAAATAAAACTTGACTTATGTACGAGTGTCTTTTGAAATATCTTTCAGCACATAAGAATTTAATATTCTTTTTGGTATCTTCCATACTATAATACCAAAGTAAAATCTTAATTAGGATACATGTTAGAATTCAATAATTTCTCACCCATATATTTAAGAAACCCAAAATAAAGTACTGTGACCCCCACAATTTCAAAACTTTCAAGGTAAGGGGTAATATTTTTCAGAATGAGTTTAAGAAGAATTTTCCCTTTCCAAGAACTTAAGAATTTCTTGAATCACCATAATAAATAAATCATTCTTCTTGTTCTTCAACTTGGGACACAAAACTAACTTTGCTAGTACAAATATGCTTAGAAGCACAAAAGTCTAACATCCAATTTTCTATAAGATTGGCTTGAGAAATGACCACAATAATTATTGTATCCACTTACTCAAATTTATTTTTGACTACAAGACTATCATTTCTCTCGAATCCTCCTCAATGATTATTAAGAAATTTATAATGGCTTAATGTACCCCTATAAATAATTATTATTTCCAATAAAATTTGATCTCAAACAAATAATTCATAGTTATATGAAGAAAAATCAATCATTATTTAACTTCACCCAAATGACCAAGAGATAAGCAAAAATTATTTTTAGATCATAAAATGCTTCCACCAAAATGCAATATACTTTGGTTCTCTAATATATATTGTCACTTATGATCTCTAGCAACATAAGTAAACTGTAAAATATTGGTGCATTAGAAAATTAAGCCTTACTAATACTCAAAACAAATACCCTTATTTTATCTTTAAATTGTTTACTCAAGATAAAGAGAGCAACAAAATCATCACTTATAAGACTAAAGAGATAACATACATTCTCTTTCACTATACAAAATGCACATAAATATTACAAATTTACTACAACAAATAATGCATATTATTAACATAAGATAAACTAATTCATAATATTGAGTACAAACAAACCATGACTATAATAACCTTTGCCAACAAAATTGTTATTCTTGGTCAACACGACCTTATCAGATTCAAAGGAAACCTTCACCCCCACTTTTTCTAATAATTCCACAGAGACCAAATTGGCTCGGATACTAGGAACATGTAACACCTCATTCAATGCCAAAAGTTTGCCAGATGTGAGTTTGAGAAGAATTTTGCCTTTTCCAAGAACTGGAGCAGTTCTTGAATCACCAAGATATACAACTTCATCTCCTTCCTCAACTTGAGTGTAAGACACAAAGTCTTTTTTATTAGCACATATATGCCCAGTAGCACCAGAATCTAACACCCAGTCTTTCACATTGGCCACAAGGTTCACTTGAAAAATAAGTGCAATAATTATGTCATCCGTTTTGGCTTCAGTTAAATTTACTTTAGCTTTGGCGGGATTGTCATTCCTAACCCTCTTCCGGCATTGAGCAACATGATGGCCAGGTTTGACACACACAAAGCAGTTACCTTTTTTCTTGAAGGTTTGATTGTTGGTTTTGGGCTTATAACCATTTCCTTTATCATACTTGTTATTTGATTTGTCCTGCCGCTTATTGTTCTCCACCAGGTTGGCTCTTGTAGCAATCTCTTTTCCTTTGTCAGCAACAACTTGCTTGCGATTTGTATTTTTAATTATAATATGCTTGACCAAGTCCAGCAACAAACTGTTCGGGCAGAGAAATATCTTCATATTTGAGATCTTCAATCAGCTTGTGATATGAGTTGATTTGTGCAGTTATATCCTTGTCCTCTGTCATCTCCCACTTGTAGTAGTTTCCAATTACAAACTTCTGTTTAGTGGCATCTTCACCAGTGTACTTTGTTATCATTGACTCTCGGATTTCTTTTTCCTCCTTGTAGGAAACATAGACATCGAACAACACGTTAGAAAAATTATAGTATGTCTACATACATTATTTGCATGAACTCATTGATCTATCTGAATGGACGTTGCTTCACTTGGCTTTGGATCAGTAATAGCAAAAGCAACTCCATGCATATCCAAATTAAAATGCACTCGTTCCTGCCAACACTTAAAATTATCTCCACCAAAAACCTCAATTTTTGAAACATCAGAAAAAGGTTTGGCATAGGTAATTGGTGATGGAATAGCAACAAAAATAGCTGGTGCAGTAGGTGTAGTAGCATCAACAACAACATTAGCAGCGTTATTCTCCATAATAACAACGTAAATATCCTTAAGATTATTGAAAAAAAATTGAAGAATTATAGAGAATAAAAGGTTTAGCTTGAGGAGTGTCAAGGACACTGTCCTTAAGGATATTTCGCCAACACCGGGATAAATAATATTAGGCGTATCCCCCAGGATTCAACAAGCTCTTCTAGTATGACTAGGAGCAGAAACAACAAAGTTTAAAAAATAGAAAACCCAACATAAAGAAAAAAGGAAAGAAAATATTTTTACTTTGTTATATTTACTCTCAATCTGTTATGAAGACGAGGTGGTGTATATATATATATATAAAACATAACTAGATTCTCTGTTGAGGTTATTCAAAATATCAGAAAATTCAACCACAAAGCCATACCTATTAATTTTCAATAGTAAAGTTATTGAAAAGCCAATAACGTACAAAATCCATAACGTTAAGCCATAATATCAAAATGATAAAATCATTCCTTCAATCATCAGTTTTATTGTATTCAAATTGTAATTAAAAATTTTATCAGTTACATATGTATCTTGTTCTTTGCCATAACGCCCATTCTGGTAATACCACTTAAGACTTATTAATATTATATTAACATAATGAACCTAGACATAATTCTAAATATATATTTTTTTGAGTTATCAACTTATTTTCCAGCACGGGATTCAGGAAAGAACCGAACCACTAGGATCCGACCCTAATGAAAAATAACTTTATATAAATATATTGATAATTTCTACTTAACTACGTAATAAAGGATAAAATCTTGCCACGGAAGTCCTCATATATAGTTCTATAGAAGTATCTTGTGAAAATTATTATTACTTTGACATTCTAATATTAAAACAAATAATCAAGAAAATATGTCTATCACGATGATTTGTAAGATAATACAAATTAAAAAATTAAACCTTTTGCTCTTTCATAGTTAGGTATAAGGTGATGAGGTTGGCCTATAGCTCCCAAAAAAATAACTAAGTGACAATATAAATTCTAAAAATGAGTAATGTTGAGTTGATATTTTAAAATAAATAATCTAATGCATAAAAATGTACAGAGCTGTCTGGTCACGCCCACCTATGCCTTATAAAAACGACAATGCGGTCGTTGTAAATATAATCCCGTTTACAAGTCCGGAGTCGAATCTCACAAAGAACTAAGGTTTAGCTACAATTGTTCACTATCACCAAGAAGACAAGCTTCGACAATTCCTAACTTATAGATATTTAGATTCTTGTGTTTAACTAATTAACTAATAAATTAAACTACTAAATTAACAACTAAATATACTAAGGGTTAGAGACAGGATTAAGGAGGTCTAGAGTTATGATTTCCCCAATTGTCGGAATCCTTCCCGCTATATCTTCTATAATTTCGCTTAAGTATTTTCGACCAATCATGAGCACTCTTATTATCGTAAATCTCTCCCGAGTAATTACAATAAATTACTAAACGCGCTCTCCCGAGCTACGCTAGCAGGCTTTTAATACAGGTCACTTTAGATCGCACCCAAGACTTCGTTATCCCTAATCCCACATTTAAACTCTCGGTTATTGATCCCTTATATATTGTAGGAGTGGTGTTGTTCAACAATAACCTAAATATTCACTCTCTCCCGAGTTATGCATACTAAATAGGCACAGATAATTGAGAGCTCTTCAATCAACCAGAATATAAATATAGTTGAACAAATAGAGAAAAGTTATGGCTCAATTATATAAAAATATAACAAGAATTTATCCTACAAAAGGTTCTATCAAAACTCTAGATAACAAATTAGCTATTCGTAATAGTATGCAAAACTACAATACTAAAAGTCATAACGAACAATAGAATATAAGAAGAAGAAGAAGAAAATACACGTAGAAGAATTCTCCGCCTAGCTCCCAATGTATTCTTGCCACCAAGGGTGTTGTCTAACCCTAAAGTAGTGTCCCTTGCCTCTTTAGGTCTAATTTTTGTCCAAAATATGTCTCCTCCTTGTTCTTGGCCGGCCTCCTTTGTTTTATATAGGGGTTAGGGCTTAAAATCTCGTGCTTTGCACATAATTCCCTAAAATTTCTGCCTCCTGCCACGGTTTTGCCACGAAACATGCCCTCTGATTCTTCAATTGTCCACGACCATCTTCTACCGCTGTTCTACCACGGTTGCGATGGAACCGCGGTTTTTCACCCTGTTCTGTTTGGAATTTAGAAAAATGTAAAACATGAAAGTTGTATCCCTTTGAATTAGTTCCAACCATATATTGTGGAGCCAAAATGGAGTTATGAGCAAAAGGTTATGTCCAATTTACTAGATAGTGGGCAATATGCCTCATCGAGTCTTCGTTTGTTCTCAACTATCAAAATTTGACCCCCGAATGCGATCCCGGCTTAATTCATTGAGCTTTTACTCAGACTTCAAAGCTTCAAATCACTTAAATTCATTCCATAACATCTATATAGCTTGGAATCACACTTACAAGACATAAAATACATAATTAGTGGAATATACTAGTGATTAAAGCTTAAACTCAATTAAAGTGCAGTAAACTCGAGTGTAATAAGCGACTAAAATATGTAATTATAGCCTATCATCAACACCCCACACTTAGGCCATTGCTCGTCCTCGAGCAATCAAACTACACTTTTTTTTTCATAGACACGGCCTATTTAAATAATTCTCCTAACTCATCACACCAAGAGTATTTAAAATAGACTAAGCACAAAAGCGTACATCTTCACCTCAAGATTTGACTCACAAGTACCACGTATTATTCACGTCTCACCTACTTACTCTAACTTATAGGTAACTGACATTACCTTTCCTTCATGAATCAAGTTCCCTCACAACACAAGAGAGTAGTTCCACACAATAAAATTTAAGAACACTTAGGAACTCAAGATAGAAAGAATTCACTCACTCTCAGAAATAACATTCATATGCCACAAAAGATGCACCATAAGCTTGCTCGTAGTGTACTACTCCACTAATCGAACTCATTCAATCTTTGATCAATTAGGACTTTATTTGGTTGTAATGTAGGATACGGGACGAGTATGATACATTTAGATATAAGAATGATTATACCTCCCTAAGTATTTTAATACATACATTTTAACATTAACCCTATACTTAGGTCAAACTAAAATTTCACCTTCACATCAATGTAAATTGCCCCATTCTTATTTAAGCACACTTACGTCAAGAGCCACCACTTATCAAAGAATATTTTTTTTCACAACAATCTATATATATATATATATATATATATATATATATATATATATATATATATATATATATATATATATATATATATATATATATATATATATATATATATATATATATATATATATATATATATATATATATATATATATATATTCAATTCATGTGGCTCTTCCTCTTTTTAAAATAGTACACATTTCTCCTTATTCAATTAGTTCCACTCAAAAGCCAAATCACCCACCCCACACTTTAACTTTTATAAAGTTCATAACATTCAAGTGCTCATGAGAGGTGAAAAGGTTCAAATAGCTGGTTAATTCAAATAAATGGGTAAGGCTTGTAATGTGGTTGCCAAAGAAATAGGATTACAGGCTCAAATGGGTTAACTATGATACATAATAATTAGGTGGGTAAAATATGTATATATGGATCAACAAGAAATGCATATATCACTTCCAAGACTGAACAAAACTACTATTTGACTTTGCAAACACACGGGGCAAGTTCTAGGCATGAAATGCATTGCACTGAATAATGCAAAACCTTACACACACATGACACATAATTCACTCAGGATTAGATTCATAGATACTCTAGTCAAAGTAGTTAAGTAAAGTTAAGAAAATACAATTTAAGGTACTTCTCCAAGAGTCAAAAACAGAACATAAGCGTCACAACCAAAGTACTCACTATTCTCAAGGCATAACCAAGTCAAGAGATATTGCTTCAATTCATAACACAACATAATGGCTCCTACTTCCCAAAAAAAAAATTAACTACACCCGGTTCAAATAAAACCCTTCGAAAAGAACCGTAATTTAAAGAAAAACCAAGGATAATTGTTACACTACCTAACAAAACAAAAAAAATTTGGTATTTTCTTTAGACTTACTTCCCTCAAGAAAACTGTCTAGAAGATTCATCATTAGGAAAAGTCCAATTTTTTTTTAAAAACAAACACAGCTAAAGTAGCATGAAAAGTCACCCAAACAATCTCCTCACCCAACACATAAAGTTATGCATTGTCCCCAATGCACATCCATACATATAAGAAGGTAAAAGAAACTCCCTGACAGACCAAAGGCCGAAGCACTAGTAGTTCATGGGGTACTTAGACTTCTCCCAACTTGGTCCATCGTGCATGTACCTCACACTTAATTCCAACCATTTCATTTATTGGTGCATCCTTCCAATACATTTGCTTTTCATGCTCCTAGAAAATAAAAATATTGACACTACAAAAATAATATAATTAAACAAATAAATAAATAAATAAATAAAAGAAAGCAATAAAGTTGGGTTGCCTCCCAACAAGCGCTTGATTTAACGTTGCGGCATGACGTGAATCATTTTCTGCCTCCACTTCGAACTTATGAATTGCATCCCATATTTTGCTTCAACCTTATGATTATGCTCTTGGGGCGGTACAAATTCTTGTGAGCCGAGAATTAGATAGTCTTATGCATTTTTTGGCTCTCGATCGAAGAGTGTCACCTTGCCTAGACGGCCTTGAGAATTTCAAAATATAAGGCTCATCTACCTCATCCTTGGACTCCTTTTTATGCTCGTAAAGATCCATTCCCATTTCACCATCCGAATATAATGTAGAGAAGTGTTTGGAATGAGGTCCAACACGCTCCAATACATGAACTTCAATATTTTCGACCTCCTCAATAACCAAAACACTAGAGTCAAACTTGTTTCTATAACATCTCTGGTTAAATCTAGTATTACTTCTTCAACATCAACATCCTCAAATTCTAGATGGTTAGAGTGTTGGGTTTCTACCTTGGACCCTTCCATTGGCACCTGAATTTTCATCTCTACTACAAACTGTTCCTGGCTAATATCCATAATATTAACATATTGAGTATTAAAAGCTTCAACTAGTTGACTCACTTGAGCTTCTAAGTTTCGAATAGTTTCATCTTGCATTTCTATCTGCAGATGTATTTTACTTTGATCTTCTTTAGGTCAGCTTTCCTAGGTTCTCTGTTCCTGTTAGTCTCACAAAAAACGTAGAATCATCATAATAAGGGATTGGGGGAAGATAAAAAACATAAGTACAATCATGAAAGTGACAATCTTGACCACCACACATAGCTCATACATTCCACACATAAGATTGAGTTGGTGCACCAAAATCGCTCTCGGGAATATTTTGATAATTTTGCCAAGGGTGGTTTTCATCACAATATGCATAAGGAGGATTAAAAATAGAATTACTAACATCAAAACTTTCATTATTCCATGATGCCATTTTTTTTAAATCAACAATTAAAACAAGAAAAAGAATAAAAAATCAAATACAAAAAGTAAAAATAAAAATTCAAACTTGAAACCTAGTAATATGTACACCTACAGCTACATTGTTAGTTCCTCGGCAACGGCGCCAAAATTTGATCACACCCAACTATGCCTTATAAAAAGGACAATGCGGTCGTTACAAATATAATCCGATTTTCAAGTCCGGAGTCGAATCTCACAGAGAACTAAGGTTTAGCTACAATTGTTCACTATCACCAAGAAGACAAGTTTGAACAATTCCTAACTTATAGATATTTAGATTCTTGTGTTTAAGTAATTAACTAGTAAATTAAACTACTAAATTAACAACTAAACATACTAAGGGTTAGAAACAAGATTAAAGAGGTCTAGAGTTATGATTTTCCCAATTGTCGGAATTCTTCCCGCTATGTCTTCTATAATTTTGCTTAAGTATTCTCTACCAATCATGAGCACTCTTATTACCGTAAATTTCTCCCGAGTAATTACAATAATTTACTAGACGCACTCTTCCGAGCTACGCTAGCTGGCTTTTAATACAGCACACTTCAGATCACACTCAAGGCTTCGTTATCCCTAATCTCACCTTTAAACCCTTGGTTATTGATCTCTCATATACTCTGGGAGTGGTGTTGTTCCACAATTACCTAAATATGCACTCTCTCCCGAGTTATGCGTACTAAATAAGCATAGCTAATTGAGAGCTCTTCAATCAACCAGAATATAAACGTAGTTGAATAAATAGAGAAAAGTTATGGCTCAATTATATAAAAATATAACAAGAATTTATCCTACAAAAGGTTCTATCAAAACTCTAGATAACAAATTAGCTATTAATAATAGTATGTAAAACTACAATAATAAAAGTCATAACCAACAATGAACAATAAGAAGAGGTAGGAAAAACTCGTAGAAGAATTCTCCACCTTGCTTCCAATGTGTTATTGCCTCCAAGGGTTTTGTCTAACCCTAAAGTAGTGTCTCTTGCCTCCTTAGGTCTAATTTTGGTCCAAAATATGTCCCTTCCTTGTTCTTGGCTGGCCTACTTTGTTTTATATAGGGTTTAGGGCTTAAAATCCCATGTTTTTCATATAAGTTCCTGAAATTTCTGCCTTCTGTCACGGTTTTACCGCGGTCGCGGTGGAACCGCGGCCAAACATGCCCTCTGATTCTTTAGTTGTCCGCGGCATAACCGAGGTTGTTCACCCTGGTTTGTTTGCAATTCGGAAAAACCTAAAATAGGAAAGTTGTAGCTCTTTGAGTTAGCTTTCTAACCATATATTGTGGAGGCAAAATGGAGTTCATAGCAAAACGTTATGTTCAATTTACTAGATAGTGTGCAATATGCCTCATCGAGTCTTCGTTTGTTCTCAACTATCAAATTTAAACCCCGAACACGATCCCGGCTTAATTCCTTGAGCTTTTACTCAGACTTCAAAGCTTCAAATCACTTAAATTCATTCCATAACATCTATATAGCTCGGAATCATACCTACAAGGCATAAAACACATAATTAGTGCAAAACACTAGCGATTAAAGCTCAAACTCAATTAAAGTGAAGTAAACTCGAGTGTAATAAGCGACTAAAATACGCAATTATAGCCTATCATCACTGTTATTTGTTGAAATATTTATTAAAAAAGGGGAAAAAATTAGTGGCAACTCATTTGTAATACATTTTATATCTTTTTACTCCCGTATTATTATAAATTTTAGTCTTTAAAATGTTCATACTATAAATAATTTTTAGAAGGTCAAAATGGATTAAAAGTTATAGGAAGTTAAAACATGGACTACAATATAATAATAAAAGTATATTTTTCAAGAAAAATAATTATGTAAATTCACGTGGAACTTTGAACTGCTTTATCCAATTTATATGGGTGCCTAACTTATATGGCTACTTACAATACACAAATATATGATAAACAAATTATTTGATTTATATAGGGTAAAATTTTAATTAGTTTTAAAGGCCTAGATATTAGTATTTTCTACGTAGTTTAATAAGTAAAAATTTAATAATCAAATTCTAGTTGGTTTTAAAATTTTATATATTAGGAATATAACTTAATTTACAATTTTATTCAATATAAAATCTATTTTTTAAGAATAAAAAAGGAGAACGATATTTATAAGAGGCTTCATACTATATATGTGTGTGTATGTGTGTATTAATTTGACTGCAAAGCTAAAAGTCTTTATGTATGGTGCTATTTCTGGTACTTAGTGGTACGTATAGCCTTTAATTAACATGTACTATATTGTTATCATCGGTTGAGATTAAATATTAGATAAATAATTGGTTTCTAGCTATTTATAGAGAAGAGTTTAGGGAAGGTTAAGTTGTCTACATCACATTTCGAAATTCTACTTGAATGTAAGATGTTTTGTGTAAAGCTTAGCAAGAAATTTTGGGGCCACATTAATAGTAATCATGTGAAAGGATCGGATACCATTTTCTTTTTAACAAATATAGAAATTAACCAAAAAATAGGAAAACTTAAATAAAATTGAAGCAGCGTCAAGATTCCAATCAAACCTTATCTGATGAAACAAATAGAACAACTAAAGAGTGAATTTTCCAGTAATGCAATTTGGAGCAATTCCAATACAGTAAGACATCTCTATAATAGCATTTCTATATTAACAACAATTCACTATAAAAGCCAACCTTTTTTAAGCCAATTTTTATGTTCTGTTATAATATATATTCTCTATAACAACACTTTGATATAACATTTAAAAATATTTGGAACAAACAAGACTGTTATAGAGAGGTTTAACCGAAGCAATATTTGATAATAGTATGGTAATCAACCAAACAATACCCCATGATAAATAGATGTTCTTTATTTTATTTTCCTTGGCTTGTAGTAATTAATCCTCCAAGCTAGGAGGACAAATTTGCCTTATTCAAATACAAAAGTAGATAGCTAAATTATACTAATATTACAACTACATGAAATTTTAATCCACTCAAGGACAGAACACAACCTTATAGTTAGTACCAGCAGGACAAGTGAAAGTACTAGTTTGATCATCCTTAGGGTAACTATAAGCATCAGGACACCTCTGCTTAAAAAACCTAGAAAAATTCGTCGGTCCACAGTTGCCGGAGTTACAGCAGTATTGATCGGTCTTGAACACAGTACAAGGATTATTACAACCTCCTGGAGCTTTCAATTCTTTAGGACATTGTCCATTAATATCAGCTTTGCATGTTATGCCACGAGTGCACCCATTGGATGTAGGACTAAGTTCCATTGGAACATTGAAGCCATCAACAAGGGATATATCAAAAAAATCTTTGTTTGCAAATTGATTTAGTGCATATTCAGCCAGTGTATTTGGGGGTGCACCAAAGGCTTTGCATTCAAGAAGACCATTACAATCTCCTGTTTGGCATTTTCCCTTGCCGGATGCATCGAAGTTGCATCCGGTTCGGGCCCAAACTCGGGCTTGTTTAGTCCCCGGAGGGGCGTTTATCGTCCATGTTTGGCCACGGTCAAGTCGTTTGCCGCCTCCTGCGGGGACTCCGGCAGCCCAAACCGTGTAGGGACAATTGTTACGAACTATAATGGTAGCTGCATTGGCATATGTGAAGAAGAGGGAAAAGAGAATGAAAATGAGAGCACTCATTTTGGTGACTAATAAAGCGTGCCAAGTGAATATAGTAGCTAGAATTCAATGGTTTGGTGTTTATGAGGGACTAATTAGGAGGGTATTTATTGTGTAAAAATGGGGCAACGTCGTTGTTAATTTACTGACTACGTGGTTTAATTTGTTGGAAATTTTTGTTTGTGATAAATGTAATGGGTTGGCTGGACTTGGAACATGAACTTAGACGGAACATAAAATTCAAACTTTTAGGCGAATGCAATTATGCAAGTTTAAGTTTCTCTATATTTTCAACAACGGCACTTGAAAGCCTATATACACATGAATGCTTTGTGAAGAATATATAGAGGGTTGGAATAGTTACTTAATTATTTATTTAAGAAAAATATATAAAGTACCCATTAAACTTGTTTTAAAAAATCATTTACATATTTTAACTTTACGGGTGTCCTAACACCACACTATTCTTATCTATTCTAAATTTAATACTCAATTAAGTGATGACTTGTCATGAAAAGTGTAGTCCATTTCCTAGATGCACGTGATGCAAAAAAATCAGCTTAAAGTTAAGTTACTTGTTCAGGTGTCACTTTCCTATTGGATACTCTAACTAATTAAAGTTAATACTACTTATTTTTTTCTCTTTCAATATTCATTTCTCTTTTCTTTTTCATTTCTTTTTCTCTTTCTTCATTTTAACAGTACTCATGTCTCTTTCTTTATTTTAACAGAACCATTTTCTCTTTCTTCATTTTTTCAGATAGTATTTGAAGAAAATAAAGAAGAATGTTATATAGTACGGTTAATTTTATATAGAAATAAAGATAGAAGGAGATAACAAAGGGATAACAAAAAAAATTTCTAGGATCGCCAAACACGAAGAGCTTGAAATACCATTTTTCATACAGAGCTTGAGTCATGGATTTAAGTTGGAATAACTTTAATACTTGATTGGAGAGCTTGAAATACCATTTTTTGTACTATAATTTTCTCTTGTTTTCTCCTAGATCTGGGTGTGTGGGTATTCTTTTGTGATATTGATGTGAAGAAAAAATGGTCAAATTAGAGGTGTTAAAGTGGACTGGCGTGGGAGGTGGTTCTGATTTTTCAGAGATAGAGTTTATGGGTTTAAGAGAGGTTATGGTTTTGATTGTCTTCCATGGTGGTTGGGTTCGAAGGTAACAATGAAGGAAGCTGGAGAAGATGAAATGAAAAAAAAAAGTGAAAAAAAAAAAGTAAAAATAAAAAAGGAAACAATGCAGTATTTTGATATATGGCGCGTGTTAACACATCCACTACAAGACTGGTTTGGTATTTTGAGGGAGGTATAAAGTTTAGTTTAGATAACAATAGTGGGATGATAGGACACCCGTAAAGTTAAGGTGTGTAAATGACTTATCCGAACAAGTTTAATGGGGTGTTTATGCATTTTCTCTTTATTTAATATGCCATAGTTTACCCAAAGTCTTTTTAGACCCGCACAACTTTAAAACCTATTATACGGAACTACGACATGCTTCCTTATATATAACCAGTATTTTCATTTTTTGCTGACTTCAAATTTGCGTAAAATAGTATTTCATCTGATCTAAAATAAGTGATTTATTGGATGTTTTCACACGGACCTTTTATCATTAATTAGCAATGGAATTGACCATATTAACCTTTATTATCTCATATAAACACTCCTAATACATATTTCAACACTATTTACTCTAAGGACAATGTAGGAAAAAAATAATTAATTCATTCTTGAAATCTAAAAAAAATCACTTATTTTGGACCACAAGAAAAAAGCCAAAAAATTATTTATTTTGGACCGGAGGGAGTATGAAATATATAGAAAAAGAGAATGACAGTCGCGCATGAGTGCCTTTGGCATGAGCGAAACTACATGTTATATCGTTGGAAAATTACTCTACGTATATAGGTAAACTATTAAGTAGATTTTAGAGATATATAACATATATTGAACACTCTTTTTCGGAGATTTTTTTCCACTTTTTTCAAGTTTGAACACCCTTGAGTAAATTTCTGGTTTCGCCACTGGCCTTTAGATAAAAGGGAACGCAAACTATATATAGTAGGAATGCATCAATATAATATATCTATATGAATAAACATGTACCTGACAATTTGTTAAGTGTACAAGAAATCAAAAGGAGAATGGAGACTTGACAGTAAAAAATGTTGGACTTTTAAGTCATTGGGCTTTAAAATGAGTAGTGTGAATTGGGTAATGGTGGGAAATTAAATGGACTGGATTGGGCTTCAAAATTTGGCCGGGTTTATTTGGTTAAACTAGTTGACCAAGTTTAATAAATAACGTTGAAAGAACGTATCTTCCTATCAGGTGTCTATTCACAATGAACAGACACCGTGAAGAGGCACCATACCTTTTCACAAAGCCAACAATTGCCTATAAATTCAGGCATGGCTTCCATTCTAGATATTCAGAAAATTCAGAAACCAACAAATTACTTTCCCTCTCTCTGCAAGTTCATTAATCCAAAAATTCTTGAGCTTTCTTGTTCCTTGAAAATTGTAAGTGTGATTCGCTCCGCTCTTTGAGTTCATTGGTATCCTGCTTCTTGTATTGCCACAGTCGCAGGAAGGTTATTCCGTTTTATCCTGTGAGGATTTAATCCATTACCTTGGCAACTGTGAGGGGGTTAAAATTCCTTAAGGACACGCAAGCAAATTGTGAACTCAGAATTATATATTTTTATTCTTCTTCCTCTTATTTTTCCTTAACAGTGTTGATTTTGATAATACACGTGGCCTAACATCTTAAGGAATTTTACTGTTTATTATAACGTGTATTTGCTAGAAATTGAGAACAAATCAATAAACAAAAGTTTGGCTGATCGTTGCCTAACTTCTTAAGAGACGCAAATAGAATAACGTCGATTGATAAATAAACAAGTACTGTGCCGCTTAAATTTGTAATTTGTTTAAAAATAAAAGAAAAGAGTAACTACTTTGGTTTTAGTAGTTCTTGTTTCTCATTGGTTACAATTTTAAAATTGTTGAAGCAACGTTTGGTGTTGAAAGCAATAGCAATTTAATTTAATTTTGCAGTATTAATTTCTATTGCAAGTTAAATTTTTTTTTTTCCGGCATTGTTTTGCATTAATTTGGAGACTAAAGCCTTGTTGCTTTCTACTCCATTAATTGTTTCTCTTCGGTTTAAAGTACATAAAAACTTTGGTTTTAGTTGGTTGGTTACAATTTTAAAATTGTTGAAGCAACGTTTGGTGTTGAAAGCAGTAGCAATTTAATTTATTTTGCAGTATTAATTTCTACCGCAAGTTAATTTTTTTTTTCCGGCATTGTTTTGCATTAATTTGGAGACTAAAGCCTTGTTGCTTTCTACTCCATTAATTGTTTCTCTCCGGTTTAAAGTACATAAAAACTTTGCCGGAATAATAAACGTACGGGTTTGAAGTATATAAAAACTTCACCATTGTTACGTGTTGTATGTTTGGTTTGGTATTCAGTTTGAAAATATAAAAACTTCACTGATTTAATAAAGTTCTATATTGTTTTTGACTTTACAGAGATATGACGAATGAAAACCAAACTAATGGAAATGTTGCGGGAAAGGGTGCTACTATGACGAGTGTGGCTGCATCGTCAAGTCGTTCTACTCCGGCCCATGCTATGGCACCGGCAGAAAAATCCGGAAAGTTTTCCGGTATTGACTTCAAACGCTGGTAAATGAAGATGCTCTTCTATCTTACTACGTTGAGTTTGCAACGTTTTATCAAGGAGGATCCTCCGGTCATGGCTGAGGATACTCCGGATAATGAACGACTTGTTGTAACTGAAGCATGGAAATATTCTGATTTCTTATGCAAAAATTACATTTTGAGTTGTTTGGAAGATGGTTTGTACAATGTATATAGTGTCATGGAAACTTCAAAAGCGTTATGGAATGCGCTTGAGAAAAAGTACAAGACCGAGGATGCGGGACTTAAGAAGTTCGTGGCTGCAAGGTTCCTGGATTTCAAGATGATTGACACTAGGTCGGTCATAACACAAGTCCAAGAACTACAAGTCATTGTACATGACCTCCTTGCTGAAGGTATGGTCATTAATGAGGCCTTTCAAGTTGCTGCTTTCATTGAGAAGCTATCTCCGTTGTGGAAGGATTTTAAGAATTATCTTAAACACAAACGGAAGGAGATGACTCTAGAAGACTTGATTGTTCGTTTGAGGATAGAAGAGGACAACAAAAATGTTGAAAAGAAGTCACGTGGAAACTCGACAATTGTGGGGGCAAACATTGTTGAGGAGGCACCACAAAATAAGCAGAGGGAGAAAGCTTCTGGACCAAAGAATTACCCAAGCAAGACGAAGTTCAATGGTAATTGCCACAACTGTGGAAAAATTGGGCATAAGGAGGCAGATTATCGTGCGCCAAAGAATGATAAGTAGAAAAAGAATCAAGCCAACATGGTTGAAGATGAAATGGAAGACTTGTGTGCCATGTTGTCCGAATGCAACTTGGTAGGAAATCCAAAAGAGTGGTGGATAGATTCTGGAGCCACCCGCCATGTTTGTGCTAACAAGGAATTATTTTCTTCTTATGTCCCAGCAGGTCCCGACGAGACTATCTTCATGGGAAATTCATCTACGGCCAAAATTGAAGGAGTTGGAAAGATTGCATTGAAGATGACGTCTGGAAAAATAGTGACTCTAAACCAAGTCCTCCATGTTCCAGAAATTCGCAAGAATCTTGTGTCTACCTTACTTCTTGTCAAGAATGGATTCAAATGTATTTTTGTGTCTAATAGTGTTGTAATTAGTAAGAACGATTTGTATGTTGGAAAAGGTTACCTAAGTGAGGGCCTTTTCAAGCTAAATGTAATAGCAGTTCCAATCAATAAAGTGAATACTTCTTCTTACTTGCTTGAGTCAAACACTTTATGGCATGCGCGTTTAGGTCACGTAAACTTCAAAACATTGCGAAAGATGATAAATCTAGAAGTATTGCCAAAATTTGATTGCATTAATTCTAATTGTCAAATATGTGTGGAATCAAAGTATGCTAAGCATCCTTATAAGTTCGTTGAAAGGAATTCAAGTCCTTTAGACTTAATTCACACAGATATTTGCGACATGAAGTCAATACCATCTCATGGTGGAAAAAAGTATTTTATTACTTTTATTGACGATAGCACGAGATACTGCTATGTTTATTTACTTAATAGTAAAGATGAGGCAATTGATGTTTTCAAGCAATACAAGAGTGAAGTTGAAACGCAACTAAACAAAAAGATCAAAATGATAAGAAGTGATAGGCGTGGAGAATATGAATCTTCTTTTGAAGAAATATGTTTGAAAAATGGCATTATTCACCAAACAACTGCCCCTTACTCTCCACAATCTAATGGAATTGCGGAGAGGAAGAATCGAACGTTGAAGGGGATGATGAATGCATTGCTAATAAGTTCTGGCTTACCACGGAACTTGTGGGGAGAAGCTATACTTACAGCTAACCGGATAATCAACCGTGTACCTCATAGTAAAACACAATCCATTCCTTATGAAAAGTGGAAAGGAAGGAATCCTAGCTTGAAATACTTCAAAGTGTGGGGGTGTTTAGCTAAGGTACAAGTTCCTAAACCTAAAAGGGTTAAGATAGGTCCAAAAATGGTTGATTGTGTATTTATTGGATATGTAACCAATAGCAAGGCATATCGTTTTCCGGTTCATAAATCAGAAAATCCTGAGATTCACATTAATACGATAATAGAATCAGATAATGCTGAATTCTTTGAAACTATTTATTCGTATAAAAAGGAAAGTGAAGTGACCTGCCAAAAGTCAGAACGACCTCGGGAGGAAATAACAGATGGTATTCCTAATGAAGAAAATCCGAGAAGAAGTAAACGTCAAAGGACATCTACTTCATTCGGTCCAGATTTTTTGACTTTTCTGTTAGAAAATGAGCCTCGTACCTTCAAGGAAGCAATGTCTTCCCCAGAAGCACAATATTGGAAAGAAGTTGTCAATAGTGAAATAGAATCCATATTGAGCAACCATACTTGGGAATTGGTTGATCTTCCTCCAGGTAACAAAACGTTGGGTTCTAAATAGATTTTCAAGAAGAAAATGAAAGACGATGGTACTATTGACAAATACAAGGCAAGACATGTCGTCAAAGGATTTAGACAACGAGAAGGTCTTGACTATTTTGACACATACTCACCGGTAACAAGAATTACATTCATTCGGATGCTAATCGCGTTAGCCGCCTTGTATGATCCTCAAATCCATCAAATGGATGTGAAAACAGCCTTCTTAAATGGTGATTTAGAGGAAGAAATCTACATGGACCAACCCGGGGGGTTTGTGGTTTCGGGAAAAGAAAAGAAGGTGTGTCGACTTGTTAAGTCCCTTTATGGACTAAAACAAGCACCCAAGCAATGGCATGCGAAATTTGACCAAACAATATTGTCAAATGGATTTAAGATTAATGAATGTGATAAATGTGTTTACATTAAAAACGTTTCAAATCATATAGTCATCGTTTGCTTATATGTTGATGATATGCTAATAATGAGCAAAGACGTTGCCGACATTCAAACTACTAAGCGCATGCTTGCTAGTAAGTTTGATATGAAAGACTTAGGAGTTGCCGATATAATTCTAGGAATTAAAATCCAAAGGACTCCTCAAGGTCTAGCTTTGTCTCAATCACATTACGTGAAAATGGTACTTGAAAAATTCAAATATTTGGAATTTAGAAGTGCAAGGACTCCAATTGACTTAAACCATCATCTTAGGAAGAATAAAGGTGAAAGTACATCTCAGTTGGAGTATGCTCGTGTGATGGGTAGCTTAATGTACATCATGAACTGTACACAACCTGATATAGCTTGTGCGATAAGTAAACTTAGTCGATTCACAAGTAATCCCAACAAACATCACTGGGTGGCAATGAAACGAGTTCTGGGATACTTGGAGTATACTCAAGACTACACTTTGCACTACAATAAATATCCTGCAGTTATCGAAGGATATAGTGATGAAAATTGGATAACCGGCTCAATAGAAACAAAGTCCACAAGTGGATATGTGTTTACTGTTGGTAGAGGAGCAGTATCTTGGAAGTCTTCTAAGCAGACGTATATTGCTCGCTCTACAATGGAATCAGAGTTTATAGCATTGGATAAAGCCGGTGAAGAAGCAGAATGGCTTCGGAATTTTTTAGAAGACATTCCATTCTGGCCAAAACCTTTGGCTCCTATTTGCATACATTGCGATAGTGAGGCTGCAATAGGACGGGTAGGGAGCGTTATGTATAACGGAAAGTCTCGTCATATACGGCAAAGACATAATATCGTTAGACAACTACTTTCTAGTGGAATTATCACTATTGATTATGTATGATCAAAGGATAATGTTGCGGATCCGCTTACAAAAGGCTTAACTAGAGAAGGAGTTGAGAAATCATCTAAGGGAATGGGACTTTGACCGAGGACAAGTCAACATGGTGGTAACTCTACCTAGAATTTTGGATGTTCCGAGATCTAGGTTCAAGGAGCTCAAACAAAGTTGTAATTGACCGGTTCAACATTGTCAAAATAAAATCTTTGGTCCATTCTCGTGATGAAGACAATGTTCAATAACAAGGATAGAACGTTACACGTTCTTTAATAATTACCTAAGTTTGATGAGGTATCTATCAAATAGTGTCAATATAAAGGATTACATGTTTAGGAATCACCTATGTAAGTGTGAAGTGTAAGCCGCTTCAAGGAGAATTCTGTAAGGTCAATTCTCTATGCACTTACGAGACCAAGCGGTGTTCATGGCTGAAACGAACACAATAATGAGAACCAAAAGACGGTTAAGGGTCGATTGTGTGACATATGGTTGTCTAGGTATACACCAAAGTTCGACGGTTCAAAGATATCAAATCTACCGATTGACCGAGTATATTTGACATATGTTCACTATGGAAAGTTCAAAGGGAAGCCTACTTATCCAGATGCGATCGATCTTTTCTTGCGAATCACACAATTTCCATATATGTTTTTTTTTTCTCTATATAGCCATTCCCCATTCATGTTAGGGATTGTTGGACTTTTAAGCCATTGGGCTTTAAAGATGAGTAGTGTGAATTGGGTAATGGTGGGAAATTAAATGGACTATTGGGCTTCAAAATTTGGCCGGGTTTATTTGGTTAAACTAGTTGACCCAGTTTAATAAATAACGTTGAAAGAACGTATCTTCCTATCAGGTGTCTGTTCACAATGAACAGACACCATGAAGAGGCACCATACCTTTTCACAAAGCCAACGATTGCCTATAAATTCAGGCATGGCTTCCATTCTAGACATTCAGAAATTCAGAAACCAACAAATTACTTTCCCTCTCTCTGCAAGTTCATTAAACCAAAAATTCTTTAGCTTTCTTGTTCCTTGAAAATTGTAAGTGTGATTCGCTCCGCTCTTTGAGTTCGTTGGTATCCTGCTTCTTGTATTGCCACTGTCGCAGGAAGGTTATTTCGTTTTATCCTGGGAGGATTTAATCCATTACCTTGGCAACTGTGAGGGGGTTAAAATTTCTTAAGGACACACAAGCAAATTGTGAACTCGGAATTATATATTCTATTTCTTCTTCCTCTTATTTTTTCTTAACAGTGTTGATTTTGATAATATACGTGGCCTAACAAGAAAGATCAAAGTGAAATAATTAAATATGAATTATTAAAGGGGAATATGTTTTTCCTACCAAGATTCTTTCCATTCACATGACTAGCTAAGGATATAATAAGATCCTATCTATTTTACCACGCAAACTTTGATCCTATATACGTCTTATTCAGCTCGTTGCGTCTCAATTCTATTATATTTGTAGTCATTTTCAAGATATATTTTCGTCTTTGATTGACAAAAAGGGCTGCTGAAACCAGTTACGTAGGTTATTTTCCTACAACATATATGTTTTCACGATAAAAATAAGAAAGAGAAGAAAGCTCGACCGCTATATGATAAGTACTTTTGCGATTTTGTTTGCCATTGTAAAGTTTGAGAAGTAGTATAATATAACTTAAAGTAACTCTTCCGCTTGATCTAAGGTGCGAGGAGATAGATTTCTTTTTATGACTTCCACTTGAAAGTTATAAAATTTCTCCTTTTTCTTGTCAGTTGGAAAAGTTAATTGCACAGAATAACGCATAATGATGAAACAATTGAGATTATATGTGACAACCGGTCGGTCATTTTATTTTCTAGAACCTAGATCTTCTAAATAAAACTCCCCGTACGTGCTTTTATTGTTTTATGACTTGCGGGATGATAAGTTTGGGATTTAGAATGGTTCAGGTTGAAATCGAAACACTTGGTTCCTTAAGGTTGGCTAAAAAGACTAAGTTTGACTTCGGTCAACGTTTTGAGTAAGCGACCTCGAAATCGGGATTTGACGGTATCAATAGGTTCGTATGATGATTTTGGACTAGGCGTATATTCGGATCCATTTTGGATGAACCGGGAGCGTTTCGGCGCCTAATAGTGAAAGTTGGCTCTTTGAAGGTTTATGAAGTTCTTTAATCTCGTTTGGAGTAGGTTTTGGTGATATCAAGGTCCAAATGGGATTCGGAGAAGTTGTGATTTTAGACTTGCATGCAAAATTTGGTGGCATTCTGAGTAGTCTAAGTATGATAAGGCGCGTTCGGTACGATTTGGAAACTTGAAGTTCATATTTTGATTCAATTTGATTTCGGGGTGTGATTCTTGGTTTTGTTATTGTTTTATGCATTTCGAGAGTTCGAGCACGTCCGTATTATGTTTATAGACTTGATGGTGTAGTTGAACGGGATCCCAAAGGGCTCGGGTGTGTTTTGGACCGCCAGAGATTAAGTTGAGGAAACTAGATGTTTCCATTTCTGGTTTCCTTCTTCGTGAATGCGGGAGGGCCATCGCGCTCGCGAAGAAGGATTTGGGGGCAATGAGCAATTGCTCTTCAAGTTCGCGGTTAGGCTCTCACGTTCATGAAGCCTTATGATCCTAGGCCTACGCATTCGCAAATCCCCTCTCGTGTTCGCGAAGGGGAAAGGGGCCAGGGAGGGTCAGTGCACTTTTCCATTCGCGTTCGAATAGGTGTTGTCGCGTTCGCGATACCCAGGCAGATCAGGCCTTCGCGAACACGAGGCTTCTTCCGCGCTCACAAAGGAGGGGTATTCAGCTGAGTAGAACCTCATTTTAAATACGGGACTTAGGCCTTTCCTCTCATTTTCACACACTTGGGCGAATTTGGATCTTCACATGGGGGATTCGACCTAGCTATTGAGGGTTAGTAATTTCTATCTAATGTGAGTTTAATACATATTTCATGGGTAGATTTTAACATGTAAATTTGTGGAATTTAAGGGTTAAATAAATAACCTAAGTTTTTGATAAAAATGGAATCTACCCACGAAAGTTGTTATGGAATTTAGGTGAAAACTATATATTTGAGTTCATGAGGTTATGGGTAACAACTTTCTTCAAACAATTTTAGAATATGGACATATGGGCCCGGGGGTAAATTTTAGGAATCCTATATTTGGGTTGAGTAATCACTTTATTAGTTGGAGTATGAACTTTTAAACATGTATTGATTAATTTACATACCATTTGATTGACTAGTTTTGAATTATTAGGCACCAAGTTGAGGCTTTAGAGTGAATTTGGGACCAGAAAGCAATCTTTAAGATGAGGTAAATCTCTTTTCTAACATTGTAAGAATGAATTAACCCCATAGGTGAATTGATTAATATATGCTTCTATTTGTGGGGGTTACGTACGGACGAGGTGACGAGAGTCCGTAAGTAGATACTAATTATGCTTATGTCTGGGAAGTCTAGGACCCATACCATGCTATATTTATGATGTTTGCACCCTACTTGTTAACTTAAGTGCTTAAATTAAGTTGAAACTCGATAAAGGAATGGTAAAAGGTTAAATTTTATTTACTTGGATTCTTGGAAGGGCCACTTTGCTGTTATTGAGAATCGGTGTTTCTTTAAATATTAGTCTTTTTATAAATCTTAAATCGGTTGTTATAAATTATTTTCTCTTTTTGTGGAGCGGGCCAAACGCCTCGGTAGCAGATAGACGCATCTATGGTTCATTTCATCGACCCTTAACGGTGCACATTTTAAATATCTTATGTTGGATCGGGTCCTACGACCTCGACATGAATTGCACGTAATAAATCTTTGGAACCAATTATAACTGATATTGCATCATTGACTTAAGATATAAATTTTCAAATGATGGAAATAAATTTTGCATTTACTACTAGTTAAAGGACTGCCTATTATTTCATGTTGTTGAGTTTTCAGCTATATTTATGTAATCCAAGCTTAGTTATAATTTTGACACTTTATTTATTAAACTTCGACGAAATTTATTTTCTTCGATTTGCTTACTCTCTTACCTTCACGAATTTACTCATCAATTGTTTGAAGTAGCATAATGCTTATAATCTTTAAATAATCTCATTCTCGAACTTACGACGGTTAACTTATGACGAAACTTTAACGTACGAAAATGCGGGATGTAATATCTAATTTCTTATCTTATGTCAAATTTACTTATGGCGTACTTACACATACGAAAATATGGGGTGTAACATCATTCTCCCTTTGGAACATTCGTCCTCGAATGTTGACTGATGTACTTAGCATTTTCATAACTTATATCTTATGAATACTTCAGTACTCTCCTTGCCATCTAGGGAACTTTTATGTGAATAATTCCAAAAAACAGGACATTCCCCCTTTAGGTCACTTTTTCACATCCTGACTTGTATTCGGAATCCTTTCAATCTCATAATTATTGCTACCTTCTATCATGCAGCATGTACGACACTGATCTTGTACGTGCGCCTATGCAACTCTTCTCTCCCTTTTCCTCCATGTTTTAGCCAATCCCTAGGCCTCACTTTGTAAACGTATACTGAGCTTGACAAGATGTCCCTCTGGGTATCTATGTGTACTGAAGTTCTTCATTTAGTACTTTGTCGAACTTACAAAATTGCTATATCTTATTCCATAGATCCATTTATTCATCCGTATGACTTTACTGCATCTAGGTACGTCATACTATACCCTAACTCTTACTCTGATTTATCGCTACTGAGATCTATTACCAAACTCCAGATTAGTCTCGTTGCTTATCTTATATGTATAAATCTAAGTCCTTTAATGCTTCCTCATTATTGTTCATCTTAAGAATGACAGCCTAATCTCATCTCATTCTTTGTGACCTTTGTCCATCCATTGTTGGTTCACTTCAAGATTGATCTACAATATACCACTTATAACTTGAAACCTCTTACGTAATCATTAGGGCTCGCATTGCATCGTGAAATATTTGAAGTGATTTTCCTGATCCACCTGGGGGATATGATAGTATACTTCCTGGGGGCGAGACTTTATTATTAGCCCTGAGTAAGTGTCAAAGTCGACCCCTATTCACTACTTCTTCAAGGTTAGACTAGATACTTACTGGTACATATTATTTATGTACTCACGTTACACGTATTCACTAAATGTGCACGATTTGATGTAGGTTCATCTGGATATCAGTCTGGCGCGTATCTTTACTACTACTACGAGACTTAGCGATGAACTACCTTCTAAGCTCGTTCTGCAACAGTCGAAGACTTTCTTCTGCATGTATTTTATATCTATTTCACTTTAGACAGTAGTTTAGTATTTCGTTTTTGTATGTTCTACTAGTTGCTCGTACACTTGTGTGATGACCCGACTCGTCGTCTTATATGTTACTGCTCTATTTTCCCCGTTTATTGCCTCTTCATGTTTTATTATCAGTGTTTGGTGTGTTAGAATTGATTTGGGTTGGTTTTGGTAGAACAAGAGACACTTAGTCTCTTTAAGGAAGGCTTGTTTTGAAAAAGTCAATCGAAAGTTGACTTGTGAGTGAGAGGGCTCGGATGTGATTTTCGATAATTCAGTTAGCTTCGGGAGGTGATTTGTGACTTAAAAGTGCGATCGGAATCGAATTTGGAGGTTCGGTGTAGAATTAAGCTTGAATTGGCGAAGTTTGAATCTAGGCGAATTCTTGTTGCTAGGTGAGATTTTGATCTGAGAGTTAGAATGGAATTCTGAGAGTTGTTGTAGCTTCGTTAGGTGATTCTGGATATATCTACAAATTTTCAAGTCATTCGGACGTCATTTGATTGGGTTTTTGATCGAATGTGAGTTCGGAAGTTTAAAGGAAAACTTAAGCTTTGATTTAATGAAACTTGACAATTTTTATGTTAACGATAGTGTTTTTATGATTCGATCAAGTTTGAATGAGGTAATAGAACATATCTGTATTTTTGATTGAGGTCCGGATGGCCTCGGGGTGATTTCGGATGGATAACATGCATTTTTGAGGTGGAGAAATGCAGCAGGAAATTGTAGAGAAATTTAGCTCTATGCAATCGCGTAGATATGTCTGTGATCGCATAGAATGTTTTGAGGGGGTGAACATTTGCTATATGCGATCACGTAAAGTGGTCTGCGATAGCATAGGCTTGAGGAGATTGGGTAGTGCGGTCGCGTGGGAACTCATGCGATCACGTAGAAGGGGAAGGCACCGTTGGAGATTGTGACTTGGTCCATCTCGGTTGTTGATTTTATTGTGTGATTGACCAAAAACTACTTGATGCTATCATGATTTGGGCTGATTGCCATGTTTGGGCTTCGTGCTGAATATTTAAATCCTTCGGGGATAAACATCACTATTTTTGCATTACTATGCACAATGTTATCTCAGTCCAAGATTTAAAATATTATTTTACAAACTCATCCATCTTTCCAAGATTTGAAAACTTAAATGATGTTTTAATGATATTTTTAGTTGAGAGCTGCTATGTTACTATTGCCCAAGGGGCTTACGAGCATTTCTAACTATGCATGGATCGGGCTGCATGCCGCAGCAGGAGTGATATTGATATTGTGCTTGGGCTGTAGGAGCCCCTCTAGAATCTGAACCCCCACAGTTAGCGACGGCCGCCCAAATGGATCGGGTTGTATGCTGTAGTGTCATGTGCATTGCATTGCATTCATGCATTGGTTTTTGTTTGTACTACGTGGCATGACATTTAGCACTCATATATTACTTGTCTTGTTGACCGGATACCCTGGTCTAAATTGCTAAAGGAGTGTTGTGCCCAAGGGCCTAATTTGTGTGCGGACTTGCACTATTTGATATCGTATTCATGTGCTTAACTGTTAGTAAGGAAAGAAAGAGATATTTTCAAAGAAGTTTTAAACTAAGTCAGATATTTTATAAAGAATTTTCACGGATTTACTATATTCTAAAAAGAGTTGTATTGTCCTTTATATTATGATGAAGTGCTCTTACGTGATTTCTTTCCTCTCAGCATTGTTTAGTCTTATTACCACTGAGTTAGAAGTACTCACTTTATTCCATGCACCTTGTGTACAGATTCAGGTATTTTGGGAGCTTAGCTAGGCTAGTGGCTATTTCAGAGTTTTATTGGAGTTGTCGAGCTAGCTGCCTCACATTCGCAGGACCCGACTCTTCTCCGATCCCTTTGTCATTTCCGCAGTTTTGGACATTAGTAGTATTTGAGTCTTATTACTCTGTATTTATTAGAGGCTCTAGACTCTTGACCCCCAGGTCTTTGGGAGGTTATTCATTATGATTGTTAAATAATATTCAAATAATTGGTTTTGAGCTTCATGCTCGGGTTGAGAGTGTAAATGGTCGGGCTTGCCTAGTAGTTATATTAGGCGCCATCACGACCGGGATTGGGGTCGTGACAAGTTGGTATCAGAGCCTAGGTTACTAGGCCTCATGAGTCATGAGCCGGTTAGTAGAGTCTCGCGGATCGGTACGGAGACGTCTGCATTTATCCTCGAGAGGCTTCAGATAAGAAAACTTCCCATTCTTGGAATTCTTATCGTGTGTACTTGATTCAGCTTGAGATATAATTCTTGAAATTCCTTCCACACGTCTGTATGCACACATGAGCGTTCAGTATTATATGTACCTTGATGTCTTGCGATTTCTCGATCGAGGGGCGAGAGGTAATCATTTTGTGTACGTTGGGGCAGTCTGGAGGATTTGAGGCCGGATCTTTGCCTATGGCTTGAGCACCTCGGTGCTGATTGTGCGAGAAAGTATTTTGAACCTATATGTTCGGTGTTGTCCTTATTAGCCAGAATGGCAGCTAGATATCCATGTGATGAGTACGTCAGTACTGCGAGGTGTATCTATGTGATTTTTGGTAGTGACGAAGAAGTTTGTTGGATAATAGATGAACTGTTGAGTGTTCTTTTCCCTATTGGGATCTGTTGTTTAGCCCCGAGTTATGGACACCGTGAAGAATAATTTCGTATCCCCTAGTTGTAAAGTGAAGTGCAATACATGTGGCGGTATGAGTTCAGACGTTGGAAGACTAATTGATTGTGTAACTTATGGTAGAAGGTATGTTGAAATATTGAAATGAGGTGAAGCAAGTGGGTTATCTTCTGCGGTGTATTTTGAGTGGTATGATCCTTATGTATATGTTAGAGGATCTCATGTGTAATTGAAGGGTAAGTGTTAAAATTTGAGAATTTGGGACGCTTATAAAAGTGGACTCAACTGATGTGGAAATGAATGCGAGGTTTGTAGAGAATATTAGTGCTAGATGATATGTGTATTCACAAAACTTATAAATAATTTGAGCTTGATCTCACTGTGGCATTGTGTCATCATTAGAATAAAAGTGCTATGAGATGTTAAGAGTGCCTTGATATATGGCTTCGAGCCAAGTTGGGGAGGTTGCTGTTGGTCAGCTGGTTGCACGGTTATGTGCTATGTTAGTTCCGTTTCGAGGTATGGTGGCGGATCAGTTCTGGTTACAGAAATTGAGCCGAGGATGGCACGTGTGAAGAATTTTTTTTTACAAAGGTTATATGGTGCTTTCGTAAATGTGAGAAAATACTAGGATGTTTTGAGCCGCTGTTGATAAAGAATGCTCAATGTGTAGAGAAGAAAGATGGTTGTTTGTACCTGTATGAAATCATGTTCTGCAGTGTCAAAGTACTAATAAGGAACAAGTGGTTTCTTTCATTTAGGGCATGTAAAGCTGAATAAGAGTGAATGACTCTCGAGAATGGTTTTACTATGTTCAATATTTTGCATGTAATAATCAGGTGTCTTAAGTTTTTATATGTGGCTAGATACTGTGTTTTCATTAGAAAAGATCAAGACTTGTGGTACTTTATGTTAATCATGGGATTCTATGTATCCGCATTTGGAAGGTAATGGTAACGAATTCAGATTCGCATGAAGTTCTTCAAGGTAAAGCATTCTGGAATGTGGTATTTATGGGAAACGTTTAAGAGGGTATTCAGTGTCCTATGGGTCTTAGATAGTGTGTTCGTATGTGCGAGTCTCAGGTGGTAAACCCGAGTCAGGGTATTGTGGTGCTACAATAAAGGAGAATATCAAATTAATGATGAATCAGAAATGAAATTGGATAAATGGAATAGCTTGATAATAAACCAAATCGTTGTGATAAAGATATGCTTAATTCTTTGTATGTGTTCGAGGTAATGAGTCTTACTGGTATTGTGCAGCAAAGCTCTTGAGTGCTGGCGGTTTGCTTAGCTCAGTTTGGGTAGAAGAATTTGGTCCTGGTAGTTTAGCTTGTACAATGGAATTGGGAGAGAGAGTTCTTGATGTGTTTTACCGTGGTTTGAAGATGAGTATATTTACTATGGGTATGCAAGGCAGGGAGTGTGTAATGATTTTTCTTCTATATGGGATTATGAAAGTTCTTGACTAGTTGAGTGCGTCGATGTCTGCGGCGCATAAGAGAGATAGAAGTCATCATGTTATCCTAGTGTGGTATGTTCTATGTGTTATGATATGGAGAATTAAGATTTGCGTCTTCAGGGTTTTGGTTCAGTTCATAATGGAAAGTCATTAAATTCTTGAGCAGCATGGGCAGCTGCAGGTGATTTAAGAATCGACCTTCTTATGATTGAGGAAAATGTACTGCTATTCTAGTGATTGACGGGGTATATGTTCAAAAAAGGGGCAAGGTAATGTAAACTGACAATACTTTGGTGGTATTGCGGTATTTTCTTGTTGGATCAGCTATTGATAATTGAGTTGTTGATGGCGCATGGAAATTTTTGAATATCTTTCGTGGTATGAATGGATACTTTATGTGTGTTATGTATTTGTAAGGTGGAGTGTGGGATCAAGCGTAATGATTCATGTGTTATATGTGTTGGAGACTAGAAGTTCTCGTGATCTGACTATGCATTGGTTGTAGATCGTGTGTATCGACACCGTCTAGCGGTTATTGGAAATTGGAGGTCCGAGTGGATCTTTCTTTGCTTGGTATGTTAAATTTGGGTTATGATATTAGATTGCAGACTTGTTGTTCCAATGTCAGGTTTTCTAGACTAATGTGTTATGGACTATGTCAGAAAATGCCACAGGTTGCGTGGTAAGGTGCATCGGATTATGTTCTAGCAGGGTAGTTTGTATTCCAAAGAAAAGCGGACGGCTGGCAAGTATTGCTTTATTAATTGGGCCTTCGAAGCGGATATTAGTGTAGAGGTTTCTACCATTGATTCAGTTTTGGTATTGAAGGACTTTTTCGGATGCATTTCATGTAGCCATGCATGAGACTATATGTGTTTATTGTAATGAGAAATTTTAGCTTGATGTGCATCCCCTTTTGTGAGATATATGTGTGGGTCGGGTGGCACGCCACCATGGGCATGTTACCTGGATCGGGTTGCACGCCGCAACAGTATGGACTTTGTATGCCTTACTTCCTGGTTTCTGAGGAAAGTTCGAATTGGGTGTTGCTCGGCGAATAGCGTATCGGTTGTGTCCTTTCAGGATTGAATAGTGTATATTACTTGCTTCATCATGGGTGTGATGGATTGCTTGGTTTCAGCCTCAATCTATGTGTGGCTATCTGTTTTGAGCATGGTTACTTGAGGTGCTTCATAGGTAATAGTGTTTAGATATGATCGTGCGTTGTGGCAAGACCACGTGAAGTTATGACCTTTCGAGGAGGATTCAGGTACTCTATTTCTATGATGTGAGATGGGATCTCAGTTTTGTGTTGTAATGGTACTGTTGAGCTTGAGGTACAACTTTTTTGTTTGAGTCATTGTCATGATTTGAGTATGTTCAGACTGCTTCTCATTGGTACGTGTATTACGCAAGTTGTGGCTTAGGCCTGTATCGAGGTGTCATATCACCATAGGGGTGGTTGGAGTCAAAGTGATCAATAGAGTCATTAATGAGTACGAACAGATTTGATTTCATCTTGTTAGAAAGGTAATATCGAGGTTTCGCTCGGAAATCTGTTGTAATATCAGCGAAGAGGGAAATGGATTCATAAATGGTTAATCTGAGAGATGGGTTCAGTATATCGCGTGGTTCAGTTGCCGTTGGCAGTATATGAAAGTGTTGGAATAAGACTTTAGCTAATAAAAAGGTTTTTTTCAATCGGTAGTTGGTTATTGTGGGCAACTACAGCGAAAAGAGGGCATCGTCTTGAGTGTTTGGGTTTTGTAGTATATCATATGGTCTCACCTGGAGTGGCAAGTATGGGTTATTATATTTGGTTCGGGTTTATTCTGAATACAGACGTGAGGTTCTGATCTGGTGTATGATTTCGGGAAGTTCAATGTGGTTTATGGTTTAGATGGACCGTGAAATTCCAACTATATTGTATTATCGGGCCTATGTGAGATAGGGTGATGTGGGATCACCCCGATTATATGCTTGGTAAGGCCATTCAGCTATTGGGCTGCTTCTAGTACAACTATGGGTACGCTCGAGGATGAGTGTTTGTTTAAGTTGGGGAGGATGTGATGAACCGGCCTGTTATCTTATGTGTTACTGCTCTGTTTTCCCCGTTTATTGCTTCTTCATTTTTCTTTATCAGTGTTTGGTGTGTTAGAATTGATTTGGTTGATTTTGGTAGAAAATGAGACACTTAGTCTCTTTAAGGAAGGTTTGTTTTGGAAAAGTCAACCGGAAGTTGATTTGTGAGTTAGAGGGCTCGGATATGATTTTCGATAATTCGGTTAGCTTCGGGAGGTGATTTGTGAGTTAGGAGTGCGATCGGAATCGAATTTGGAGGTCCGGTGTAGAATTAGGCTTGAATTGGCGAAGTTTGAATCTTGGCGAATTCTGGTTGATAGGTGATATTTTGATCCGAGGGTCGGAATGAAATTCCGAGAGTTGGTGTAGCTTCTTTAGGTGATTTTGGATATGTGTGCAAATTTTCAGGTCATTCGGATGTCGTTTGATTGGGTTTTTGATCGAATGTGAGTTCAGAAGTTTAAAGAAAAACTTAAGCTTTGATTTGATGAAACTTGACGATTTTGATGTTAACAATAGTATTTTTATGGTTCGAGCAAGTTTGAATGAGATAATAGAACATATCTGTGTTTTTGGTTAAGGTCCCGATGACCTCGAGGTGATTTCGGATGGCTAACGGGCATTTTTGAGTTGGAGAAATGCAACAGGAAATTACAGAGAAATTTAGCTCTATGCAATCATGTAGGTATGTCCGCGATCGCATAGAAGGTTTTGAGGGGGTGAAGATTTGCTCTATGTGATCGCGTAAAGGGGTCTGCGGTCGCATAGGCTTGAGGAGATTGGGAAGTGCGGTCGCGCGGGAACTCATCCGATCGCATAGAAGGGGAAGGTAGTGTTCTGCGATCGCATGGCCTGTCCTGCGATCGTGTAAGTGGATTTTCAGGGGCTGGACAGAAAGTTTATAAACATTTCATCCTCGAACCAAACCCATTTTTCACCATTTCTAAGCAAACTTGAGAGCTTTTGGACGGGAATTGAAGGGGTTTCGACGGGAATCAATTAGAGGTAAGTTTTATGAGTTAAATACATGATTTTATTGAAGAATCATCCTTGAAATTCATGAGATTATAGCCAAATTATAAGAAATTAGGGTTTGAAGTAAAAAATTTAAATGTGAGATTTGAGGGGCCATTTGTGGTCCGATTTGGGAGTGTGATGACCCGGCCCGTCATCATGTGAGTTATCACCCTGTTTTGCCCGTTATATGCTTGATCATGTTTCAATATGTGTGTTTGGTGAGTTTGAGTCAATTCGGATCGAGTTTGGTTGGAAATGAGACAAATAGTCTCTTAGAAGAAAGAATAGTTGGGAAAAGTCAATTGGATCTTGACTTGTGAGTTAGAGAGCTCGGAATCGAATTCTGATTATTTGGCTAGCTTCGGGAGGTCATTTGTGGCTTAGGAGGGTGATCGGAATTGAATTTGGAAGTCCGGTGTAGAAATAGGCTTGAATTGGCTAAGTTGGAATTTTGGCGGAATCCAATCGATAGGTGATATTTTGATCCGGGAGTCGGAATAGAATTCTGATAGTTGCAGTAGCTTCGTTAGGTAATTTTTGATATGTCTGCAAATTTTCAGGTCATTCGAACATCATTTGGTCTGGTTTTTTATAGGATGTAGGTTTCAGAAGTTTTGGTTGAATCTTAGGCTTGGACTGGCCTTAATTTGATGATTCTTATGTTTGAGGGTGTGTTTTTATGGTTGGAACAAGTTCGTGTGATGATTTAGAGTGGACTGGTATTTTCGGTTGAGGTCCCAGGGGCCTCGGGATGATTTCGGGAGGTCTAACAGAAGAATTTTGGTGTTATGGAATTGATGTCATAAATTGCAGCAGTGATTCCGCTTCTGCGGATGGAGAACCGCAGAAGCGGATCCACAGGAGTGAAGATTGTCTCGAAGAAGCAATATTGGACCTAGCCGAGCAAGTCCGCAGAAGCAGCTAGGAAATCGCAGGAGCGGGCTCGCTTCTGCGAACCCATGGCCGCAGAATCGGAAGTAGGCAGCTGGGTGATCTTCGCAGAAGCGAAGTATTATTCGCTTAAGCGGTCTCGCAGGTGCGAGACCTGGACCGTAAAAGAAAAAGGGGCAGTTAAGTGAGATGTCCCAGAAGCTGACTCGCAGGTGCGAGTCCAAGACCGCAGAAGCGGAAATCGCGTCTGTGTTAAAGAAATAGAAGGGTCGAAATTTCATAAGTTATAACACATTTAGGGCTTGGTTCTAAGAGACGGCTTGGGCGATTTTGAGGAGAAAATCGAGAGGATTCTTCAGGTAAACAACTATAGACTCAATCTATGATTTACATTGATAAATTATGAATTTAACACTTGAAAATGGAGGCATGGAGGTGTATTAATGAAGGTTTTGCTCTAAGCCTGGTTATTGAAATTTATCGATTTGAATGGGCAAATGGAGTTCGATTTTGATAAACTTTATATGTATGGACTCGTGTTGAGATGAGGATTCTGAAAATGTTTGTAATTTTTTTAGAAGCGTATCGAGAGTCGGATTTTGGCAACTTCGTGGTTTTGGTGTAAATCGAGTTATTTCGATTGGGTTGTGTTCATTTAGCCTATTTTGATGTATTCTTGCTGATTTTGATCAGATTTGGCATCCGAGGAGGTTGATCTGAGTGGTGGTAATAATAATGTACTGAGGGTTTGAAACAATGTACTTGCACTATACAGTGCTATTCTGAGATGAAACACGCGTCATGTGACGAGCTTGGTGGTATTGTGACTGGGGATTTGGACTTGGTCCTTCCCGACTAAAAGCTTACTGTGTATAATGACTGAGATTGGGCTTATGTCTGTGTATTTGGGCTAGTAGCTGTGTTTGGGGCCTTGTGCCAATCTGTAGAGTATTAGGGAAGCCTGTAGAGCTAAGTGACCCTTATATATCATGTTGGACACATACACTCAGCCGTATTCAAAGCTGTATAGCATATCATGAACCAGTACTAGATGTGTACTCTGAGTGAGACCACCTGGGGTTGTATACCCTGTTCTAGCTGAGTGGGCCCGAGAGGCCAAGTCTATATTATTTGAGATGGGGTCAAGGACCCGCTGTGAGGTATTGATATATATATCGGATCGGGCTGCACGCCGCAGTAGTACATACATATACATATATTGAATCGGGTTGCACGCTGCAGCATTATATATATATATATATATATATATATATATATTGGATCAGGCCGCATGCCGCAGCAGGACTAGGGCAGTGTGAGACCATTGTGAGACAGTAGCGGAATGGGATTGGACTTATCACTATAGAGACGACTTACATGTACGGTTACCCTTAAAACCGTTTAATGATAGTACAGGTGTTATTTATTATTATTACTCACTGAGTTAGAAGATACTCACCTCACTCCCCCGACACTTTATGTGCAGATACAGGTGTTCAGGAGGGCAGTTGAGCTACCCGCAGCTGCTACATTTCTGTTATTTTGTGGAGGAGACTTCGAGGTAGCTTCCAGCGTCCGCAGGACCCGATCTCTCCCTCTCTATCATTTTGTCTTTTACTATTTTGCCTAGACTTGGATTGTATGTGTGTGTACATATATATATATATATATATATATATATATATATATATATATATATATATATATATATATATATATATATATATATATATATATATATATACACACACACAATCCAAGTCTTGGATTGTATATATAGGATATTTTCCATCTATTAGAGGCTCAGACTTGTGACACCGAGATCGTTTGGCTATATGTTGTGTATTTTGTTTCCGCACTTGTTGTTTTGTTGTGAAAATAAGCTATTATCTTTAATTGATCAGTATTAATTAATAATTGGCTGGTAATATGGAAAACATGGTGGGGTTTGCCTAGCAATGTGTTGGGCGCCATCATGACTGGGGTTTGGGTCGTGACATGGAGTTCTTGGTATGTATGCACTCGTGGCAAGACGAGGATTCCGGAATGTGAATTTCGAAATTTTTTGAAACATGGGCCGGGGCTCGAGTTTTTCTAGTTTCGAGATTTTTGTCATATTTCGATTGTTTTCAATTGGGTGTTGTCCCATTAGGATATTATAATGTATTCCTTATGATTTTGGTTAGATTTGACACGCGTGGAGGCCGTTTTGAGGATAAAAGACATCGCAGGCGTTTTCACTGGTTCGAGGTGGTAATACTTGTAAATAATGTCTTGAGGGTTTGAAACTCCGGACTTTCACATCATAGTGTTGTATTGTGGTGACTTGCACGCCAGGTACAAGCGTGAGGTAGAGCACCGTTGGGGATTGTGACTTGGTCCGTTCCGATTGTTGATTTTACTGTGTGATTGACCGAAAACTACTTGATGCTACCATGATTTGAGTTGATTGCCATATTTTGGGCTTCGTGCCCAATATTTAAATCCTTCGGAGATAAACATCACTGTTTTTGCATTATTATGCACAATGTTATCTCAGTCCAAGGTTTAAAATATTATTTACAAACTCAGTCATCTTTCCAAGATTTGAAAACTTAAATGATGTTTTAATAACATTTTTAGCTAAGAGTTGCTTTGTTACTATTGCCCAAGGGGCTTATGAGCATTCATGACTATGCATGGATCGGGCTGCACGTCTGAGCGGGAGTGATATTGATATTGCACTTCGTTTGTAGGAGCCCTTTCGGAGTCTGAACACCCATAGTGAGCGTCGGACGCCCAAATGGATCGGGATGTACGTCGCAGCGTCATGTGCATTGCATTGCATTCATGCATTGGTTTCTATTTGTACTACATGGCATAATATTTAGCACTCATATATTATTGGCATACATGTATTACTTGCCTTGTTGACCAGATACCCTGGTGTAAATTGCTAAAGGAGTGTTGTGCTCGAGGAGCTGATTTGTGTGCGGACTTGCACTATTTGATATTGTATTCATGTGCTTAACTGTTAGTAAGGAAAGAAAGAAATGTTTTCAAAGAGGTTTTAAAGTGAGTCAGATATTTTATAAAGGATTTTCACGGATTTACTATTTTCTCAATAGAGCTTTACGCTCCTTTATAGCATGATGAAGTGCTCCTACGTGATTTCTTTCCTCTCAACATTATTTACTCTTATTACCACTGAGTTGGAAGTACTCACTTTACTCTCTGCACCATGTGTGCAGATTCAGGTATTTTGGGAGCTTAGCTGAGCATCTGTTGTTTCAGAGTTTTATTGGAGTTGTTGAGGTAGCTGCCTCACGTTCGCAGGTGTGAGCACGCGATTTTTACCCTACATATGAGTTATTCCCAGAAAATTCAAATAAAACTATTTTTTCTTTGTTTTTATAATTGTTGCGAATTTAATGTCCTTTTTTTGTGCATATTTATTTGTTAAATTAAAAAATAAAAAAATAAAAAAATATATCGCATTTGCATTTAGGATTTAATTCTACAATTAGGAGTAGTTAATTTGATCTTACAAAATGAAAATCACAAAAAATAGGCATCTTTTGCATTTTTGCCTTTAATGTCCAAATTGTGTGATTGTATTTTAATTACCATTTAAATTTATGTGACAATTATTATTCTGAGTTAATTAGTATTTCAAAATAATTTTAGTTTCTATAAATTAATCTTAGTATTTTGGGCTTTATTAATTAGGAAGTTGAATAATGGAGAAGAACAAAATAGAACAATTTGGATTGGGCCATCTTGCAAATTAAGTTACAAGCCCAATCCTAAGCACCCTTACCCAACCCAAAACCCCTTGGCCCAAAAAGAAAATTTCAGATTTTTTAGACAAAAATAATCATAATCACATAACATAAAGTAGTGGGGGGCAAGGAAATCAAGGAAGAAAACAAGAAGAGGAAAACATGGATTAGTGAGTTTTCTTTAAATTTAAAAATATTTTCTTTTTAATAAAAAAAATCTGAAAATTTTCAAAATTCTTGCCTATAAATAGAAGAGAAGATTTATGAAAAAAGAGGGGGAAAAAAGAGAGCAGTATACACTCGATATACACTCTGAATACAGAAGTATACACGGACAAAATTTAATTTTTGAGAGTTTCTTTTGAGAATTGAAGAGAGTTCAAAGCTAGAAAGAGAAAGTAAAGAGCAATTCCGGAATATATTTTCCTTCTCTATTTTTACTGATTTTTCTCCATATTGCTGGGGTTTTCCGGATTGAGGTGTTGAAGCTACTACTGGTTGTTACTGTTGTTGTTGTTGTACTTTCACCGCCCTGTTTATTTTCCATCTTCCCCTTCTTTTCAATACCAGGTACACAACTACTACTTAAGCATGTAATTGGCAGCTGATACTGAAGAATGAATTCTATGAGTTGATTTTCAGAAGAAGACTATTTCTGTTACTATTATATGTTCTTACTTTATCACGCAAATAGAAACTTTGTATTTGATAGGAAATAGTTGTATAACTGAAATATATGAAAACATGAGATGATGCTAAAGATAATGTAATAGATATGATATAGATTAGAGTAGAAGTAACCGTAATCACTTAGCTTAGTTCTAAAAAAAATAGGTTAATTAGTTAAAAACTAACTCACTTAGCTCAAAAAATATTCTTGTAACTTGCATATAACCACATTAATAATCTGAATTAGCATGTGGTAATTAGTTTAGCTTGATGTCTGTTTGTTCATTTTAAATAGTTTAATAGCAACTGAAAATGACGTAGCTTAAAACAAGTAGCTAATTACAAAGTTAAGAATCATGTGGCTGATCGAAATCGTTACACAATTAGCCTACTATTTGAATACAATTAGCATTTGATAATTACAATCAGAAGAGTATGAGTCATAATTAGTAATACGTTAAGTAATAATCATATTTGCATAATTAAGTAATGATCTATTATTTTAATCGATAATGATCTTGTTTACATAGTTAGGTAATTCATTACTAATAAAATATGAAGAAAAGTAGTCTGTTATTAAGATTTGATTAGTGTTAGATAATGGTGATTTAAAATTGATACCGTTAATTCTGTACTTCTGTTTCTCGTATGAAATAAATACAATTTGGGTTGATTCTTCTTTTTGATTTCAAGTATCTGTTTATATCAAGAATTCTCGATTTTGTTTCCTTCCCTTCCTTCGTTTGGTCTGGGCCTGAAGAATAGCGCAGGCCTGGATCCAATTGGACTTGTACTTGGGCTTCTGAAAAATGACTTCAGCGTATTCTGGGTTTCTGAAACCCAGATATTCGAGCTAGTTCATTGAATTAGAGCCCCGAACGTCCAGGCCTGGTAATACAAATGATAAGGCCTGGACATACTTTTGAAATTATAACATAACTAAAAATGACTAAGGAAAAACCAATAATATAAAACAGTATTTATTAGGATTGGACTATTAAAATAAAAATGGGACGAGCGTCGTATGAAAACAAAATAAGCGGGGCCCCCATAATAATAGTAATAATGTAATAATAAGCCGTTAGACGATATAGGCACGATTTTAAAATATACCTTCCCTAATATGAGTGCACATCTAATGTGACTCAAATCTTAAATCTCGGCGAAGTCGAAATGTGTTAAAAGTCACAGGCGTACTGGTTTTCGTGTGACTCGAAATACGTTTTCGCGACGTCGCAAGCCATAAAATATTAAAAGCGAAATATTGCACACATTGTAAAAAGCATATAGTGAAATTAGATAAAAATGAAAATTGCAGTTGAGCGACCGTGCTAAAACCACAGAATCCGGGAGTGCCTAACACCTTCTCCCGGGTTAACAGAATTCCTTATCCAGGATTCTAGTTTCGCAAACTGTAATACAGAGTCATAAATTTCCTCAGTTCGGGATTAAACCGGTGACTTGGGACACCATTATTTTCCCAAGTGGCGACTCTGAAAAATTAAATAAATTGATCTCGTTCTGACTGTCCTTTAAGTGGAAAAACTCCTTCCCTGATTATTATTATATCCCTTCTCGGGGTGTAGTATTAAACAGTGGCACATTATACGTTATGTGAAAAATGGAGGTATGACAGCTCTGGTGAATCTGCTGGGGATAAGTAACCCAGAACTTCGGTTCGGGGTTTAAGAATTCGAGCTCAGTTAAATTGTTGCTTTTGCTTATATCTCATTTCCTTATATGTTTTGATTAATGTGCTACATGTTTACCGCTTTGATATTACGTGAACTGTATATATAAAAACTATGCTGAAAACCCTTCTCTTCTTACCTCCGGAGATGTGCTTACTGGTTGAGACTCCCCTTTCTGTTAGTGTCAATACCAAAAATAAGAAAAAGAGGCCGAACAAGTTACAAAGCCGATTGACTCCGCGGGTCACCGGTACGTAGCCCCTCCTCGATCCGAGTCGTCCGCTCGGATACATGATCTAGCACTCTATGAAACCATAAGATATTGAACATAGGTCTAGGATGATTATTTGCATCATAACTGACTTAGGGGACTCAACACAGGGGTTGGGTCCGTATAGGACAGGTGACCCGGTAATCAAAGACCGAGCATATTATATATTGCATTTATTTGTCCTGTCTTATTATGCTGGTTGGTTAAATTCCTGAAAACAAAAAGAAAGAGAATTTTAGAATAGAAAAAATATCGAAATGTCGACGAATCGTTGTCGAAAATTTGAAAAGAAAATTTGAAAAAATAGGTGGAACAATTTTGTTGAAATAATTGGTCATAAAATAATTTGATCGAACTACGCAGGTTTGATTCTTGCCACTAGGTGAGATACATAGCCAACCCTAATCGGGTCCAATCACCCCTTTCAAAAAATCAAAAAAAAATGTGTGTTTAATTTTGTCAATAAATCAAAGTGATGCCATTTTTTAAAATAGCCGAATGTCCGAAAGGACGCCGGAAGGTTGTTTGTGCAAAAATGGCCACTTTGAAATCTTTTCTTTTTTCTTTTTGAATAATAGCCTTGAAATATTCCATGTGAAAATGTTGAAAGGCCGTAGCCGCAAAATCAAGTCCGGGTTCATACCCCTTTTGCAAAAAATGACCAAAAAAATGTCAAATTTTTTATTTTGTTATAAATAAGTCGGGTGATGCTATTCTTGCTTAAAATAAGTCGAATGTCCCTCAAAAGGACGCCGGAAGGCCGTTTTTGCAAGAATAGCCACTTTGAGTCATTTTAAATAATTTGCGGGCATAGCCTTGAAAAATTCCTCCCAGAAATATTGAAAGGCCGTATCCGCAAAATCAAGGTTGAGTCATCACTCAACTTTGCAAAAATAACCACTTTATCAAATAAGCCATTACATGGCCGAAATTTTTGCTGAAATAGCCACATTTTTGCATTTTAATTTCCTCAGTCTTGTGTTGGCCTGTGTCGGTGCTGAAGATGCCCTTATAGGCCCCAGGATAAAAAATTTGAATTTGTATCTTCTTAAATAAAATTTTGCAAAAAAAAGCCATTTTGTCTAAATAAGCCATTACATGGCCAATTTATGAAAAATAGTCTTGTGTTGGTTTATGGAAATGCCGAACGATGCCCCATGAGCCCCAGGATGAGAAATATTTTCAAGTTTATTTTCTTTAAAAAAAATTGCAAAAATAGCCATTTTGCCAAATAAGCCATTACATGGCCAATTTTGTAGAAATAGTCATAATTGACACTAAAAATATTTTTAATCTTGTAGAAATATCTGGCATAAGATGTGAAAGGTTTTATCAAAGTTTGAAGTTGGAGTCAGCTTCTACAATTTTTCTTCAAAGAGAACAAAAAAAACAAATAAATATCTCTTTATTCTTGCATTAATTTGCAAGAACTACGCTCGGTCTGATTCATCCGGGGTCATGATACGTAGGCAATCCACATAGGATTCGACCATATCCATAACCAAAAAGAAAAAAAATGAAAAACTACAAAAGAAAAAAAAAGGAGAAAAAACCCACAAAAAGAAAAAGAAAAGAAAATAGCAGAAAAACAAAGGAAATCACTAAGTGGAATACCTTAACGCTAACATGGTGTTTTCGTTTTGTTAATCCAGAAAGTTGAGGTAGTTGGTTGTGGTAAATTGGAAAACAAGATCCAAGAAAAATGATAACCGACATCGAAGCTGTTACGAGTGCTCAAGAGACTCTGGGTCAAAGAATTCAACAAGGGTCTACCGAGGTTGAGGAAAATAGAACACTGAAACAACAAATGAGTCAAGCATGGGCCAATGGCCAGGGACAGCCTTCTCATGAATCACAATTTTCTATACAGCAAGAACAGTACCACTTTCCTGAGTACCACTCATACTCGTTTGATCTTCCTGTGAACATCGAGAAGCCTACTGGAAAGAGGGTACGGGAAGAAATGGCCCAAAGATTGAAAAGATTAGAACAGCAGCTGAAAAACACACAAGAAATGGCATGTCAAAAGAATGTTGCTTTCCGAGATCTATGTATGTTCCCCGATGCTCACTTGCCGCTTGGTCTCAAGATTCCCAAATTTGAAAAATACGATGGACGTGGAAACCCCATAGCCCACCTGAAAATGTATTGAAACCAATTGAGAGGTGTGGGAATAAATGAAGAATTTCTTATGGCTTATTTTAGGGAAAGCCTCTCGGGAGTAGCATCTGAATGGTTTTGGGATCAAGACGCATCTGGTTTGTACGTTTGGGATGACATGGCACGAGCCTTTGTCAAACAGTTTCAATACAATATCGACGTCACCCCAAACCGCATTTCCCTTTCTAAATTGAAAAAGAAACCAACTGAAGGTTTCAGGGAATATGCCATCAAATGGAGAGAGCAAGCAGCGAGAGCTAAGCCACCCATGGATGATCACGAGTTGGCCACTGTTTTCCTTCAGGCTCAAGAGCCGGATTACTTTCAAAACATGATATCTGCAGTTGGTCAATCCTTTGAAGAAATAATCAAAATGGGAGAAATGGTGGAAGACGGTCTTAAGACAAGCAAAATTATAAGTCAATCAGCTCTCAAAGACACAGCTCAGGATGTTCAAAGTGAATTTAGTGATGTGAATAGGAGGGATGAAGAAATCATGATGATATCAGGGTCAAGAAGAGGTCCTATAAGAACATCTCGAAGGTATATGCAACATCATCAGGTTTTCTATGACCCTTTTAAGCATTACTTCTCGCCTCAAAACCCTTCATACTCTGTTGATCCAGTCCAATATGTTGCTCAGCCCTCAAAACACCCAAGAAAGTCAGCTCGAACATCACAAAATCTCCACCAGCCTTCGCAAAATTTTCAAGTACCTTATAACCCACATCAAAGCTAGAGGTATGGAAAGGAACAAAAGTTGAAAGATAATTTTACACCAATATGAGAGTCCTATACAAGCTTGTTTGGGAAGTTAAGACGACATGGCACGATTTCACCCATCCCTCCAAATCGGATGGACCGACGTGCGAAAAGCTTTGACTCATCCAAAAGGTATGAATACCACTCCAATGCTCTGGGGCACGATGTTGAAAGTTGTCGGGATTTGAAAAGAGAGATAGAAAGAATGATTCAGGAAGGAATAATTGCGGTTCTAGACAGTGGCATCCAGAACATTGCTTTAACTGCACATGATGGAGCACATTTTATGGGAATGATGCCCGGTGGCATAGGGGAGGAGAATCTTCTTGGGAAATTGTCAAATGAAATTGAAGATATCGAAACAAAAAATGATCTTGGCAACATTAATGCAGAATTCAACGGCTAAGATGCCATGCTTGTCAATTGGGAAGGCGCTCCATCTCTCGGAGTCTTGGTGGTTTATTTTGATGTCATCTCTGTTGCCCGGGTTATTTCAGGGTTGTAATCTGGACGTTGTCTTGAGAGCGAAAACCCTTCTATCTTTCCACTTTGCTTTGTTTTTTGTTTTAGTGCTATCTAGGTTTGTAATTCTAGTCTGGTCTGTTCGTTTTGTTGTTCGTCTTGTTATTTCTACCCATCAGTTTAATACAACTCTCTGTTTACCGTCATTTCTAGTCATCCCATTTCTAATCACTTTACAATTCTTCTCATAACTGATTTTAGCAACATGACATGCACATAATTCTCGGCCTGATTTTAAAAGTCAAATTAGCAATAAAACAATGTGGAAGATGTAAGGATACTCGGAAGAAATGATACATATTCGAATACTTTGAAGTCTGAACTAAGTGAAACTGGAAAATAAAGCGTAAAGAAATACCTTGGAAATGCATCATGCTTCATCGGTTTAAAGCCAAAGACAAGAGTACCTCAAGACTAAAGGAACCATTCATGGTATCGAGATTGTTGCCCAATGGCACTGAGAATTGTCAAATACAGAAGGCAAATATGTGAATCAATCAAAGATGTTTAATTGTGTAGATTGTACTTGGTAGGTTTTGAAGATTGGAATGACGAAGGCATTTTATTCGGCTATCCAAACACATTATCCATTGTTATCCCTTTGAGCCTTATTATATTTTCTTTCATATCCCTCTTTCGGAATCAACAACAAAAAATTAAGGATTGAGCGGGGAAATCAAATGGAGAAACAAAAGGGGAGAAAAGAAAAAGAAAAAAAGAAGAAAAGAAAGAAAAAGAATGCAAAGAAAAGAAGAAATTGGGAGAAGTCAAATCGCAACAATGAAGCGATCTTATGATCCGAACTACGTTTTGACTTGATCCCGAAAGGGTACGTAAGCAGCCTCACTAAGGTTCAGTCACAATAAAAGAAAAATCCAAAAAACAAATCCCCCAAGAAGGAAACTGGGGCATGAGTTATGGTTGTTGAAGAAATAAGATTCCGAAAGTTGTAATCCTTTAACCCACGTTAAAATATTTTGAGCCTTTATATCCCTTTTCCTAAATCTCACCCAAAAGCCTGCATTACTGTCCAAAGAAAGATCTTCCGATCAATCTTCAAGAAATGCCGAGTCAAACGAGCAAAGGCGAATGACATCAGGGGTAACACTCCAGTACGAATAAAGGAGAATGAAGAATTCGAGAAAGATGATGAGAACACCACGAGACTCCAAGATGAGAGAAATCAAAATGAGAGAGTCTTATCGGTGAAAACCCGCATGGGCACCGTAAGTCGACGGTGAGTTGAGAGAAAGAAAAATCAAAATGAGAGAGGCTTGACGGTGAAAACCCTATGGCCACTACAAGTCGACTAAGGAGTTGAATCAGATCAAAGAAATGTTGAAGACCGGTTTCATGGCAGAACTTTCAACAAGAGTTTAGCATCAAAATTGCTATACAGAGAAGGCCAAAAGTGCATGTCAAGGTCGTTAGAGTCGGTATTCAAAATCCGTTAGGTCATTCTTCTGTATGTTTCTTGTTAGGAATTGTATTTTTCCCTTTCTCTCTATTCTTCACACCTTAATTTACCCTCCCTCTTATTGAGTCTTTCGGGTCATAACAAGTAAAGAAATGATTTCAAAATTTGCCACCAAGCTTTCCAATTGCACAAGATGGGATTTGGCCAACACGACAATTGTCGTAAGTCAGGAAAAGACAAGGCCAGTGCTTTAAGCCAAAAGAGCAACATGTGCAATAAAGCGGGTAATAATTAAAATGTTTGGGGATCATGCGAGACACAAAGGTCGGCAAAGTGTCAACTCGGGGGAAAATATAACAAATGGAAGTATGGAGTTCGAAAGAGAGAAGGTATAAAAAAAGAATCAGTCAAGAAACACCCAAGGTTGTCAAATGAAGTCACTGAAGGAGTCATAGACTTCAAGATCGGACTTTGTGGGATCCATCAAGAAAGGAACAACATGCATGCCATAAGGAAGACGGGTTTGAACAAATAAGAAGTGAAATGGATAGTCGGAAAATAAGGCAAGGCATTCAAATGGAAAGCAGTCGCCATCAAAGTTCAAGGCCACAACCAACCACCGTATTTTAAACTAACAGCTTTTTCTTTGCTTTGAAACGGGGGCAAAAGAATCATCAAACTGGGGCAGAATAAAATTTTCTGTCATTTTCTTGAAATCGGATAGTCATCCGAAGATAATGAAGGTAAATACAATTGTTGGACAGTTCAAGTTGGAAGGTAAAGGAAACAAGTGTCGAAGAATGATAAAATCTTAGTTCTGTTGAAACTTTCTCCTAAGACAAAAGTCTTAGTCCGATGAATTTTTCACCTAAAATAAATGGATAAAATCTTAGTCTGTTGAATCTTTCTCCCAAGATAAAAGTCTTGGTCTGATGAATTTTTTACCTAAGATGAAAGGAAAGAATCTTAGTCTGTTGAAACTTTCTCCTAAGATAAAATCTTAGTCTGATAAATTTTTCACCTAAGATAAAGAGATAATGTAAGTTGAAAACAAAGGAAAGGCGGAAGTCAATTTAGAAGTTGGAAAAAGTATCGAATGCGTAATTTGAAAAGAAAAGTAAAGGACAATTTGAAAACAAATGGAAAAAGTAGAAGTTGGAAAAAAGAAAGGAAAGTTTGTTGAATTTGAAAGACTTAAGAAAGTCTGAATTGAAATAGACCCAGTCTGATGAATTATCTCCTGGAGTCATAATCTCAGTCCGATGGATCTTCCTCCTGAGACCACACAGAAAATAGACCCAGTCCGAAGAATTATCTCCTAGAGTCATAAACTCAGTCTGATGGATAATCCTCCTGAGACTACAATGAAGTGGACATAGTCCAACGAGAATCAAAATCTTAGTCTGTTGAAACTTTCTCCTAAGATTAAATGTCTTAGTCTGATGAATTTTTCACCTAAGCTAAACTTCAATCACAAGGTAAAATTTTAATTTCAGTTCAGGCGCCCACCTAGATAATAAGGGAATACATTTATGCAATTTTCAATTTCTGTTCAGGCGCCCACGTGTAAAACAAGGGAATATTTTCTACATTTTCATTTTCATGCATCAGGTGCCCACCTGGAAAATAAGGGAATACTTTTCTGCATTTTTTTATTTCTGTTCAGGCGCCCACCTGTAAAATAAGGGAATATTTTCTGCATTTTTTATTTTTCATACATCAGACGCCCACCTAGATAATAAGGGAATACATTTCTGCATTTTTTAACTTTTGTTTCAAAAAAAAAATGAAAATTTTTCTTTAAATTTTGACATGATGTGCCCAGTCACCATACTGGGGCAGGAAAATCTTTCTTTGGTTGTTTATTTTGTCAGAAGCAGGGGTCCACCTGGAAAATGGATGCTTATTTCAAGTTGAACAAGTTCAAGGCAATAACAAGAATGACGTTAGAGAAAATACAAGTTTAAGGCAACAATAAGAATGTCGGTGAAAGAGAAAATACAAGTCAAGGCAATAACAAGAGTGCCTTTGGAAGAGAAAATACAAGTTCAAGGCAATAACAAGAATGCCGTTGGAAGGAATACAAGATACAAGATCAAGAAAACACAAAAAAGAAGTTGGAAAACATAGATAGGATTTTTTGTAATTCATAGACCGTAGCTTAGGCTAGCTTCTTTTATTTTTACCATGGTGTAATAAGGGGTCAGTTAGCAGTAACATTTTACCCCTGGTGTAATAAGGAGTAAGTAAGTAGTCCTAGCAATAGAAATGCAACAGCAAAGTCTTGGTAGTTTTAAACTACCATTCTTTCCCGAACTACACCGACCTGATTCATGTTTAGCCCAGGATATGTAGGCAACCTCTGAGGCAGGGTGCGGTCAAAAGGTTTTCAAAAATGCTTCTCACCGGAATACTCGAACGGGTAAAAATCGTTCATAGTTGCTCACTTATTTTTGCACTGAAACTCTTTGTGTTTCCGAGCAAAGAGGGGCAGCTGTGAGTACGTGATGTTTACCCTACATATGAGTTATTCCCACAAAATTCAAATAAAACAATTTTTTCTTTGTTTTTATAATTGTTACGAATTTAATATTTATTTGTTAAATTAAAAAATAAAAAAAAATATAGCGTATTTGCATTTAGGATTTAATTCTACAATTAGGAGTAATTAATTTTATCTTACAAAATGAAAATCACAAAAAAAATAGGCATCTTTTGCATTTTTGCCTTTAATATCCAAATTGTGTGATTGTATTTTAATTACCATTTAAATTTAGGTGATAATTATTATTCTGAGTTAATTAGTATTTCAAGATAATTTTAGTTTCTATAAATTAATCTTTGTATTTTGGGCTTTATTAATTAGGAAGTTGAATAATGGAGAAGAACAAAATAGAAAAATTTGGATTGGGCCATCTTGCAAATTAAGTTACAAGCCCAATCCTAAGCACCCTTACCCAACCCAAAACCCCTTGGCCCAAAAAGAAAATTTCAGATTTTTTAGCCAAAAATAATCATAATCACATAACATAAAGTAGTGGGGGCAAGGAAATCAAGGAAGAAAACAAGGAGAGGAAAACATGGATTAGTGAGTTTTTTTAAATTAAAAAATATTTTCTTTTTAATAAAAACAAAATCTGAAAATTTTCGAAATTCTTGCCTATAAATAGAAGAGAAGATTTATGAAAAAAGAGGGGGAAAACATAGAGGAAAAAATAGGAGGAGAAGAAGAAATAAGGAAAAAAGAGAGCAGTATAAACTCGATATACACTCTGGATACAGAAGTATACACAGACAAAATTTAATTTTTGAGAGTTTATTTTGAGAGTTGAAGAGAGTTCAAAGCAAGAAAGAGAAAGTAAAGAGAAATTCCGGAATATATTTTCCTTCTCTATTTTTATTGGTTTTTCTCCATATTGCTGGGATTTTCTGGATTGAGGTGTTGAAGCTACTGCTGGTTGTTACTGTTGTTGTTGATGTACTTTCACCGCCCTGTTTATTTTCCATCTTCCCTTCTTTTCAATACCAGGTACACAACTACTACTTAAACATGTAATTGGCAGCTGATATTGAAGAATGAATTCTATGAGTTGATTTTCAGAAGAAGACTATTTCTGTTACTATTATATGTTCTTACTTTATCACACAAATAGATACTTTGTAATTTGATAGGAAATAGTTGTTTAACTGAAATATATGAAAACATGAGATAATGCTAAAGATAATGTAATAGATAGGATATAGATTAGAGTAGAAGTAACCGTAATCACTTAGCTTAGTTCTAAAAAAATAGGTTAATTAGTTAAAAACTAACTCACTTAGCTCAAAAAATATTCTTGTAACTTGCATATAACCACAATAATAATCTGAATTAGCATGTGGTAATTAGTTTAGCTTGATGTCTGTTTGTTCATCTTAAATAGTTTAATAGCAACTGAAAATGACGTAGCTTAAAACAAGTAGCTAATTACAAAGTTAAGAATCATGTGACTGATCGAAATCCTTGCACAATTAGCCTACTATTTAAATACAATTAGCATTTGATAATTACAATCAGAAGAGTATGAGTCATAATTAGTAATACGTTAAGTATAATCATGTTTGCATAATTAAGTAATGATCTGTTATTTTAATCGATAATGATCCTGTTTACATAGTTAGGTAATTCATTACTAATAAAATATGAAGAAAAGTAGTATGTTATTAAGATTTGATTAGTGTTAGATAATGGTGATTTAAAATTGATACCGTTAATTCTGTACTTCTGTTTCTCTTATGAAATAAATACAATTTGGGTTGATTCTTCTTTTTGATTTCAAGTATCTGTGTATATCATGAATTCTCGATTCTGTTTCCCTCCCTTCCTTCGTTTGGTCTGGGCCTGAAGAATAGCGCAGGCCTGGATCCAATTGGACTTGTACTTCTGCTTCTGAAAAATGACTTCAGCGTATTCTGGATTTCTGAAACCCAGATATGCGAGCTGGTTCACTAAATTAGAGCCCCGAACGTCCAGGCCTGGTAATACAAATGATAAGGCCTGGACATACTTCTGAAATTATAACATAACTAAAAATGACTAAGGAAAAAACAATAATAGAAATTATAGTATTTATTAGGATTGGACTATTAAAATAAAAATGGGACGAGCCTCGTATGAAAACAAAATAAGCGGGGCCCCCATAATAATAGTAATAATGTGATTGATCCGGGAAGACTCTTTAGTAAATTCCATGGTCTTTCCAAAAGAATAATAAGCCATTAGACGATATAGGCACGATTTTAAAATATACATTCCCTAATATGAGTGCACATCTAATGTGACTCAAATCTTAAATCTCGGCGAAGTTGAAACGTGTTAAAAGTCACAGGCGTACTGGTTGCGGTGTGACTCGAAATACGTTTTCGCAACGTCGCAAGCCATAAAATATTAAAAGCGAAACATTGCACACATTGTAAAAAGCATATAGTGAAATCAGATAAAAATGAAAATTGCAGTTGAGCGACCGTGCTAAAACCACGGAATCCGGGAGTGCCTAACACCTTCTCCCGGGTTAACAAAATTCCTTATCCAGGTTTCTAGTTTCGCAGACTGTATTACAGAGTCATAAATTTCCTCGGTTCGGGATTAAACCGGTGACTTGGGACACCATTATTTTTCCAAGTGGCGACTCTGAAAAATTAAATAAATTGATCCCGTTCTGACTGTCCTTTAAGTGGAAAAACTCCTTCCCTGATTATTATTATATCTCTTCTCGGGGTGTAGTATTAAACAGTGGCACATTATACGTTATGTGAAAAATGGAGGTGTGACAGCAGGACCCGACTCTTCTCCTATCCCTTTGTCATTTCCACAGTTTTGAATATTTATAGTATTGGAGTCTTATTACTCTGTATTTATTAGAGGCTCTAGACTCATGACCCCCAGGTCTTTGGGAAGTTATTCATTAAGATTGTTAAATGATATTCAAATAATTGATTTTGAGCTTCTTGCTCAGTTTGAGAGTGTAAATGGTTCGGCTTGCATAGCAGTTGTGTTGGGTGTCATCACGATCGGGATTGGGGTTATAACAACTTGTGACACTAGGATTTGGAGTTTTAAGCAAGTAGATACTTGATGGTTTTTGGGTTATCTTATTTATCTCACTGCATTAAAAATCTTGATCTCTCATTTTTATTATATGCTTTTCTTATTTATGCACAAACTAAAAGTCAACTATTTCAAATCTTTAAAAGAAAGGATTACAGAGTTAGTTCACAGTAGGTTTACCTAGCGGCAACGTTGGGCGCCATCATGATCTCTAGAAGAAATTGGATCGTGATAATATACATGGTACTTGTGTAGCAGTACACATTTGTGAATATTTTTTTTTTTACTTTATATATATATAGTAGTAGTTCGTGAAAATTATTATTTGGTGTTGTAGATAGCATGATTAGATCTCTTTTTTTTCTTCGGAAATCTTATGTATATCTGTTTGAAAAATAACTTTTTTTCTTTCCTAATTTTATATGTATAATTAGTAAATTTGTTCGCCTTTGCGCGCGATCATTAAAAACTTTATCCGACATACAAAATAATCCTTAAACAAAAATACATTTAAGGTTCATACAGTTTTCCAACCCAATAGATTAACTTTTAATCCATCTTTTATCTAACAAATTAGTTTGATTTTTTTTTTCTTCTAATTTTACGTTGCTTATGTGTTTCTAGTCTCCAGACTCCCCAGTATAAAAATAACAACACAGAATGAAAGAAATTAAAAGAAAAATGATAAAATCGAATATATCACTCGTATCAACGAAATCAAATTCTTCAAAATATTTTCTCTAATTTTTTCCTTCCCTTTTCAGTTTCATTTACCTTTTTCTGCTACTTCTTTTTCTTTTCTTACATCCTTACCATTCATTTTTCAAAAAAACATAAAAGAAGACAAAACTCCTTTTTTCTAATCCCATAGATTAAACTTTAAGTTCTTAATCCTTTTTTCATTTAACAAATTAGTTTTATAACCTTTTTCTGGTTTTCCACCACTTATGCATTTTTAAATGTCGGATAGACCTACCTCAGACAAATTAACAACACAAACTGAAGGAAATTAAAAGAAAAAAGGGAAAAAAATGAATCTCCGACACAAGTCAATCAAATCAAATTTTACAAATATTTTTTCTAATTTTTCTCCCCTTTTCTATTTAAGTTACCTTTTTCTTTTCTCTTTATTATTCCTTATGCATTTTTTTTTAAATACTACTGCTGGCCACAGAGAGGTGCCACATCACTTTCTCTATTCCCAACTTTATATATAGATATAGATTTATGGACGTATGTTTGAAACTTGAAAGTATAGTAGTTTTAAGTTCTAAAAAGTAAAGTGTCACGCTAGTTTGACCGACAATATGAACTAATAACTCAACCAATATGCTACATTTAAAATACTGTTGATGTAGGATGCCAATATGTAACGATCTGATCGGTCGTTTAGAGCTTTAGCACATCGTTCTGCGATTTGAGGCCATGTGTAGCTTCACTTTAGGTATTATGACTTATACGTGTGGTCAAAATTGAATTTCGAGAAGTTCGGAGTTGATTTCGAAAGAAAATTCTAATTATGGAAGCTTTAAGTTAAAGAAATTGACTAAGGTTTGACTTTTAAACTACCTCAAAATTGAGATTTAAAAGTTTCAATAGGTTTGTATGATAATTTCGGACTTGGGCATATGTCTAAATCATATTTTTGGATGACCCGGGAGCGTTTCAGCGCCTATTGTGGAAAGTTGCCATTTTGGAAGGATTTCGTAAATTTGAGTTGAAGTGTATTTAATACTATCGGGGTCCATTTGGAATTCTGAGCCTGGAAATAGCTTCTTATGGTGATTCTGGTTTTAGGAGTGTGCCCTGATGTGGATTTAGAGGACCGTAGGTCATTTTGGGATCATTTGGTGGAAGTTGGAAGTTTGACCAGAAGTGGATTTTTTTATATCGGGATCGGATTCTGATTCCGAAAGTTCGAGTAGGTCTGTAATGTTGAATGTGAGTTGTGTGCATAATTTGAGGTCATTCAGATGTGATTTGATAGGTATCGGCTTTGAATGTAGAAATTTAAAGTTCTAGAGTTCATTAAGCTCCAATTGGGGTGCGATTGATGATTTTGATGTTGTTCGACATGGTTTGAGTCTTCGACTAAGTTCGTGTTTCACTTTGGGACTAGTTGATGTGATTGGACAGGGTCCTAGGAGCCTCAGATGTGTTTCGGGTTGATTTTGAGTCATTTTCCTCATATTTTGTTGTTGTTGATACTGGTTATGGTGTCCTTCATCGCAAACGCATGGAGGCGATCGAGTTCATGTAGAAGGATTTGCGGGGCTGGAGGAGAGTACTCATCATCAACGTGACACAGAGGTCGCGAACACGGAGAAATGATTGAGGAACCTACGTGAAGGCGAAGGTTCAGTCGCGAACGCATAGAAGGAAATGGGGGAGTTGAGCCTAAGGTCGTTTGGACTATGAGAACGTGAAGAGTGGAATGCGAACGTGAAGGAGCACAGTTAGTTGGCCTACGCAAACGCGTTCAGGGGGTCGCGAACGCAAAGTTAGGCCTGGCCATATTTGTGTTAAAGCGGGACTTAGCTCATTTCATCTATTTTTCACACGGCTTGGGCGATTTTTTGAGCTCTTCAAGGGGGTATTTTCATCATCTAATGCAAGGTAACTAATCCCACATATTAGAAGTTAAATAATATGGTTTTCATATGCATTTAAACATGAAAATTTGTAGAAATTTATGGTTTTCAAGGAAAACCTAGAAATTGATATTTTGACCATCAAATTGGACATGAAAATCGGAATAAATTATTTATTTTAGATCGTGATATTTTGGGTAAAGTTTATCTTCAAAAGTTTTTGAAATCTGGGCACGTGGGCCTGAGGATTGGTTTTATCGACTTTTCGAGCGGATTTAAAAATTATTTAAATTTATTAATTATGGGTATTAGAACACGTTTTGATTGGTTTGCACATTGGATGCGTAGTTTTGGACAGTCAAGCATTGGTTTTGGGTGTTAGAGTGGTGTAGGAGCCGGTTATGTAACTTTAGAGCGAGGTAAGTCTCTTTTCTAACTTTGTAGGATGGACTTAACCCCATATGTGAATTGATTTAATATGTGCTTCTATTTGTGGGGGGGATACAGATGCACGAGATGACGAGAGTCGGTACGTAGCTACTAATTATGCTTATGTACATGTAGTCTAGGACCCAAATCCTGTAATACTTGATATTTGCATCCTACTTGTTAACTTAATTTCTTAAATCATGTTGGAGCTTGATAAAGGAATCGTAAAAGGTTAAAATTCATTTACTTGAATTTTGGACGGGTCACTTGACCATTATCGAGAATTGGTATTTCTTTGAATATTAGCCCCTTAATAATCTTGAACTGGTTGTTTTTGATGTATTTTATCTTCTTATGAAGCAGGCCAAATGCCTCGGTAGCATATATATGTATCGATAGTTTGTGTCGTTCGACTCTCGGTTGTGCACCGTTTATATTTATATGTTGGATCGGGTCGTATGACCTCAGCTTAATTCGTGCGTAAAAATTTCTTGGAGTCCAATTATAATCGATATTGTTTCGTTGGCTTGAGAGATTAATTTGTTAAATGATGAAAATTAATTTGGGGATTTACTATCAATGAAATTTTTTTTTCTTGTTCTTGAGTATACAGTTGTTTGTACATAATCCATACTTAATTGTAATATCGATAATTTATGGGTAGCCCATAGTAAATGTTGGATTCGACCCCTCATCATTACTTCTTCGAGGTTACACTAGATAGTTACTGGATACGTGTTGATTTACGTAATCATATTACACTTTCTTCACTTTTCCTGCAGGTACATATATATCTAGTGGTCTGGTTGGTATAGAGGAACGACTATTGCGGGGGCCTAGGTGAGCTGCATCCCAGGTTACGAGTCTGCAGTACACAGAGTCTCCATAAGAGTTATTTGCACTCTCCTGTCTAATTTGTATTCGAGATATATGTTGTATTTTATCATATTATCAAATTGATGCTCATGCACTTGTGACATCGGATTTTGGGGGTGCTTATGGGTTGTTCATTATTGTAGTGGTGAAAAAATATTCTCATTTACCCTGTAAATTATACTTCTTGCTATTTAATTGGAGAAAGATATGATTTCAAAAAAATACTAAAATAAGTAATTAAGCTAATCATTTATTTTTGGCTTGCCTGGCGGCAATGTTCTGTGCCATCACGACGTCTAATGGATTTTGTGTTGTGATTACTTGGTATCAGAGCATTAAGTTCACTCAAGGTCTCACGAGTCATGGGCAAGTCTAGTAGAGTCTTGCGTATCGATATGGAGACGGATGTACTTATCTTTGAGTGGCTACTAGGCTATTAGGAGCAGTTCCCTTCTTGATTCCTCATCGTGCGATTTGATTCCTCTGAGGCTTATGCCTTGATTTCTTTCCTACTCAATCTTATGCGACAAGAAGCGTTTGTTATCGCTTGGGCATAGAGGAGTTACATAGGTACTACACTCGGGAAGCAGTGTGTTTCTCCCTGTGCATTTGAGCAGGTTATTATCGTCTTCTTGTGGAAGGATGTTCTATCATTTCAGCTCAATATTAGTATTTCCTACGGTTTTGAAGTTGGGCACTAATTGTTATGATGATTCATGCATTGTTATTGCATAGTTCTAGTGTAATGGTATGGTGCTTGTCTATTATCGGGTCCATAAGTGACTTGAAAATATGTTTTCCTTGGTGCATGATTCAAAGGTTCGACATTTTTATTTCTAATGGGGGAAAGGCGATCGGGCGATAAATGTTCAAGTTTGGGATAATGGAGTAATGAGACTTGGTATTTTTGTGCGTGGTGGAATTTTTATCTGTGATGTAGTATCATTATCCTTGATGAATGTATTAAGTTCGCCGGTGTTATGGTCTTCTTCAGCTCGACTTTTGGGGAAGGTTATTGTGAAATGGTGCTGGAGAAGTGGCTATTAGAGATCACGATGTGCAGTGGCTCAGAACCGAATCGGGGTTCCTAATGTTGATACCTCGAGAAAGATGATCTTCAGAGAGGTTTAGAGTTGGTAGCCATCTATTGGTTCAAGTGCTACAGATATGGATTATGAATTCAGGCAACAATTGGGCAGCAAGGGAGGGGGAAGGATATATGGGAGTGTTTTGCGGTGGTTAAATTTCTAGAAGGTCAAATGTGAAAAGAAGAAGTCGAGTAGTTTCTTAAAGGAGAGGGTCTGACCAAGTGGGAGAGTGACAGAGAGCCACACTCCGAGAGGGAAGTTTAGAGTAATTTGGGGATCGTAATGGATAGTGACTAGGTCTACGAACTTAATTTGGAATGTTGGCTACTATACTAGGGAAGATTGGATACGAGAGAAAGGAGTTTTCTTGATATGAAGAGGAATGCAACATGACTTCGAGTTGGAATGTATTGTTGCACTTTTAGTGATGTCAATGGGGGTGAACGGACTTGTACAACTGGTGAATGATCACGGGCTCAAGATGGTTTATTGATTTCATAAGTAATTGTACCCAGCACAGCACCGTTAGAAGATGTCTGTATGGAATTTCCACATGTAGGTTATCTCCTGTGAACAGGTTAGCGGATTCATAGTGTTGACAATGCTTCTACGAAAAATTCTACATGTTGTCCAATATGAGGTCGAATACGTGAATGTGGCTAGTGATTCAGAATGTTCACAAAATGTTTAACAGGAAGATTTAGAGAAATTTAGCGGGTCCATTGTGTGAGATCATGTCAATGAGGAAGGAATCTTGGTGGGTTCCAGGGGTATGTAATTGTAGCTTCAATCTAAGTGGGAGATCCCCACCGTCTATGATTGAATTGCATGGTTGCTTACTTGTGAGGTTTCTAGTTATCGGGATATTGGTAGGTTATTACGACTAAGGGAAGAAAACATCAGTGGTAATTTGGGAAAAGAATTTGTGGAATGTGTGCTATATTTGGCCTGATCGATTCATGTTAAAGCTTTGGAAAGACTCAAAGTTTATACTTCGTGTAAATGTGATATACAAGGAAAGTGATCCAGCCGGGTGCTTCTTTGAGAAGGTGTTCATGTGCTAGCAGAGCCTTGGACTTGATTATATTTGGGAGCAAGTCGGAGTGGGTGACTCTCAACAATCCCAGTGGATTCAAAATTAAAGTGCAGTGCCTAAGGATTTTGAGTCTGTGGTATGGTCAAATATCGAGCTATGATCAAATATCGAGCTTTTGCAAAGGACTATAAAAGGGTCTTAGAGCATTCTATATTATCTTCTGACTGTGGTGTAATATTGGAAAAATGGGAAAATAACTTCAAATTTAGAGAGGAATTACCAGAATGGGTGTGCAAGTTGAAGGAGTGAATGCGCACAGAAGGAGGGCATGAGAAGGCTCGTGGGTTTTGAGATAATGTGGTCTCGTGAAATCGGGTCACTCAAGATGAGTGTGGATTGAGTTCCTTATATTTTGAATGGAGCTACTATTATTTCTAAGGAAGGTCCAGAGTAAATAAGAAGAAGTTGGTTCGGTAAGAAATGGTTGGATCGGCATGGTGGTGGCAATGATCAGTTCCTTCAACTTGTTATGTTATGCAGGTAATTTGTGGCGGTTATGTGTGAGGCTTGACGACTGCCGTAATTTGATTTATTTGGGTATATTCGATTATAATAGCATGTTATGTGTAGATGGATCCCGAAAAGGTCATGGTGGTTTAGACCACTACTTGAGGATTGTATTTTCTACAGTTATGGGAATTCAGTCGTGTGTTTCAATGGTTCTCCTGAAATGAGTTAAGTGAAAGGTTTCTATATGATGGAGTGTTTATTCTATTAGTGGTTCAAGAGTTATGGTGGAATTCTTGTACTCTCTCGTATTGGCATGTTAGGTGCAGTGAGCGGCATGTGAATTGGAAATTGATTATCAAGGTTGCGGTTCAGTGTAGACAAGAATGTTACGAGCTCAGATGAGCAGTAAAGAATTCAGATGTTTAGAGTAAGTTGGTATTTTCCTTAATTCCACCTGAAAATGTTGTTATGTGGAAGAGACTGTGTGAATTGACTTGAGGATTTTTGATTTGCTTTACAGAATTTGACCGGCTGGTGGTATGGATGTGTGCACTTTGCTACTTAAGTGGAAGGTTGTGGGAGCGTGCCCTACGGGGAGATTTTTATAAGTTTGACATGTTGGTCACTTGATTGTTGAAGATTGAAACCAAGTATGGAGGTTATGGTAATATCGCAAATGCGAGAGTATATGCCTGAGAGGCATTCTATTCCTTGAGCTATAGACCATGTGAGTTTGTTCCAAATTTGATACTTATTCTTATGTGTCATGGAAAAGGATTCTTGTGGATCCTTAAAAGGTTATTAGCTCAGTACGATACGATCAGGATCAACTTGAGGTCCATTTGATGGCTCTAAATGTGGACGTGTGCTCTACACCATGTTGGGTGTGTTCATTCAGCATAGTATTTCTTATATAGGGGTATTTGGGCATTGAATATTATTTTCTTTTTCAGCTATTTCATGTAATACTCTATTCGGCCATATGAGTTATGAGACAACTTGATTATTTGCAAATGTGTGTTGAGGTTCCGCGTAGCGGTAGTGTTATATGACCAAGATGGCTCTTAAAATGTAGATCATATACAGCACCTTAGTTGTGCTTAGGTTTCGTAGTGTATGGCACTACCCGCCTCCCAAGGATTTGTACTACACACTTGGCATGCTTTTGGTTGGTAATCGGACATTTCTTGAGTATAAGCATTACGGCTTGGCATGTGTTTTCTTTTTATTGTTATGAGTGGAGTGGCACGCCACCACGGGTATGTTGTTAGGACCGAGTGGCACACTACCACGGGTATGTTGTGTGGATCGGGTTGCACGCTGCAACAGTGTCATATTGGATTGGGTAGCATGCCACAATAGTGAGATGTTAAGAACGGTCCCTTATATTTATTTTATGTGTCATGTTTCTTGCCTCTAAGAAAGGCTCATATTTGATGGTCGTTTTATTCGTTACGCAAACTGAATAGTTCTTTGTAGGGTTTGTTCTTCCTTGTGTATTACACTCAAGCTTGTAGCTTGTTGGCACATGGTGGCATCATACGAGATCTTGGTCAATGTCTAAGGTGGCTTATTGCCGAGGAGCTTGTACTGGGAGACATGAGAATATTGAACCTGGGATCATTACGTTTGGATTTATATAAGGCAATATTAAAGAGAAAATATCATTATGTAGTTCAGAATGAGATAATAGTTCTTGTTAGGAGAAGAGACTCAAAGATTTGTTGATTCGGCTCTTCCGTCGTGGATCAATTGCGAGAGTTGGAATAGGACTCACATGCGTCATGAGGTATGTTGTGGGCATCGGATTCATCGGATTTCAACTATTATTGTCAGAGGATGTTATTATGTTCATGTGAATTACGCGGTGCATAGTGTGAATTCAGTAAAGATATGCAATCATGTATTGGTACATCGTGTATAGTTTGATACGGTGTTCGTATGTTGGAAACAGGCATGTAGAGAATTTTGGATGTTGGAATTTGGCTTTAAGGCTTTTTGACTAAATAAAAGGGAGAATCTTCAATTTGGCATGAGCTAATATCCTCAACTGGGTTGTGGTGGCACATATAGGTGCACGAGGTGTTAAACAGTGATTTTGGACAACTCAGGAGCAGTTCTAAGCATGTTCGAGGACGAACATATGTTTAAGTGAGAGAGAATGTAATGGCCCGACCGGTCGTTTTGATCTCCAGCGCGTCATTCTGCGGTTTGAGGCCATGAGTAGCTTCACTTTAGGTATTATGACTTGTAGGCGTGGTTTGAATTGAATTTTGGGAAGTTCAGAGTTGATTTTAAAAGAAAATTCTGATTTCGGAAGCTTAAAGTTGGAGGAATTGACTAAGGTTTGACTTTTTAGTAAACCTCAGAATCGAGATTTGAAGGTTCCAACAGGTTCGTACTATGATTTTGTACTTAAGCGTTTGTCCGGATATGGTTTTAGATAACCCGGGAGCGTTTCAGCGCTTAATGCGGAAAGTTGGCATTTTGCACAGAATTCATAAATTTGGGTTGAATTTAATTTTAATGTTATCGATTTCGTTGGCATTTTGATCTTGGGAATAGCTCCATATGGTAATTCTGGTCATATGAGCGCCCGGAAGTGCATTTGAAGGTCCTTAGGTCATTTTCGGGTCATTTAGCAAAATTTGCATGTTCAAGGTTTTGGGAAATTTGGCTGGGACTGGAGTTTTTGATATCGGGGTCGGATTTTGATTCAGGAAGTTGGAGTAAGTCCGTAATGTCAAATTGTGACTTGCATGCAAAATTTGAGGTTAATGTGACGAAATTTGATAGGTTTCGACGTCGAATGTTAAAGTTTGAAGTTCTAAAGTTCATTAAGCTTGAATTCTGGTGCGATTCATGATTTAGATGTTGTTTAACGTGTTTTGAGGCCTATACTAATTTTGTGTTGCATTTTGGGACTGGTAGGTGTGATTGGAGGGGTCTCGAGGGCCTCGGGTGTGTTTCGTGTTGGTTTCGGGTTATTTTCCCCATGTTTTACTACTGTTGATGCTGGTTCCAGTGTCTTTCATCGTGAAGATGTGGAGGCTATTGCGTTCGTGTAGAAGGATTTGTAGGGTTGGTCTTAAGGTTGTTTGGCCTACACAAACGCGAAGAGTGGAACGCGAACACGAAATAGCATGGTTAGTTGGCCTACACGAACATGTTCAGGGGGTCGCGAACGCGATGAAGGTTAGGCATGGGCTATTGTTTTTTTAAAGAGGGACTTAGTTCATTTCACCTATTTTCCACACAACTTGAGAAATTTTCTGAGCTCTTCAAGGGGTATTTCCATCATATAATGAAAGGTAAGTGATTCCCATCTACTAGAAGTTAAATATGTGGTTTGCATATGGATTTAAACATGGAACAACAACAATAACAACAATAAGGACATAGTATAATCTCACTTAGTGGGGTCTTGGGAGGGTAGTGTGTACGCAGACCTTATTTTACATGAATTATGTACTTTCGAGGCCTTGAAAACCTCATTTAAAGCTGCCTTGATTTGCGTGTGCAGTCCGGGCACGTAGACGAAAAGCTTAAATATGAAGTTATGTGACAAATGTATATTTTGATATTAAATGAATAAATTTGACTTTGGTCAACTTTTTGGTAAACAGACCCGGACTCATAATTTGACAGTCTCGAAGGGTTCGTAGGAAAATACGGGACTCGGGTGTATGCCTGAAATTGAAATACGAGGTCCCGAGCCCAAGAAATGATTTTTTTTGAAAAAATATTTTTCTAAAATTGTTAAGAAAAATTGGAATGATATTTGATTGGAACGAGTTGGTATCGGGCCTGTATTTTGGTTCTGGTGCCCGGTACAGTTCATATATATGAGTTACGTTGTTCCTGTAAAATTTGGTTAAAAATAGACGTCGTTTGACGTGCTTCTGACATAAAGTTCTAAATTTGAAACTTGATGAAGTTTGAGAAAAATTCTTGAATTTGAGGTTTGATTCTTTGTTTTTGAGGTTATTTAGGCGATTTGATTGCACGGATGAGTTCGTATGATGGAATTGAGATAGTGAATGTGTTTGTCTAGGAGCTCAGAGGGCTCGGGAGTGTTTCGGAGGTATTTCGAAATGGTTTTAAACATAGAAAATTGCATATTTTTCTTCAGTTGTTGCATACGATTTTCCTTTTTCGGATTCACGTTACATCTCCCGCGTTCGCGAAACTTTAACTTTTTCTTCCTTCGTGTTCGCATCCAAGCCCTCATATTTGTGTAATGTTATTTGGCACTGAGGGATGAGTCTTCTTTTCCTCATCGCGTTCGCGTGCATCCATTAGCGTTCGCGGAGCTTTGCAAGTTCCCTCTTCGCGTTCTCGTGCTGGTTCACGCGTTCGCGTGCTGGTTCACTTGTTCGCATATAACAATTTCTAGGCCACAACATTTTACTCTCCGCATTTGCGTTCCTCTTCTCGCGATGGCCTTGGCCTATTAAGTGTTACTCATCGTGAATGCGACCAGCTTGTCGCGAACGCGATGAGTATTTTCGCCCACTTAAATTTTAAAATTCCATAACAATGGCATTACGGGATTCACCAAAAATTTCACAAAAAACCTTTCTTCTCGAAGCTCTTAGGCGACCATTGAAGCGATTCTTCACCGAAATCTCCTAGGTTATTTTCTTTCATTTCCTTCAACATCTATTTAAATCCTAGGCCTAAAACATGTGATTTAAGGTAGAAATTGGGTATTTGGGTAAAGTTATGTCTTTTTGATTTTTTTTCATTTAGACCTCATTTTGGAGTCGAATTTGAAAGCAAATTATATATTTGGGCTCGTGGGTGAATGAGGGATTTGATTTTGGTCTGAACCTTGGGTTTTGACCAAGCGGGGCCGGGGTCGATTTTAGAGTTTTTGGAAAAATGATGGAAGAGCTATAATTAAGCATTGGGTTATATTGTTTTGCGTTTAGTGTTGTATTGAAGTCATTGTTGTATAGATATAACTGATTTGGAGCAGAATTCGAGAGGGAAAGCGATAATTGAGGATTGAATTGGCCGTGGAAGTTTGAGGTAAGTGTTTGGTCTAACCTTAGCTTGAGGGATTAGGAGTTGAGTCCAATTTGCTATGTGATAATTGTCGAGTACGACGTATAGGCATGGTGACGTGTATCTATACGTTGGTGTCTAGCATGATCGTGAGTCTTTAAATTGTGAATATCTTGATTTCTTTGTATTTTTTATGACTTGCTGATTATTCCTATTTGTTGTGAAAAGCTTGTAGAAGGAAATTGTGTCCTTTGAACATCGAGGAGCATTGGCTCAAGTTATATTACAAGTTGTGAAAGTTTATGAGATGATTGAACCCTTTGGAGCATTGGCTCAAGTGGTAATGTCAGTTATGAAATAAAAGTGAAAGAAAGAGAAAGAGTTGTTAAATTGTTCCCTTACTGGGATATTGTTGCTTGGTTGATTATTTCCCTTGCCGGGATGTTGAGATTATTGATGTTGTACACTTGCCGGGTTTTAATTGTTTAAATTATGTTCCCATGCCGGGATTTCTCTTATTATTCTATTCCCTTGCACTTTGTTTGTGATTGTTGTTTGGGTGAGGAAGAGTGTTAAAGCGAGAAGGGTGATGGCGTGCATTGTTTGTTTATTGTGAGGAAGAATGTAAAGCACGAAGGGTGATGTCGTGTCACACGATATACCATACTGTGCCGATCCTAATGATTTTATGTGAGGAAATAGAGTAAAATCACTAAGGGTGATGCTATACACGTTTTATTATATCATTGCTTGGTGAGGACGAGAGTAAAAGCATAAAGGGTGATGTCGTTCACTTATTGATTTCTGATTCTTTATTATTGTCTGAGTTATATTGCTTATTTAGTTACTTGATGACTTTTAATCAGAGTTGCTATCTTCCCCCACAGCATGCCCCCTCCCACGTTGATCGGTTATCTCTGTATCTCTGTACCGCCGTATATATACATGTAAATGCACATATTTATGTGGTAGTCTGGTTAGTCTCGTCACTACTTCGCTGGGATTAAGCTAGGAACTTAGAAGCATATGGGGGGGTGTGCTAATGCTACACTCTATGCTCTTTTGCACATATTCAGGTACCGGAGTAGCTTATGGTGCACAACAGTAGTCTCGGGAGACAGCCTTCAGTCCAGAGATCCCGAGGTAGTCATGTAGGCATCTGCATGCCCGACATCTTTTCTACCTATTTTGATACATTGTTTCCTCTTTACTCGAAACAGATTCTATTTCCTTGTTTTAGACATTTGTGTGTAGCACTCCTGGATAGTCCGTGAATGTTGTGACACCAGTTCTGGGTAGAGGCATATGAGGATTTTCCTTATTATTTTGGTTTATTTCGTTTAAGTCTTCCGCTAAATTACGAATTCCGTTGTTGTTTAATTATTTATTTCTTATTAATTGAATTGGTAAAAATGGATTTTAAACAAAAATATTTATGGATTCTAAATGTTTGGCTTGCTTGGCTTCTACGAGTACGTGCCATCACGACCCCCGAGGGTGGAAAATTCGAGTCGTGACACCGTACCCCTACACTGGGGTAGAGAGGTTGTTTCTAAATAGACTGTCGACATCCTTCCCTCCAAGAACTTCCCACCTTGCTCTTGGGGAGACTCGAACTCACAACCTCTTGGTTGGAAGTGAAGGTTGCTTACCATCAGAGCAACCCCTCTTGTTGATTTAAACATGGAAATTTTTAGAAATTTGGGTGTTTTAAGGAAGATCAAGAAATTGGTATAATTGGATTTTGACCACGAAATTGGACATGAAATTTGGAATAAATAATATATTTGAGATCGTGGTGTTATGGGTAAAGTTTATCTTTAAAAATTTTGTAAATCTGGGTACGTGGTCCTGAGGGTTGATGTTATTGACTTTTCCAGCGGAGTTCGAAATTGTTTAAATTTATTAATCACGTTAGAACACATTTTGATTGGTTTGCACATTGCATGCCTAGTTTTGAACCGTCAAGCATTGGTTTGAGGTGTTAGAGTGGTGTCGGAGCCGATTATAGAACTTCAGAGCGAGGTAAGTCTCTTTTCTAACCTTGTAAGAGGGAATTTTTTTAATATGTGCTTATATTTGTGGGGGGGGGGGGGAACTACGTACGCACGAGGTGACGAGAGTCCATAAGTAGCTACTTATTATGCTTATGTCCGGGTAATCTAGGACCCATACCATACTATATTTACATTGTTTGCACCCTACTTGTTTAGTTAATTGCTTAAATTATGTTGGAACTTGATAAAGGAATTGTAAAAGGCTAAACTTCATTTACTTGAATTTTGGACGGCTCACTTATACCGTTAATAAGAATTGATATTTCTTTGAATATTAGCCCCTTAATAATCTCGAACTGGTTGTTTCTTATGGAATGAGCCAAATGTCTTGGTAGTAGATAGATGCATCTATGGTTTGTGTTGTTCGATCCTCACCAGTGCACAATCTATATATATATATATATATATTAGATCGAGCCGTACGACCTTGGCATAATTCGTGCATAAAAATTTATTGGAGCCCAATTATAATCGATTTTTGTTTCATTGGCTTAAGAGATTAATTTGTTAAATGATGAAAATTAATTTGGGTATTTACTATCAGTGAAAGAATTGTTTTCTTATTTCTTCTTCTTGAGTTTTCAACGGTTTCTAATAATCCATACTTAATTGTAATATCGATATTTATGGTTAGCCCATAATAAGTGTCGGAGTCGACCACTCGTCACTACTTCTTCGAGGTTAGACTAGATACTTACTGGGTACATGTTGATTTACGTACTCATATTACACTTGCTGCATATTTTTTGCAGATACATATATGTCTAGTGATCTTGTAGGTGCATAGGCGCGACTATTGCGGGGACTTAGGTAAGTTGTATCCTAGGTTATGAGTCTGCATCACACAGAGTCTCCATCAGAGTTATTTACACTCTTCTGTCTAATTTGTATTCCAGGCATATGTTGTATTTTATCATATTTCCTAGTTGATGCTCATTCACTCATGACACCGAATTTTGGAGGTGATTATGGGTTTTTCATTATTGTAGTGGTGAAAAAATATTGCCATTTACCCTGTAAATTTTGCTTCTTGCTATTTGAATGAAAGAAGTTATGATTTCAAAAATACTAAAATGAGTAATTAAGTTAATCATTTATTGTTGGCTTTCCTGATGACGGTTTAGGCGCCATCACGACCTCTAATGGATTTTGTGTCGTAACACAATGAGTGAAATACAAAAACTCAATTAGTAATTCTAGATCTGTGTAAAATTAATCACAGTTTCCCCTCTTTATGGCTTGGACGAGTACTCAATTTCTTACTTGAAAGAAAGAAAGAAAAAGGGACGACAATATTATCATATTACAAGAATTTTCCTTTATTTTCACGTGGCGTATAAAAAGGAAGTGACGTATGTACTAGTAATTATATGAATTCGATAATATGTATTTGTATACGGTCAAAATCGAGCTCAGCCAATTTTATTATTCGATCAAGACAAGGGAGTCGCATTAAGGGTCAACCTCAAAATGGATCAGATCATAGCACAAAAATGAGGTATTGAGTTCAAGAACTGAAGTACCTGTCGAGATAGAGGCCAGCAGCAATCATGGCCAAATATGGCAGACTTTGAACAAAGCGCAATAACATAAAAGTAAAATATTCGTAACCAATCGAAGTTCACGGCACAAATCTCGGAACAGATCAAATAAAGGGCAATTATTTAGGCTAATCATGGAATTTACTTCCGTAATTAAAATTTTACCATAGATAGGATTTCTCTACTATATAAAGTAGGTTATAATCATTTTGTAAACACTTCACATTCACGTAGATCAAAGCAATATAATATTCTCTCTTTAATTTACATTCTCTTGTTCATCAACTTGTTACATTATCATTGATCCTGAACAACTAGCTCGAGGGTTAAACTTTGTTCAATCACTGGTTTGCTTTATCTTATTGTCAAGTTTCACTACTATTATTTGTATTTATTAATTGGTATTGGGTGAAATCACGTATCTTTAAAATTATAATATAAATTTAACTATTTTCCAATTTTTAGGGTAAACAGTTTGGCACCCACTGGGCTAAGTATAATAGTCATAGCCCGGTATTAATTCCGATAACACATACTACTTTATGCTTGTACTTGTCAGTATTTTTGATTTCAGAGTCTATATGTCTAACTTGCAGGCAATACCAACTCACGCCGATGACGGCCTCGATTTCCATAGAGAAAACGATAATGTAGCCGCCCCAGGGATCGAAGTGCCTCAAGCCAGACACGAGGAAATACCTATCGCAGACCTCATCGATATCAGTTCTAATATAGCCTTAAATGCAAATCTGAGCGTCGACCCTAGAAATAATGTCCGCATAGATGCCCGAGCAACCAATCAGAATGCACAAAGTGGTGAAGAAGGCAGAATTAGCCTATAGGTGATATCTGAAATGCTTTAGACTCAGCAAGCTGTGATAGAACAACCCCAAATCAGGATCGAGCACCAAGCATAATTGAGCTCAAAATATCATAAGATGTTGTTCGTAGAATTGAACATGTACCGAACAAAATGAATACTAATGAATCAGGGACTGACCCTGCCATTAAGAAGATGCTTGAAGAGCTCACCAAACGGATAGAATCAGGTGAAAAGAAAATTGAGACTAATGACAAGAAGGTAGAAACATACAACTCACGGGTTGACCATATACCAGGGGCTCCCCCGATCCTAAAGGGTTTGGATTCGATGAAGTTCATGCAGAAACATTTCCCTTAGAGTGAGGCTTCGAAGCCCATTCCTAAGAACATCCCTAAATAAAATAGGACCACCGATCCAAATGAGCAGGTCACTTCGTGCACATGCGGGATAAATGGAAATGACTTAGAAGATGATGAGATTGAATCTGTTCCATTGAAGAAATTTGGAGATACTTTATCGAAAGGTGCCATGATATGGTATCATAACTTACCACCCAACTCCATTGATTCGTTTGCTATGCTCAAAGATTCTTTTCTGAAAGCCCATGGTGGAGCCATTAAAGTTGCAACAAGGAAATTAGACCTCTTCAAAATAAGCCAAAAGGATAATGAGATGCTTAGGGAAACAGAGCGAATGGACCTACCTCCAGTTATATTCAAGCTTTACGCAAGGTCTCAACACTCGGTGATCCATAACTTCACAATAGATAAAGAAAAATTTGATCGAATACCCAACTACCATTTGGGGCGATATACACAATCAATATCAGTGCGAATTAGGGTCGAGGATGATCAATGGGAACTCCAGTGGTTTGATTTATCCCAACAGGTCCGTGGATAGAGCTAAAAGGGACGTAGATCGGGAACTACAGACAAATAAAAATAGGTTCCAGCAATACAGTAGAGATCAGAGAAATAACGAGCCCGGTCGCAACCCTGTACGGAATGATAGAAGGAACTATCGGGGATAGAGTTCCCGAGGGATTATGAGCAAAACTAGTTTTGATAGGGATGCCAGGTCCAAGGAAGCACCTCGACTGTCATAATACAACTTAGTGTCGATGTATCAGGTATTATATCAGCCATCGGTCGAATTAAACATACTAGGCCAAGACCCTTAAATACTAATCCAGCTCAAAAGAACGCAAATCAAATGTGCAAAATACCATGGTACCCATGGTCACAAAATTGAAGACTATGGAAAACTGAGAGAGGAGGTGGTCATCTGTTCAACGAGGGTCACCTTCAAGAATTCTTAAGTGATCGAGCCATGAATCACTTCAGAAAAATCGATTCAAACGGGCAAAACAAATAAGAAGAGCCACATCGCGTAATTTATATGATCGTTGGTGGGGTCAATATCCCTCAAAAACCGTATTCAAATGCACTAAGGTGACGATCACGAGGGAAAATCAAACTCAAGACTACTTACCAGAAGAAGCCTTGTCTTTAAACGATAAGGATGGAGAGGGAATCCAACAACCTCACAACGAGCACCGGTAATATCTATCCTTATGAATAAAATTCAAGTTAAACACGTATGTTGGTTGATCCAGGTATTATTTGATCAAGGGTCTTAGAGAAACTTGGTCTCCAAGATAATATCGTGCCCGCATCTTGGGTACTTAACGATTTCAATATGGCGAGTGAAACTACCAAATGAGAGATCATTTTGCCAGCAAATGTACCCGGGACCATCCAAGATACAAAGTTCCATGTAATAGAAGATGAAATGAGATCCAAAACACTTCTCAGAAGGCCTTGGATACATAATAGGAGAGCTGTACCTTCGACACTTCATCAAGTTCTAAAGTTCCCAACTTCGAAAGGAGTCAAAACCATGTATGGTGAACAATACGCCACCAAAGAAATATTTGCAATCGATGAAGTGATACCGATATCAGTTCTTTCATTAATAAAGGGATCAGAGTCAAAGGGAAAATAATATGTCAAATAACAACCACAGGAACCGACCTCTGCCCCATCAGAGAGACAAAAGATCTTTGGGGATGAAGATTATCTAATACCCCAAAACCTTCATAACCCGCGATCGAGGATAGGAACCACTCATACTGATCGATCATCTTCCCATTCGAACGGTATACTTGAATAGGGGGTTAATTACCGAGCTTAGGAAAAAACTTGTTCAATTCCTTTTAAATTATATGGATTGTTTGCTAGGTCCCACCTAGATATGGCAGGTATCACATCAAAGATCACAATGCATCGATTGAGCTTGGACCCAAAGTTTAGACCGGCAAAACAAAAGAGGAGGCTCAGTCTAGTGTAAAACATGCATTCATCAAGGACAAAGTAACCAAGCTTCTCAAAATAGGATCCATTCGGGAAGCAAAACATCACGAACGGTTAGCAAACATAGTTGTCGTCCCTAAAAAGGGGAACAAACTTAGAATGTGCGTAGATTATAAATATTTAAACAAAGCATGTCCCAAGACTCTTTTCCACTATCTAATATCGATCGCATGATAAATGCCACAATCGGCCACGAGACTATCACGACCCGGATTTTCCCCTAACATCGGGATCGTGATGGCGCCTACTCGTGGTAGCTAGGCAAGCCACTACATTTAACATTTTCCTGTTTTTATCATTATTTCATACTCATTTTTATCAACAAGAACCATAACATTAATTAAATAAGTGCGGAAGGCTTTCAAAATAGAGATAAGAAATATCAAGGTAAAACACTAATGAAATACTCTACCCAAGACGTGGAGTCACCAGCTCACGAACTACTACTGAATACTACACATAAAGGTCTGAAAGAAAATAACATATATCTGTCTGTCTCGGAACAAAGAGACCACAACAAATAATATAAGTAAGTGGAAGAGACGCCGGACCTGCGGACGCCTGCAAGCTACCTCGGTCTTGGAATGCTCAACTCCCACGCAAGACTCTACTGCTGCTGCTCCTGATCAAAACCTGGACCTGTGCAAAAATGCACAGAAGTGCAGTATCAGCACAATCCGACCCCATGTGTTGGTAAGTGCCTGGCCTATCCCGGCGAAGTAGTGACAAGCCTAGGACCAGACACCCACATAAACCTGTGCAGTTCTATATACATATGTACACCACAAGATAACATGAGATATCAAGTAACAAATTCAACAAGAAAATATCATAAGAGGGGAAACTCAACAGTTAGCAACAATTATCAAATCAATAATGGAAATCAGAGTATAATGGAAACAGTTAATATCAAACAAGGAAATAGCAAATAGTTGCACGGCATCACCCTTCGTGCTTTTACTCTCATCCTCACCAAATAAGCAAATAAAAGTGCACGACATCACCCTTCGTGATTTTACTCTCATCCTCACATCCATGGCACGGCATGATCCTTCGTGCATGGTTTAATGACAAGGCACGGCATTACCCTTCGTGCATAATCAATAACAAGGCACTGCATGATCCTTTGTGCACAATCAATAACAAGGCACGACATGATCCTTCGTGCATAATCAATAACAAGGCACGGCATTACCCTTCGTGCATAAACAATAATATAAGGCACGGCATTAACCTTCGTGCAAAAATAGTAAACAAGGCACAGCATTACCCTTCGTGTATTATCACTCTTCCTCACCCAAATAACAATCACAATTAAGGGCAAAGAATGAAAAACAATAATCATGAACCGTCCCGACAAGGGACATAACAATCATCACAACAAGGTCCCGGCAAGGGAAAACAATAACTCACTTTACAACAAGTCCCGGCAAGGGAAAACAGCGTACAATTCCACAACCTGGCAAGGGTTCAATAATTCATCTTTAAAACACCTCACAACAAGTATCAACAACGACTCACGGTCATGCTAGACGCCAGTGTATGGATGCTCGTCACCACAGCCCATACACCACACTCGATCACATAGCACATAATCATATTCCCTCAAGCTAGGATAGAACAAACACTGACCTCTAGCCTTGAAGTCTAAATTATCCTTCAAGTATAGCTTTACCCCGAATTTCCGCTTTCAACTTGCTCGAATCTAATCACAATTGATTCCATTACATTAATAAATACTATATAACTTAGTTTGAATGCTTAAAAATGGTTTTCTCAAAGTTTACCGCAAAATTTCCCAAAACTCCCCTGGCCCCACGTGGTCGGAACTCGGGGTTCAGACCAAAATACGGTTACCCATTCCCCTACGAGTTCAAATATATGGTTTGTTTCAAAATAAGACCTCAATTCGAGGTCTAATTACCCAATTCATGAAAACCCTATGTTCTACCCAAAAACAAGAATTTCTACCATGAAAACCTTTGATTTCTATTGAAAAACATGTTTAATGTTGTTAGGAATTGAAAGAATTAAGTAAAAAGTGACTTACAATTGCTTTGGAGTGAATTTTCTCTTGAGGGTTCGTGTGTGGTGTGTTGGGTTTGAAAGAATGAAGAAAAGAGCTGAAAAATTCGTTTAAGTATAAAATTGCACAGCTGCGGATATCGCAATTGCGAACATTTGTTCGCAATTGCGAACACTACAGGTCTGGGGTATGAGGCTCTCGTAATTGCGAGGCAGGGTTCACATTTGCGAACTGGGCTGGGACCCTGCGACTTCGCATTTGCGACAAAATGTTCGCATTTGCGAACCCAGGCGGATGATTGAAGGCCTCGCATTTGCGAGGTTTGGTTCGCATTTACGAACCCAAGCGTTCTTGGACCTCCTTCGCAATTGCGATAAAGGCTTCGCATTTGCGAACACAACCTTGGTCTGCCCCTTTCGCAATTGCGACACTTTCTTCGCATTTGTGAAGACACCAGCTGGGTGAAAAACCAGTTGTGTTAATTTTCAGAAATTGCTCCAACGGCCTATCAAATCCTTACCCGAGCCCCTGGGCTCCAACCCAAACATATAAACAACATCAAAAACATATTACAAACTTGCTCGTGCGATCACATCGCCAATATAACATCGTTTTCATCAAATCAAGCCTCAAGTTCATGATTGTCTCTCTTTTAGTTTCAAAACTTTCAAATTTGGAACTCAAGGTTCAAAACACATCAAATGACATCCAAATGTCACCAAACTTTGCAGAAAGCACATATATAATATTTAAGACTTGTACCGGGCGTCGGAACCAAAATACAAGCCCGATACCAAGGTCATTTAATTCATTTTCCTTTAATAATTCCAACAAAAACAATTTAACAGAAAAATCCATAACTTAGGCTCTAGGCCTCAGAATTCGACTCCGAACGCATGTCCGAGTCCCATATTTTCCTATGGACCTTCCGGGACCGTCCGATCTCGGGTCCGGGTCTGTTTACCAAAAATGTTGACCGAAGTCAACTATATCAATATTAATATCATTTTTCTTTAAATTTCTCATAGAATTCATATATTCTATCACAAAATCTTTCCGGCTACATGCCTGGATCATGAACGTAAATCGAGGCAACATGGAATGATGTTTTCAAGGCCTTAGAAGTACGGAACAAGTGAGGAAAATAGGTGATGACCCTTTGGGTCGTCACAGAGACCCTTAGTTTTCTCAACACTTATTCAGGTACAATCAAATTCAAATGAACCTAGAGGGTCAGAAAAAGACATCATTCATCACTAAGTATGGCACCTACTATTATAATGAAATGGCGTTTGGGCTAAAAAAATGTTGGTGCTACCTACTAACGCCTAGTTAATTAGATGTTTAAAGAACAAATAGGTAAATCAGTAGAGTTATGTATTGACGATATGCTAGTTAAGTCCCTACGCGCAGAGGACCATTCAACACATTTGCAGGAAACCTTCAACATATAAAGAAAATACAACATGGAGCTCAATCCTAAAAAATGTGCATTCAGGGTCGGTTTGGGAAAGTTGCTCGACTTTATGGTGTTGAATTAGTGAATCAAGATCAACCCTAAAAAAATCAAGGCTATCAAGGACATCATTGTCGTGGACAATATTAAAGTCGTACAAAGGTTAACGGGGCGAATAGCCTCCTTAGGTTGTGTAACGATCCGGCCGATCATTTCTACGATTTACACCCTGATCCCCTATTTACTGTTTTCCCCTTATTTATTTATGCTACTTTGAATTGACGGGATATTCGATTTTAAATTTCAGAGAGTTTGGGGACACTTAGTCCCTAAATGAAAGTTTAAGTCATGGAAATTTGACCATAGTCGGAACAGTGTGAAAATGGCCTCAGAATGCAAATTCGATGGTTCCGTTATCTTCATTGGGGGATTTCAGGTTTAGGGCATTTTCGGATTGTGTTTTGAAGGCCTATAGCTAATTTTAGCTTGAAATGCCGAAAGATGAATTTTTAAGTTTCCGGGTTGATAGTGAGATTTTGATCAGAGGGTCAATATAGAATTCTGGAAGTTAGAGTATCTCCATAGTGTTGAATGTAATGTGTGTACAAAATTTCAGGTCATTTAGACGAGGTTTGATAGACTTTTTGGTCGAAAGCGTATTTTGAGAAATTTAGAGTTCTTAGCCTTGAATCCATGGTTAATTTGAGGTTTAGATGATGTATTAGGTGTTTTAAGGACCGTTACAGGTTTGGACACTGGTATTAGACTTGTTGGTGCCTTTGGTTGAGGACCATGGGGGCCTCGGGATGATTTCGGTTGGTTGACGGAGGAAAATTTGGGGTTAAAATTGCAGTTTTAGCTGTTGGTTCTATCATAACCGCACGTGCAGTTTAGGTTCCGCATGTGCGGTGCCACAAAAATGGCTCAGTTGTCACAAAAGCGATTTTGAGGCAAAAGGGAGTTAACCACATATGCATTTAGGTAACCGCAGAAGCGGCACTGCATCTGTGGTGATGTAGTCGTAGGTGCGGAAAATCCTCCTTTGATGAAATATTACAAATACGACCGCATTTCGCAAACGCGGGACTGCAGAAGCGGTGCCAGCGCCGCAGATGCGATAATCGCAGGGCAGAACATATAAATATTTGCCTTCGCGAAATTTAGCCATTTTTCATCTTTTTCAAACGGGAAGAAGCTTGGGAAGCACCTATCAAGCGGGATTTCCAGAGGATATCATTGGAAATTAAGCTTGTTGTTAGTCTAGAGAAGCATGTCTACTTGACTAAATTGCTCTATTTGCCTTAACTGCCTTATTTGTATTATGTGAGATATGCTAGGTTAGAATTATCTACGTTACCTTGGTATGAAATTGATTGAATTGAGTTCCTATCGCTATTTTGTATTTACCTTGGGACTACGGGACGTTATCCTGGGAGCTCCCATGTATGTTTATTTTGGAACTATGGAATTTCATTCCGGGAAATCCCCCTTGCACTTTTACATTGGAACTACGGGATTGCACCCGCTAGATTCCCCAGTACTGAGTTGTTGTTATTCTCTATGTACAGTAATACTTTCACTGCTGCACTTACTTATACTGCTTTTGTTTACGTTGTTGAATCTTTATATTATATTTAACCTCAGTAGGGCCCGAACCTTCATCGTCACTACCAAACCGAGGTTAGGCTTGGCACTTATTGGGTACCGCTGTGGTGTACTTATGCACTTCCTACATATGTTATTCATGTGCAGATCCAGGTACTTCAACTCAGTCCTATCACCCCTGAGGCGAGGCGATTGCTATAGTGACTCCAAGATATATTTGTCGCGTCCGCAGACCGAGGAGTCTCTTTCTATTCTTGTTGATTAGTATTAGCCCTTCTATATTTATATTCTTGTTAGACATTCTATAGTTAGAGCTATGTAGTATTTCTTAGCTTGTGATTCATGGGTTTCCAGGTCTCGGATTTATGTATTGATTTTGAGAGTTAAATGTTGTATATACGGAGCAGCACATTTAAACGTTGTTTATTTCTTTATTTCTGTTTAGATTGTTTTACTTTCCGCAAAATTTGGTTTCTTTCTGTAATTTAGGGTTACCTAGCCATAGAGACTAGGTGCCGTCATGATGGTTCGACGGAGGGCAAACCGGAGTCATGACAAGTTTGTATTAAGTTCTAGATTTATAGGAGTAATGAATCACAAGACGGTTTATTAGAGTCTCTCTAATCGGCGCAGAGACATCTATACTTATGTACGAGAGGCTATGTAACTGTTAGGAAAATTCCACTTTATTTGATTTCCTTGTCGTGCGAGATTTTTGATATAACAATTCTAAACTTCTTTTTTTTATTCTCTCACAGATGGTGAGGACACGTGCTACTCGAGATGACCAGGAAACCGCGCCCTCTACATAAGCCATCAGAGGCCGGGGCTGGGGTAGAGGTCGAGGATGTGCTCATGCTGCAGCCAGAGCACTCGCACGAGTTGTCGCCGAGGTAACACCAGCAGTACCAGCTGAGATCCAGACACCTGATGTGTCTTCCACTACTATTTTAGCACTCCATGAGACTTTAACATAATTTATATCTATGTACACCACTGTAGCCCAAGCAGGGTTCATTCCTCTTGCTGTAGCTACATCCCAGTCTGGGGGAGGTGCACAGACTCCCACCGCCCGCACTCTTGAGAAGTGAGTGCCTATTGATTAGGTCCCAAAGTCTATTCCTGTACAAGCATAGCCCCAGCTCAGTCCTAGGATAGGGTAGTAGCTTCATAGGAGAAGCAAGAGAGGCTTGAGAGGTTCAAAAAGTATCAACCTCCAACATTTAGCGGACTAGCCTCAGATGATGCCCTTTGATTTCTTGAGGAGTGCTACCGTATCCTCCGTACTATGGGCATATCAAGACCGAGCGGGGATTCCTTCATTACTTTCCAACTTTGAGGAGTAGCCTATTAGTGGTGGCGTGCTTATGAGTTAAATAGTCCCAATGAGGCAACTTCCATGACTTGGGCTCAATTTTCAGATATGTTCACGAGGGAGTATGTTCCTGAAAGTCTTATGGATGCCATTACGCGTGGATTTTGAGCATTTGCATTAGGGTACTATGACTGTCTGGAGTATGATGTCTATTACACTTACTTTGCTAGACATGCACCAGCTTTAGTCTCTACGGTTCGCGAGTAGGTTTGCCAATTTATTGAGGGGCTTATATCCAACATCAGATCTAGCATGGCTCATGAGTTAGAGATGGATATATCTTATCAGCAGGTGGTGAGAATTTCTAGGAGGATTAAGGGTATACATGCTAGAGACATAGATGAGAGGGAGGACAAGAGGTCTAGAGAGTCGGGCTATTATTCTGGTGCTCGTGCCCCAGCTGTAGTTCGTCATGGTAGAGGTTATATGGGTCGCCTTGTTCATTCAACTCTTCCAGCGGCCAGTAGTATTCTAGCCTCACCTAGGCCTTAGAAGCCTTATTATGCACCTCCAATGTCTAGTGCGCCTCCTACGCGAGGTACTTCCAGTGGTCAGATCAACAGACCTTGCCCGAGCCAGTCAAAGCCGCCACGTCCTCTTAAGGCTTGTTTTGAGTGTGGTGACCCACGCCATATGATGAGGGATTTCCCCAGACTTAGGAAAGGTGCACCTCCACTGACTTCTCTACGACAACATGCCCCGCAGAGTTCTCAGGCTATAGTCCCAGCCCCAGTTGCTACCCCGCCGGCCCACGATGGTTCACGGAGGGCGAACCGGGGTTGTTACAGGCTGGTTCATCTCGAGGTTTCAGATCGAAGTCATAGGTTCTTCTCACTGCTCAAAAATAAGAACAACTTCACTTGGACCTCGGAATGCCAAACAAGTGTTGGAAGATTTAAAGTGATATCTTTCGAGCCCCCCATTGCTTAACACTCCGAAAGTGGACGAGCAACTCTACTTATATTTAGCAGTATAAAAAGTTGTGGTAAGTGGTGTCCAAGTTCGAGAAGAGCAAGGTACATAATTTCCTATTTACTATGTTAGCCGAACTTTAGGTGAAGCTGAGATACAATACCCACACTTAAAAAAAAATTAGCGCTTGCTCTAATAAGCGCCCCTAGGAAATAAAAGCCATATTTTCAGTGCCACCCAATTTGTATTGAAACCACCTACCCCCTTCTCAACATTTTGCACAAGCCCGAACTTTCGGCCGATTGGCCAACTTGGTTGTCGAGATTAGCGGGTGTGATATCGATAATTAACCCGAATGGCTATCAAGTCTCAACTCTTAGCATACTTTATGGCTGACTTCATGCCAGACCTCGTACCCGAGGTCGAAAAAGAGCTTTTGTTGAAAATAGGTGCATCTTCGAGGGTGTGGACCCTTTTCACATATGGCGCTTTGAATGTAAAAGGGTCTGGATAGGCATCATTTTGAAACAGCCCACAGGAAATACAATTAGACAATATATCAAAACCCCCCAGTTGATTAACAATGAGGCCAAGTATGATGCTGTGATTGCAGGTCTTGAGTTGGCTAAAAGCTTAGGAGTAGAGGTCATCGAGGCCAAATGTGACTCCCTACTTATGGTTAACCAAGTCAACATGACCTTCGAGGTTCGAGAAGATCGAATACAGAGGCACTTGGACAAATTGCAGGTAACCTTACACCGATTTAAAGAATGGACCCTACAACATGTACCTCGAGAACATAACAACGAGGACGATGCCCTTGCAAATTTGGGGTCATCAATCGAAGATGACTAAATTAGCTCGGGGACTTTCTGTATATGATCAAAATCGAGCTCACCCGATTTTACTATTCGATCAAGACAATGGAGTAACATCAAGGGCCAGCCTCATAATGGATTAGATCAGAGCATAAAGACAAGGTATCGAGTTCGAGAATTGAGGTACCTATCGAGATCGAGGCCAACAATGATCAGGACCAAATATGACAGACTTCGAGAAAAGTGCAATAACAAAAAAGTGAAATATCCGTAACAGATCGAAGATCACAGCAGAAATCTTGAAACAGATCAAATCAACGACGATTGTTTAGGCTAATCATGGGATTTACTTCCATAATTAAAATTGTACCATAGATATGATTCCTCTACTATATAAAGAGGGTTCTAATCATTTTCTAAACAATTCACATTCATGCAGGCGATATAATATTCTCTCTTTAATTTACATTTTCTTATTCATTAGCTTGTTACATTATTATTGTTCCTGAACAACTAGCTCGAGGGCTAAACTCTGTTCAAACACTGATTTGCTTTATCTTATTATTAATTTTCACTACTAATCTTTGTATTTATCAATTGGTATTAGGTGAAATAATGTTTCCTTTAAACCATATTATAATTATAATTGTTATCCAGTTTTTAGGGTAAATCGAGATTAGTAGATATAGTATCGAGTATCAACCCAAAACAACCATAAAGTCTTAAATCTTAGCAGACTTTGTGGCCGGCGTGAAGTTGAAAAGGAACTTTTTTTTAAAAATGGGTGCGTCTTCGAGGGTGTGGACCCTATTCACAGATGGCGCTTCGAGTGGGAAGATTTCCAAGATATGCATCATTTTGAAGTAGGAAACATGAAATACAAATAGACAATCTATCAAACCCCATAAGTTGACTAACAATGACACCGAGTATAGGGTCATGATTGTAGGTCTCAAGCTATCTAAAAGCTTGGGGCAGAGGTTATCGAGGTCAAATATGACTCTCTACTTGTGGTTAACCAAGTCAACAGGACCTTCGAGGTTCGAGAAGATCGAGTGTGGAGGTAATTGGACAAATTGCAGGTAACCTTACACTAGTTTAATGAATGGACCATATAACATGTACCTCGAGAACAGAACAATGATGTCGATGCCCTTGCAAATTTAGGATCATCAGTCGAAGACAACAGAATTAGCTCGGGTACTATCTGTCTAACTCGATTTTACTATTTGATTTAGACAAGCGAGTCACATCGAGGGTCATCCTCGTAATGGATCATATCAGAGCATAAAGATGAGCTAATGAGTTCGAGAATCGAGGTACCTATCGAGATCGAGGTCAGTAGCGATCGGAATGAAATATGATAAACTTCAAGCAAAGCGCAACAACAGAAAAATGAGATATCCGTAACTTATCGAAGATCACGGCGAAAATCTCGGAACAAATCAAATCAAGGGCGATTGTTTAGGCTAATTATAGAATTTACTTCCGTAATTAGAATTGTACCATAGACAGGACTTCTCTAATATATAAAGAGGGTTCTAGTCATTTTGTAAACACTTCATATTCACACAGATCAAAGCAATATAATATTCTCTCTTTAATTTACATTCTCTTGTTCACCAACTTGTTACATTATTACTGTTCCTGAACAACTAGCTCGAGAGTATTCAAGCTCGAGGGTTATACTCTGTTCAAACACTAGTTTGCTTTATCTTATTGTCAATTTTCACTATTAATCATTGTATTTATCAATTAATATTAGGTGAAAATACGTGTCCTTAGAACTGTGTTATAAATTTAATTGTTATCCAGTTTTTAGGGTAAACAATATTAGAAAAAGAGTATTTATAGTAAACACTAAACACTATTCTCTCGTAGAAATGGCATGGGGTAGCCACTATTTAAGGTGGTATTTATTTTTTATCCAGCAATTCTAATGTTGAGAAAAAATAGCCACTACCCTATTAAAATTAATATGAAAAGATATTTTTACCCTTTTTTCCCTTGCTTTTCTTCCCAAATCATCGCTTCCCTCTCTGAGTGCTATCTCCATAATCCAAAATAAATGTTTCCCCAAACCCTCTCCACTGCCCAGGTCGACCCCCTATAAATAGAAGAAACAAATCAAAACTGTATCTACCAGATTAAATTAATTGAGTAAAAATCGTAGAAAAGTAGGGCAATCCGCATTCATGCTCATAAAATGACCTTGAAAGAACTTTTAGATGGTAAAATACTTTCAATAAGAAGAGTATTACCACAAAGGTGGTGAAAAGCACAAAAGATGGTGCAAGAAGCATGATTACATCAGTAGCTCATACAATCCATAAAGTCAAAGACGAGCTAATTCATTATTCATCCACCCGACTATCTCACACCAGAAGTATAAAATACCGTTAAATAAGTATACAGTTACTTAAACATGTGCATTTTAAACTCCCAACGCTTCTCTCTCTTATGCATAACTATCCCAGTTTTGGCAAAAACTTGAATAATTCCCAGCACCTTCTTAACTTTGATTTTCAAGTTCAAAAGTTAAGGACAGCCAGTTCTTAACTTACAGTTACACGTTCAAAAGTTAAGGACAGGCAGTCCTTAACATACAGTTACAAGTTCAAAAGTTAAGGAGAATATGTCCTTAACTTTGATTTCCAAGTTCAAAAGTTAAGGATAGACAATCCTTAACTTACAGTTACACATTCAAAAGTTATTACAAGTCCAAAAGTTAAGGACAATAAGTCATTAACTTTGACTTAGAAGTTCAAAAGTTAAGGACAGACAATACTTAACTTACAATTATACGTTCAAAAGTTAAGGACAAGCAAGTTCAAAAGTGAAGGACAATAGGTCTTTAACTTTGACTTACAAATTCAAAAGTTAAGGACGTTTGGTCTTGAAGTTTGAGTTCCAAGTTCAAAAGTTAAGGACATGTAACCTTGAAGTCCTGAACTTAGGGTTCCAAGTTCAAAAGTTAAGCGCATATAGTCCTGAAGTCCTGAACTTAGAGTTGCAGGTTAAAACGTTAAGGACATGTAGTCTTGAAGTCATGAACTTAGAGTTTCAAGTTCAAAAGTTAAGGACATGTAGTCCTAAAGTTTTGAAGTTAATGATATGAGCAGAAGGATATTTTCGTCTAAGTAGTCAAGTTTATTAAACCAGTAATTAAAAAGTAAAGACATTTAAACAATGACTTTATAAAATAAAGATATGCACATCGCCCTATTCTCTCCCTATCATTCTTATAATCTCTCTGTTAAGATTTTGAATAGGTAGAAATTAAAAGATCTATTTAATAATACTAATCATAAGAAATGTTTGACTAAATTATCTTTATCGTCTCCGCCTTCAATGAGTAATTCTTGGAATAATAAGAATAAATTGAAAAATGTAATTCCTTCTATGTTTACTAAGAGACAAATATTTTAAACCAAAATTTTGTGACTAAAGTAATAGACAAAAGATAAAAAAATTTATACTCCAGCTACTTTTAAATTATGAAACATTTTTTTTACTAGTTTAATTTTTTTAAAATAATTTAGCTTATAACTCTCATTTATTTTCAATGACATGATTACATAAATATAATTGCTTTTATTACAAAGTCCAAATTTCTTTCTTAAATTCCGCATTCAGCTAATATAAATCAAAATGATGGGAGTAACGTAAAAGTTTCCATTTTGCACACGGGTTAACAATGTTGTTTTTAACGTACTGGTCAACTAGCTCATCTTTTAATCTTACGATGTAAGTTTTGTAACGTCAATCCAAAAGGAATAAAGTGCCGAAGGAAAGAAACGAGTGTAAAAAATCCAGCCGTTAAAGAGGTCCAAAAGTGAAATTTACAGTGTGTATACATATTTTATTGAGATAGAGAAATTATTTTTGATTTTTAATGGTCATAAAAAACATGGTCACAATACAGTAAAAGAAAAACATTAAATGAACTAATATGTGAAAAAAGAAAATATAGTGATAATAACATATTAATAAGATAATTAAAGAAAAAGAGAAAACCGATAATAATAAAATTGTAAGCGTGTTCATTTGGATTCGGCTTATGTTGGGATATCTGTTGTTTGGTATGTTGTATTAAAAATACAATTGCATAATTTCTAAGAAAAAGGTATAAGTTATCTCTGTTATAAAATAAAGGCTGTAAAGTAAAGACAAGATATAGAGAGAGACTCATTTATTATTCGAATTCAAACTGATGTCCATAATGAAATGAAAACCCTTCTATTTATAGAAGAAAGGAAGTTGCTATGTAAGCTGCTACTCCAAGTTGTTGTGTAAGCTACTACAAGCTACTGTATAAGCTGCTACTCCAAGCTGCTGTGTAAGCTACTACAAGCTGTTGTGTAAGCTGCTACTCCAAGCTGTTGTGTAAGCTACTACAAGCTGGTGTGTAAGCTGTTACTATATCCGATATGGATAATCTTCTACCGAGGGTAATGTTTATCCATAACCGGATACTGAAAGGATAAACTTATTATACCCGGTATGGATAATCTTCTATCGGGGGTAATGTTTATCCATCACCGGGTACCGAAATGATAAGCTTCTTCAGGAGGCTTATTTCCAATAGAGTACTAAATAGATAAACATATTTACGGCGGAGTCACATACGGATAAGCTTCTTCGGGAAGCTTATTTACAACGGAGTATGAACATCCATAATATAATATATTTATAACACTCCCCCTTGGATGTTCATTAAAAGATAATGTGCCTCATTAAAACATTACTAGGAAAAACCACGTGGGAAAAATCCTAGTGAAGGAAAAAGAGTACACATATTTAGTAATACGCATTGCTATGTGCCTCATTAAAAACCTTATAAGGAAAACCTCTTGGGAAAAAACCTTAGTAAGGGAAAAAGAGTGCATCGCATATTTTACTCCCCCTAATGGAAACCTTGTTTCAAATATTTGAGTCTCCGCATTTCAATCTTGTATACCATCTTTTCAAAAGTTGAAATTGGCAAAGATTTAGTGAATAAATCTGCTGGATTATCACTTGAACGGATTTGTCGCACATCAATGTCACCATTTTTCTGAAGGTCATGTGTGTAGAACAATTTTGGTGAAATATGCTTCGTTCTATCTCTTTTTATAAATCCTCCCTTCAATTGGGCTATGCATGCAGCATTGTCTTCATATATAATTGTGGGTCTTTTTTCACATTCCAAACCACATTTTTCTCGAATAAAATGAATTATTCATCTCAACCATACGCATTCCCTACTTGCTTCGTAAATAGCTATTATCTCAGCGTGATTTGAAGAAGTAGCAACAATAGATTGCTTTGTGGAGCGCCATGATATGACAGTACCTCCATACGTAAATACATATCCGGTTTGAGATCGAGCTTTATGGGGATCGGATAAATAACCTGCATCTGCATAACCAACAAGATCCTGCACTATCTTTGTTAGCATAAAACAAACCCATATCAAAAGTTCCCCTTGAATATCGCAATATATGCTTAATCCCGTTCCAATGTCTCCGTGTAGGAGAAGAGCTATATATTGCTAGTAAATTAACAGAAAATGCTATGTCAGGCCTTGTAGCATTAGCAAGATACATTAGTGCACCAATTGCACTAAGATACGGTACTTCGGGACCAAGGAGTTCCTCGTCCTCTTCTGGAGGTCGGAACACATCATTATTCACTTCAAGTGATCGAACAACCATTGGTGTACTCAATGGGTGTGCTTTGTCCATGTAAAAGCGTTTTAAGACCCTTTCTATATGGGCAGATTGATGGATAAACATCCCTTCTGCTAAATGTTCAATTTGCAGACCAAGACAAAGTTTTGTCTTTCCAAGATCTTTCATCTCAAATTCTTTTTTAAGATATTCAATTACCTTTTGGAGCTCTTCTGGAGTTCCAACAAGATTTATGTCATCAACATAAACAACAAGTATAACAAATTCGGATGCCATTTTCTTTATAAAAATGCATAGACAAACAACATCATTTATGTAACCTTATTTCAGTAAATATTCACTAAGGCGATTATACCACATGCGCCCGGATTGCTTTAAACCATACAAAGATCTTTGTAATCTAATTGAATACATTTCCTGAGATTTTGCTTCAGGCATTTTAAATCCTTCAGGGATTTTCATATAAATTTCATTATCAAGTGAACCGTACAGATAAGTTGTAACTACATCCATTAGATGTATTTCAAGCTTTTCATGTAGTGCTAAACTGATGAGATATCGAAATGTTATGGCATCCATAACAGGTGAATATGTTTCATTAAAATCGACTCCAGGTCGTTGTGAGAATCCTTGTGCAACAAGGCGAGCTTTATATCTTTCAACTTCATTTTTATCATTCCTTTTTCGCACAAAAACCCATTTATGACCAACTGATTTTATACCAGCAGGTGTTTGGACAACTTGTCCAAATACCTCTCTTTTAGCAAGTGGCTTCAATTCCAATTGAATTTCCTCTTGCCATTTGGCCAATCAGATTTTTGTCGACATTCTTCGATAGATCGAGGTTCAAGATCCTCACTATCTTTCATAATATTAAGTGCGATATATGCAAAAATATTATCCACCACTATTTCAGAACGATTTAAATTAATCCCATCACCGGTCGAACTTATTAAAAGTTCTTCACTTACCTGAGCTTCGGGTTCGTTGATTTCTTCAGGAATCTCATAACTAATTAGATCTTGGGTCTCTTCAGGAGATCCCTTCATAGTATCATTTTGATCATTTGCCGATTTTCTTTTTCGAGGATTTCGATCCTTAGAACCCAGAGGCCTACCACGCTTCAGGCGTGCTTTAGGTTCACTAGCTCTTATGCTAGTAGATGGTCCTACTGGAACATCAATTCGGATAGGCACATTCTCTGCAGGGATATGTGACTTAGTTATCCTTTTCAAATCAGTAAATGCATCTGGCATTTGATTTGCTATATTCTATAAATGGATGATCTTCTGGACCTCCTGATTACATATAGGGGTACGTGGATCAAAGTGAGATAATGATGAAACTTTCCATGCAATTTCTCTTTTGATTTCCTTTTTCTCTCCCCCTAATTGTGGGAAATTTGTTTCATTAATGTGATGACCCAAAGGGTCATCACTTATTTTATTAATCATTTCGATCTTCTGATGTCTTGAAAAGCTCATTATAGTTGCCTCAATTTGCGTGCACAGTTCAGGCGCGAAGCTGGAAATTTTTTATGTTGAAATATGTGAAATATGTGAAAAATTTGAAGAATTTTGATATTAATATTGATATGGTTGACTTTGGTCAACATTATTGGTAAACGGACCCGGACCCATGATTTGACGGTCTCAGAAAATCCGTAGAAAATATGGAACTTGGGCGTATGCCCGGAATTGAAATCCGAGGTCTAGAACCCCGGTAAAAGAATTTTTCTGTTAAATTATTTTCTGAAAATGTTTAAGGAAAATGAAACTGAAATTTAATTAAAAAGTAGCGATATCGGGCTCGTATTTTGGTTCCGACGCCCGGTACAGGTCATATATGTTGGTTAAGCGCTTCCTGTAAAGTTTGGTTGAAAACGGACGTCGTTTGACATGTTTTGGCTTTAAATTGGAAGTTTTGGAAGTTATGAAATTTTGAAAGAATTCTTGAGTTTTAAGGCTCAATTCCTTGATTCTAATGTTATTTTGGCGATTTGATCGTGCGAGCAAGTTCGTATGATGTTTTTGAGTCAGTGTACATACTTGGTTTGAATCCCCGAGGGCTCGGGTGAGTTTCGGATAGGTAACGGGATGATTTTGGACTTGGAAATGCAGCAGAAATTCTGCAATTTTTGCACAGAGATTTTCTTCTATGCGATCGCATAAGTGTAGTTGCGATCGCGTAGAGCAAAATTTAGGAGTCCTGAAAATCCTTCTATGCGATCGCATTATTGTTCCTGCGATTGCATAGCTTGCCATTTTTCCTTTACGCGATCGCATACCATGTAATGCGATCGCATTGTGTAAAAAGCCAGCCGCCTATTTCTCTTCTATGTGATCGCACAGTGTGTCCTGCGATCGCATAAGGTAGCCTGCCCATTCAATGCGATCGCAGCTTCTTCAATGCGATCGCAGAGTACAAATGACCTTACTCTATGCGATCGCATCAATAGCTCCGCGATCGCATAGAACAAATTTATGCCCAGTGAATTTAATCCCAAAACAGAACAGAAACGGGATAAAAATCCCATTTCTGTTCAACTCTTTTCTCCACAGCTCCTTGGGTGATTTTTGAGCGTTCTTATCAAACTTCTTGGGTAAGTGATTCTTAACTCGTTTTCTTCATTTTCCATCAATATTATTTGAATTCCTAAGCCTAAATAGGTGTAAATGGGTAGAAAAACTAGAGAATTGAGTATAGTAAGGGTTTTCAAAGAATTTGCGATCTAGACTTCGTTTTGGAGTCAAACTTAAGAACAAATTGTATATTTGAACTCATGGATGATTGGGTGAATTTATTTTGGCTCGAAACTTGAGTTTCGATTATGTGGGCCCGGGGTCGATTTTTACTATTCCGGGCAGAATATTGTAAAAATCATATTTAGCTATATGAACTAGTTTGTTAAGTAGAATTGATGATATTAAATCAATTGTGTATAGATACGATTGGATTGGAGCCAAATTCGAAAGGAAAAGGCATTGCTACGGATTGAATCGTTCGTAAACTTTCGAGGTAAGTGTTTGTTCTATCCTAGCTTGAGGGAATATGGATTGAGTTTATGTGTAAATTGTGATATGTGGAGTCCGGCGTATAGGCATGGTGACGAGTACCTATACGTTGGGGATCGAGCATGACCGTGAGTCTTAAAAATGGATTAAATTCTTATTAATCCTAAGTGATTATGTGAAGGGAAATTATTATTGGTATTACACCGGTAATAGAGGTAAATTGTTGATTCATTATCATTTATTGGTTTTAGACCGGTAAAGTACTTATAAATTGTTCATTAAGAGTTATTGGTATTACACCGGTAACGGGGATGTCTCGTTGATTTATTATCATTTATTGGTTTTGCACCGGTAATATAAATATTGTTAAAGTGAAGATTATTAGTTTAATACCGGTAATACTTTTATATACTCACTGTTGATCAGAGATTATTGGCTTAATGCCGGTAATATACATTATTAAAGAATTGGGATCGTGTGGTGCGCCGACCACTTTTATGATAAGAAATGGGATCGTGTGGCACGCCGACCACAAAGTGATTTGAATCTTGGCATTGGCCATAGTTGCCGGTAGCCTATTGTTATGTTTGAGAGCGGGTGGTACGCCTACCACAAGATATAACTTATTGTTATGTTTGGGAGCGGGTGGTACGCCTACCACAAGATATAACCTATTATTACATTTGGGAGCGGGTGGTACGCCTACCACAAGATATGAAATGAAAAATGAATTGAGACATGAAAATAAGATTTGTTCCATTGATCAGATTACTCCGGATATTGTAAGATATTGACTGTTATTTTAGATCAGATTTCTTTCCTTATAAACGTTCGATAACGTTTTCTGTTGTTGTATATGTATATATATTTCAACTGTACAGGTTTATGTGGGTGATTGGCCGTAGTCTCGTCACTACTTCATCGGGATAGGCCAGGCACTTACCGGCACATGGGGTCGGTTGTGCTGATAATATACTCTGCGCTCTTTTTGCGCAAATACAGGTTACGGACAGTAGCAGCAGCAGTAGCACGATTGTGGATATTCCGACTATTGAGACTACGAGGTAGCCTTGCAGGCGTCCGCAGGACCCGTTGTCTCCTCTATCTATGTATTTCATTCTGTTATCTCATGTATTCGAGATACATAGCTTATAATTCTTTCAGACGATTATGTGTATTATTCTTAGAAGTTCGTGAGTATTGTGACACCAATCTTGGGTAGTGTATCATATTTGATAAAATTGACTAAGTCTTCCGCTAAGTTTAATTATTCCGCTGTAATTATATGATTTTATTTAAAGTCTTAAAAAGAGATTTGTAACTAATGAACAATGTAAGTAACAGTTGGCTTGCCTAGCTTCCACTAGTAGGCGCCATCATGACTTCCGATGGTGGGAAATCCGGGTCGTGACAATCAAACCGATAATCTGCAAATCGAGCAGTAAATAAATCTCCTCTCAATGGTTCAAGATAGCGAATAATAGAGGGTGATTCAAACCCAACATATATTCATATCCTTCTTTGTGGTCCCATTTTACTGCGCTGTGGTGGTGCTACTGGCACATATACAACACATCCAAAAATTCGTAAATGTGCAATATTTGGTTCATGACCAAAAACTAATTGTGACGGAGAATATTTATTGTAATATATCGGTATGAGACGAATAAGTGATGCTGCATGCAAGATAGCATGGCCCCAAACAGTAGTGGGCAATTTCGTTTTCATAAGTAGTGGTCTTGCTATCAATTGTAGGCGTTTAATAAATGACTCTGTAAGGCCATTTTGAGTATGAACATAAGCTACATGATGTTCAACTTTTATCCCAACTGATAAACAATAATCATCAAAAGCTTGAGATGAGAATTCTCCGGCATTATCGAGGCGAATAGCCTTTATAGGATAATCTCAGAATTGTGCCCTTAATCGAATTATTTGGGCTAATAGCTTTGCAAACGCCAGGTTGCGAGATGATAATAGGCGCACATGAGACCATCTTAAAGATGCATCTATTAGGACCAAAAAATATCTAAACAACTCACTTGGTGGGTGAATAGGTCCACATATATCCCCATATATACGCTCTAAAAAGGCAGGGGATTCAATGACAACCTTCATTGGTGATGGTCTAGTGATTAGTTTGCCTTGATAACAAGCATCACAACAAAATTCGTTATTCGTAAGAATCTTTAGGTTCTTTAACGGGTTCCCACTCGAATTTTTAGTAATTCGTCTCATCATTATTGATCTAGGATGGCCCAAACGGCCATGCCAAAGCACAAAAGTATTTGAATCCGTAAACTTCTGGTTTACGATAGAGTGTGCTTCAACTGTACTAATTTTTGAATAGTATAAGCCAGAAGATAAAGTTGGTAACTTTTCTACAATGCATTTCTGGCCAGAAGTATTCTTTGTAATACAAAGATATTCCATGTTCATTTCATTTATTGTCTCATCATGATACCCATTTCGGCGGATATCTATAAAACTCAATAAGTTTCTTCGGGACTTGGAGGAGAATAATGCATTATCTATAATAAGTTTTGTTCCCTTAGACAAAAAGATAGTGGCTCTTCCGAAGCCTTCAATCAAACTTATATTACCAGGAATTGTTGAAACATTTGCTTTTTCCTTATGCAAATAAGAAAAATATTTCTGATCCCTGAATATGGTATGAGTTGTTCCACTATCAATAACACAAATATCTTCATGATTTGTCTTTGATCCAAACATAATTTGAGGATTATCCATATTCTTCAAAATGACATAAATAAAACATATTATAGCAAACATCAAAACATAACTTTTATTTATGTACAACAATCACATAATCATACTATCTAATACGAACAACATAAATTAAAATATTTATATTTCTGCAGATTCACTGCCGATTACATGACTTGTTTCTCCTTCTGGGAGTGCAAAGTAATCAGCTACATCTAAATGCATGAAGTCAAAATTATCTTCAGATATAAAATTTGCTTCAGCATTTTTCTCTGTCTTTTTCAAGGAGGCTTGATAAAGCTCAACCAGATGCTTTGGCGTACGACAGGTACGTGACCAGTGCCCTTTTCCTCCACATCTATAACATGCACTTTCAATATTTCGTGCTTGCACCGCTTCATGCTTTTGTTCCTTCATTTCCACTGCTGGTGGCGAGGAGGGTTCTTTGGTGCATTATTATTACCATGATTGGGATTTCTTCCCCGACCACGGCCATGACCACGACTTCTTCCACGTTTGGCTTGGTGGAAGTTCGTCTCATTCACTTCAGGGAATGGACAAGAACCAGTAGGTCGACTTTCATGGTTTTTCATTAATAGCCCATTATGTTGCTCGGCTATAAGATGTGAGATAAGTTCAGAATACCTTTTAAATTCCATCTCTCGATATTGCTGCTGCAGGAGCATATTCGAGGCATGAAAAATGGTAAATGTTTTCTCCAACAAATCAGAATCAGTAATATTATCACCACATACTTTTAGTTGGGAAATAATTCTGAACATAGCGGAATTATACTCATTAATAGATTTAAAATCTTGTAGCCTTAGATGAGTCCAATCATATCGTGCATGTGGAAGAACGACCATCTTCAGGTGGTCATATATATCTTTTAAATTATTCCACAGTATGACTGGATCTTTAACAACAAGATATTCCATTTTCAGGCCTTCATCAAGGTGATGACGTATGAATATCATTGCTTTGGCACGGTCTTGGTTTGATGCCTGATTTTTATCACGGATGGTGTCTGCCAGACCCATCGCATCAAGATGAATTTCAGTATCAAGCACCCAAGACATATAGCTTTTGCCCGATATATCTAGGGCTACAAATTCAAGTTTAGAAAGATTTGACATTATTTAATAAAAGAAAGTTCTTACCTCAGATACTTTCAAAATATTTGCTCGATATGGCAGAGTCTCGTGCTGATAACGTGTTATAAGATAAATACTGTAAAGTAAAGACAAGATATAGAGAGAGACTGATATATTATTCGAATTAAAACTGATGTACATAATGAAATGAAAACCCTTCTATTTATAGAAGAAAGGAAGCTGCTGTATAAACTGCTACTGCAAGCTGCTGTGTAAGCTACTACAAGCTGCTACTGCAAGCTGCTACTCCAAGCTGTTGTGTAAGCTACTACAAGCTGGTGTGTAAGCTGCTAATATATCCGATATGGATAATCTTCTACCGAGGGTAATGTTTATCCATAATCGGATACTGAAAGGATAAACTTATTATACCTGGTATGGATAATCTTCTACCAGGGGTAATGTTTATCCATAACCGGGTACCGAAATGATAAGCTTCTTGAGGAGGCTTATTTCCAATAGAGTACTAAATAGATAAACATATTTACGGCGGAGTCACATACGGATAAGCTTCTTCAGGAAGCTTATTTACAACGGAGTATGAACATCCATAATATAATATATTTATAACAATCTCAACACTAGTTAGCCCATCCTCTACAAGGTATAAGTTATTCCGGTACTAATTTAAATTCTGAGATAACTTTATTAGATTTGCTAATCGAACGAAGTATTAAAGTGACATTAATTTTTTATACTAGTATTATATCTTTTTATAGCTCGTACCAAATGATTCTTAATCCTAAATACATAGGTAGTGTTATGAAATAATAAAAGAAGAAGAACAATATTGCAGAGAAAGAGAGAGAGGGAATTCTTATTGAATTTTGGAATGATTTACAATGGAATAGAACCCTCTATTTATAGGAGAAATATGACTTAGTCACAAAGTAAAACTCTCCACAAGATAGACATTCACTCCAAATAGAATTCTATTCTTAACACTCCCCCTTGAATGTCTACTCAATAAGTAATGTGCCTCATTAAAACCTTAACTAAAATAAAACCCAATGGGAAAAAAATCTAGAAAAGGAAAAAGAGTACACATATCTAATAATACGCCTTTTGGTTGCCTCGTTAAAAACCTCGCAAGGAAAACCCCAGTGGGACAAAACCTTGTAAGGGAAAAAGAGTGCAACGCGCATTAACTCCCCCGATGAGAGCATCAATTCACATCCTTAGCCCTTCGCATCCCAATATTGTACACTAGCTTCTTGAAGGTTGACGTCGACAAAGTTTTTATATCAGTTTCAATGTATTTTCATAATGACATAACATATAGATCTCTTCATTCATATATTCAAGTACTTGAATCTCTCATGAGATTTTATGAAGTGTTATGTCATGTGATCTTCTAGATCACTTGCCTCCTTTATTATGATCATTTTGATCATTTGCTCACCTTCTTTATCAAGAAGTTTATTTGAAACCGAATTGTCTATACGCTTTAAGCTAACCATAGACTTTGTCCGTCTAGGACTTAATATGAGCATTTGCAATGAGAATATAGTTACTTTATTTGGGTAAGCAAATGCGTCCGGCATGCTTTGCAATAAATTGCACATGAATTATCCTTTTATGAACTTCAAGTTCATATTATTTTATTCGAGGATCTAGATGTATAAATGATAATTCATTCCATGTAACTTTTTCTCAACTGTTGTATCTTATCTCCCCCTCATGTTAGAAAAACTAACTTGTTTCCTCAACTCTGAGAACTCATCTTTGTGTGTTATGGTGTTAATCAAAATATACACCGCACATCAATAATAATAAGATGGAATTATTTGGTTCCTGACCCTGAACCACTTGTGAGGGGAGAATGTAATATGCTTTCGTATATATTCTATATCAAATTGATATAGATAACTTTGTTCTCATAAGCAATAGTTTAGCTATTAAGTGGAGGCACTCAATAAATCATTTTGCTAAACCAGTTGTGATGTAAACCAACTTATCAAGATGAACTTCTTGAATAGAAAGTCTGGAATATGCTCTAAATTAAATTATTGAGCAAGTTACCTCGCACACACCGGCCAGGTTGCGGGTTAATAATAATTGCACATGTAACCATCTCATAGATGCATCTTATGTGGTATACATGGCGGGTGAATGGGCCCATATTCACCTTTGATATTTCCAGCATTCATGGGATTCAATCCCACTTATAGTTGGTATATTAATTAATGAGAACATGCACATAAAAGAATTCGTAAAGAACTTTCTGGTTCTTTAATATTTACCCATGTGAATTCTCTTTATTTTTGCACATCACACTTAAATTGATATGGGTAAATCAATTATGCCAACTGAATAAATTATCAATATTGATAAATTTCAGATTTACACCATGATGTGTGCAATTATGAATAAACTCCAAGTTTATTATGATATGTGTTTTATATCAATAAAATATCTACTTCATTGTGGTATTCTTTGTTTATGTAGTACAAATTGGAGATAAAGCGGGTAGCTTTTTACATACATATTATCCCGCTACAAGTTGTAGTAATAGAACATATTAAATCTTTCCTTTATTTATAGTCTCAATATAATCAACCGCTTTCGCGTATACTTTGGAAACTGAATAAGTTTCTTTGAGACGTACTACAACACAATACCTTATTGGTAATTAATTGTCTTTCTCCAAAATAGTAATAATTGGCTCTTCCAGAGCTCTCAATTAATTTTGTACTACCACAGATCCATCAACATCCATGTGGTGAATATCCCTTTTAAAGAGAAAGTTATACCATTATGGCCATGGTCAAAATAATATGCAAGATCTGTTTCTTGCATTATCGTTGACTTTTAATAATCACAATGCCAAAATATTTTGGCGTACAATAGGTACGTGACCAATGACCATTCATGTCATAATAATGACATTATTTATGGTATCATCTCAAACCTTCTTCTAGAGGTGAGTGTGGTATATTCACTACCACTAGCACTTTCATATTCTCTGAAGAATGAATATGTATTCATAAGTAAGATGTTGTCACATTCACATCATGAATGGACTATAATCATCTATATGTGCTTTATAAAATCTCATGTCAAATCGATGACAAATATTACTTTCACAGAGTGAAGGATTATTTTGAGAATACTTATTGTTCTCATTACCACAATGATGCCGATATAACTTGGTCTATTGCCACGTCCATATCCATTGATTATTCATGGTAATAATTTTGTCTTCTTTCAGATTTATTACATACTGCTATCACATTCTCTAAAGGGAATGAGAATGGAGCAAATTCAATGGGACGGGTTTTCAATTCTTTGCCCACAATTATACATGAATTTAATCACGACAAGACATAAAAATTTTACTACTTCATGTGGGTGTAATTTCTTAAAAACTCCATTAGAGTTATAATCAAACTTTGTTGTCTCTGCCTGTATATAAAATCAAATTATAGAATTTCAAGAATTTGAAAGAGAAAAGTAAAATACTTACCTTAAATCCAGAATTTTAATCATGAAGGAAGTTCATGAAATAATTGACAATCATTATGCTCAATCTCAAAGTTTCTACTCAATTGGTTAGAGTCTCGTGCTGATAACGTGTTATGAAATAATAAAAGAAGAAGAACAATATTGCAGAGAAAGAGAGATTGAGGAAATTCTTATTGAATTTTGGGATGATTTACAATGGGGTAAGACCACTCTATTTATAGGAGAAATATGACTTAATCACAAAGTAAAACTCTCCACAAGATAGACATTCACTCCAAATAGAATTATATTCTTAACAGGTAGTATATTTTTATATTTATTTATTATTCAAATTCACCGCTTCACTCTCTTCCTTCTCAAACACACTTTCACATTCAAACCCAACAAATCCGCCACTTTAGTATTATTTGTACTGCTGCTACTCAGTACTCCAGTACTTGTATTAATCCCTCACTCCTCGGAATCTCTTCATTTTCCCGCTACTCTTTCTCTCTCTAAAAATCTGAATCTTAAACCCTAATTCACAGTAAACGGTCCGTTTCATATAATTCTACTTCGCTTTATCCATCTCTCTCTGCCTTTAGGTACATGTTTCTGTATATATAGCTTTTGTCTTGTCTCCCTCCCTTGTTTATTTGACGGTTTCGTAACAATTCAAGTGTTTTTTCTGGATTTTTCTCCAAATCTTATTCATTTCTGTTATGTTTTAAGTTTTTTATTTTTTCCTGATTCTTGCTGTTTTTAAGGTGATAATTCTCTTTGTTGTAAACTTTTTGATCATGTTCCTTTGCTGATAAAATGCTAGTGCAAAGTTTTGATCTTTGTTGATTTGAATTTTGTTTTTGTAATTAAAAATGAAAAAATGCATTTTTTGTGGATTTTATTAGTTGTCCAGGAGGACCTTTAATCAATGAAATTGGAACTATAGGAGGAAGATTAGTATGACGACTAGATGAAAATGTTATGCATAAATTGATTTGGAGAGGATACAAGTGATTTGCGTAGCGGATGCTTACTAGTTTGGGATCAAGGCGGAGTTGATTGGTTGATTAGTTCTTGAGGAGCACACAAATTCGTATTCTGTTTGAAAAAGAAGTTTCTCCTTTTTCGTGTGTAATTAGTAGCTCTTGTCTCTCCCAAGTCTAGATAAAAGAAGAGGGTCCTTTTGGTTGACGGCTAGTGTAAAGATAGTGTAAATTATACTGAATTGTTTGGCCCAATGTAGGTGTGCCTACAGACGTGTATAGAATAAAATGGATAGATTCCTATTGCCAACCCTTACTTGGCACTGGGCATGGCTGCTGTTTTTCTCATCTGCACTCGGAAATTGTTCCTATGGAAGTTGAGTGTGTAGCTAATATATAATTGGTCTTATTGCTAGTAATTTTCAGTGTGAGGATATCTTTTTGCTGCAAGATCATGATACAAGTTAAGGAGGAATCTCAGACTCTGGACTTTGGTGGATTTGCTTCTTGTTCATCTTTCTCTGATAGCAGTTACGAGGCTAGCACTCCAAGATACTCCTCCGAACCTGGGTAAGCTGAAAACTTTTGATTTGCTTTTGATCATGAAGTTGGCCTCAAATAAGGCCATTGAAGTAAGTGGTTGATTGATGTTATTTAGTTTTCACTTCATTTTTGTAAATCCTATTTCAGTTCTAGTTATCGAAGGAGCTCAGGTCCAACTAAACGTTCTTCCCAGGCAGGCTGGACGGAAGAAGAGGTAATGCTAGTCGCTGGAGCTCGTGTTGTCCCTCTTTATATGTTAAAATTTAAGAGCATTACTTCTCTACCAAAGCTTCCTGTGTACTTGTATGATGAATTTCTATAACCTTGTGAGTGTCTCCATGATAGTTAGGTACTTATACAATTATCTATACGAGTTGTCATGTCCTTTTTCCTTTTCGTTTCTTTGAGGCTTGTGGTTGCTTAGGATGTATTGAGCAAATGAAAGGATAAATATAGAACTTTGTTAGTCAGAATTCCAGTTCCATTTGTTCATTTTTACTATTTCCATAGGCTCGATTATGTTGATCCAAATATTTCTTGCTTCTTATTCCTTTCACAGGATAATCTGTTGACTGAAGTGGTGAAAAGGTTCAAAGGGAGAAACTGGAAAAAAATAGGTAAGACACCATTTATTCTGCCACGCTCTATACTTTTCAGCTAAACCACAACGACCTTTACTTTTTGCTCCTAGTCGCTTTATGACCTGTGTCCTGCCCCAGGATACGGTAATCTGGGGCAAGCATAGGGAAATGGCTTGCGTGGGGAAATATCTGTATGAGTGTTTTTTAGTACCTTAGAACACCAGCACTTCTGTTCCCAGGCATTTGCTGCCTCTTAAGTTATCTCCTTTTACCATAAAAGTAACAACAAAACACGTTGACTCTGGTTATTGAGTTAACGAACTATCTGCACTATGAAAATTACATACATGAAAGAAGTTCATTATCTACCATTACTCAGTAGGTGAAAGGAAACAATTTTAGGAAGCCTCTATAATCTGCCTTTCTTTCAATCCTTTTTGGTACAATTGAAACGCTAGCATTTTTGAATACCTGGGTATGTCATGGAGTGACTTATACTGTTGTGTCCATGAACAAAAACGTTTTTTGTGATTGTATTGTGTTCTCTTTTGTTCTATAGCTGAGTGCATGAATGGAAGGACTGATGTGCAGTGCTTGCATCGCTGGCAGAAAGTTCTGAATCCTGAGCTTGTAAAGGGTCCTTGGTCTAAGGAGGTACTAATCGATTTTACAACCGTTGGTTCGCTTGGAATTCAATTTCTATATTTCAAGACTATAATTATTAAGACAGTTGTTCTTTTCCTTTTGGAATTTCAGGAGGATGACCTGATTATTGAGTTAGTTGAGAAATATGGCTGTAAGAAGTGGTCTTTTATTGCTAAGTCTTTGCCTGGTCGCATTGGCAAGCAGTGTCGGGAAAGGTCAGTTTCCAACTCTGCCTAAATCTGTTGCTATGCAACAGTTAATTTTATGTTTTCATATCTCCGGTTAATTTACATGCTCATAAAATCATTACTTGTAAAATGCTTCCTGGAATGTATGTCATTAGTCTACTTACAGAATTCTTTCCTTTCCTTGAGAACTCATTTTTCTCTTTTGGCATTCAGGTATCATATCTGTCTTAGTTTCACTTAGCCCTATTGGATTTTCTTTCCTTTGAAAGCACTTCTTGTTTACTTCCTTTTTGCTGTTGTTTGATGTTATGTTGTTTCTTTTCAAAACAGTCAATCAATCAACTATGCCTCAATTCCATACTAGTCGGGATTCGCTATATGAAAATACGTAGTTTATATGAAAATCCGTAATATACTTTGTGGCACACCCCTCCTTTATCTGGATTCAGACGTGCTATTTTTTGCTCATAGGCATAGTTTTGTATGTTTTTAAGTGAATAAGAAAAAGCATGACAACCGGGAGCAACCAAATGTTTGATTACTGTAATTTACTGGTGATTGCTTTGTTGAATTTTGTAGTTAAAGGAGACCCGCCGCTCCATGTTCTGTTCTAATTGAAAAAAGAAACATGTCATTGATTGATTATTGCAATTTATTATACTTGTTGCAATCTGCTATGTAAAGTTGTAAACTTATGTTGATATTATCCTTGGATATCACAGGTGGCACAACCATCTTGACCCAACCATAAAAAGAGATTCTTGGACTGAACAGGAAGAATCAGTCTTGTGCCACTATCACCAAATATATGGGAACAAGTGGGCAGAAATTGCGAGGTTTCTGCCTGGAAGGTAAGCTAGAAAAGCTATTTCTTCAATTATGTATAAGGGTGTTTGATGTAGAGAAATCTTTGGGCATTCCCTAGATCAAGTAATTTGCAAAATCTATCCCCCTTTCATACCAATGAGTACATGGTGCTAATTTGCTATCAATACTAAAAGAGTGATATATCTCTTATGCCAAATCAAACACAACTTTTTGATTTTTAAGATTTATCAGTACATTGCTTAAAGAGGGTAGTAAATTTGAACACTGGTGGAGCTTTTTTCAAGGGGCATAAGTAGATAATAATAAAAGGTTCAAATTACCTTTGAAGTATTTTACTTGTCTTACATTTTCCCTCCGTTCAGTTTTTTTCGGTCCATGAGAGCCCGCACTTTTAACCTTTTGGCTTATAGGTAAACATGGTATATTTGGTCCCCTTCACTTTTGCTTCTCTATCTTGTTCTCCAGTTCCGCTTCCACCTGGACTTAGCAATCCATTTCTCCCAATATGGTTTCTTATTTTACTTCTTGAAGCTCAAACCATTCTATTACTAGCACTCTTTTAGCATCTCTTTTTATCAAATCAAAATGGGAAAAAGTTTGCAACTTGTAGTAATAGGTTAAGTTTTATTTTCCAAAAGATTAACTGATATGAGTCCAATCTAACTTTGAAAAGGTTGACCCTGCAAGCAAGTTAGAACAACCAAAGGGGACAGAGATAGTAATAGTGTGATAGCTCCTCGGGGAAGTAGTTTAGATATTCTTAGATATGTAACTATACATTAAGGACACTATGTGCACCCTGTTTCATCCGGAGGTTCGACGTTCTTTTGTGCAATTACCTAGAGTATTAGATGCATCAATTTCATCTTTCTTCCTTCCTTCCTTCCTTTACTCCTCTTCTTCTTGCCCTCCCTGAACCAAGGGTCTATTGGAAACAACTTCTTTACCTGCATTAGGTAGGGTTAAGGTCTGCGTACAGACTACCCTCCCTAGACCCCACTTGTTGGGATCAAACTCGGTTTTTTGTTGTTGTTGCTGTTGTTGTACTAGATGCATCAATTTTATCTAACAAGCCAAGTTCTTAATATATGATGATTACTCTAAACTGAATTTCTTGTTCTAAGATTGACGCATGCTATTTGATTCATTCACCGAAGTAATATATTTCCTTGCTGATCTATTTTCCATTTGGACCTCTCGCAGGACTGATAATGCAATTAAAAATCATTGGAATTCTTCAGTAAAGAAAAGATCAAACTTGAATTTGCTAAGTAGGTTAGTGCCGGATACCGAAAGTGAGGGATCTCCTAATTTCTCTTGTGACAAAAAAAAGCTAGAGATCAAGAAGCATCCATTACAAGCTCAAAATGCAGAACAAACAATATTTTTAGGTGAGCAGACAGGATTGGATAATGCTGCTGTTGCTTTGTCAACTGATCTGAGAATTGGATATGCTTATTCTGCTGGAAATGCTTTTCACAAGGATACTTCTTTATTTGGAGCTTGTATATCATCAGAAGAAAATGTGAGTGATCTGATAAAGCCACTTGGTGGAATACAATTTGGCAAGGCAGATGTTCTTCCGATTGGTGAGACAGATAAACCATGCCAATCCAATTTAAGTCGCACTAAAATATCATATCCACTCTCAGCCTCTTCTTCAGATTTTCCTTTGGATCAGTTGCACCACACAAGATGGAGTACTTCTCAAGTTGAGGCTGTTCGTCCTACTACTTTTGGGTGCATGTATGAATCTCCCAAAAGGTCTAGGAACGACGCTGTTAATGATCCTGACCATGATTTTTTGAGTTTGTCATTGGCTAGCTTTACTGAGGTTCATTCCCAAAGTAACAAGAAGAATAAAGCATATGACACACAATCTTCTTTGGGTCTCAAGCAGCAGGGCTCCTTGTATTATGAACCACCACAGTTAAAGGACTTGCTGATTCCTTTAACAGATGAAAACCTTAGTAGAGGCAACCTTATCAGGCAAAAAAATGGTCATCCATTTTGCTCTACACCTCCTAGTCTTAAATTAACAGTCTCTGCTAATGGTAGCAGTCCAGAATCTGTCTTAAGGAATTCCGCAATGAGTTACACAGGAACTCCTTCAATCATAAGAAAGAAGAATTCCAGATTTCCCGAATCTGCGACTCATTCTAGTTGCACAGGCACCACCACTCCCACACATAATTTCCCAAGAGCTTCTGACAGGGAAGACACCTCAAACCTGAAGGACGGATTTTCTGGGTGTAAATCATCAGTTTCAGGAAAATCTCTTGGAAGACGGTTGGAATATGCCTTTGATATGGAATGGGATGCCTCTAGATGTTGCACACCAGTTTCTGCAGCTTCACCTTGTGCACTTAGACTTGGTGCTAATACGATGCTGACACCATAAAAAGGTATAATTATAAGTAGAGAAGCAGTTCTTTCTTTATCTTCAGCTTTTGCTGCTTAGTTTGAGAAAATATTATTTATTTGTTTGATAAAGAGAATACTGCTATTATTTTTGGGAGCTTGAACTCTAGAATAGTATCATTGTTATGCTAGTTCGGTTAGACAGCTTGAACTGATCTGACAAGTCTGCAAGAGATCTTAACCGTACCTCTTATAAATGGGTGTGTGTGATTGCACTGCTTTCCCATGTTAGTATATTTTAAGCAGTTACACTTTCGAAATTAGTACAATAGACCCTTGTGGTCCAGCCTTCCCCGTATCCCGCGCATAGCGGGAGCTTAGTGCACCGGGCTGCCCTTTTTTACTTTCGAAATTAGCAGGATGTAAACATTGCTATTTTTTCCACATAGCAAGGTGATGGATGCTTTCAGTTATTTGAAATTCTTATCTGATGCTTCTTAGGCTCCTTGTATTGGATGAGTAGAACATAAGGGAACTATTGGGCTTATAGTGTTGTCTCAAAGAATCTTGAGCCTGCAGGTTTCATGACTTAAAAATTGATTCTAGGATAAGCTTTCGTGCACACGCCTTTGGAACAAAATGGCTATATTCATTACATTATTCTCTTTGTTTTTATTTCTGCGTTTATTCATTTTCAAATCTGAAGGGCGGAAGCGGTATGTGTATAGGGTGCATGGGCATGACCATTGCCTTATATTCCATTCTTTACTTTTAAAGCTGAAAAAATGGTGTTTTCAGAAGTGGTGACATAGGTATACTGTATACATGCATATACCATGACTCCACATAATATATTCCTGCCTAAATGTTCATCTTTCGACCCTCTACAGATTATACTGGTATTAGTGGGTCTTTGACTAGGAACCATTTTGAATTTGGATCTTGACATGTCTGTGGTTTTTAACCGTAGGCAATTTGCCAAATAGTTGGTGGGCTTATGTGAATTAGGTCGTGTGGCTGGTGGTTTCAGGATCTCATAGAAAATGCTTCTTTTATGCCTCGGGTGTTTGTATTATAATTTTCATTTTTTGGTATTTAGGATTAATTCTGAGGATCAGTCTGGAGAGGCTTTTGTTGTAGCATCACAAGCTGGTATTGAGTCTCTTCTCGCATTTGCTTTTAAAGTTGTTGCTAGTTTTCCTATTCTGTATGGTGTTGCATATTAAACTACCGTTTTTGAATTGCAGTCAGATCATATGATCTGATGGATTGATCGGGTACTTCTTCAAGGCATGACAATCTTTTAGGAAATAAAATTTCAATAAAACAATGACATGCTGAGCCACTTTGAGAAGGCCAAGTTAAAGCTGAGAATTAGTTGGAAATGGAAGTTGTAATTTTGGCAGTCACAAAAACCTTGTGACTCAGTTGTGAGCTTATGGGACTAATGAGAAACTATGGCAAAAAGCTACAAACTACATGAGCATGGAAATTTGTTGGCTAACTCTTGTTTTGGGAGTTGCCCCTAATTCTATATGGATGTAATATTATAATTTGATTTTTCCGTGCCTTGCTTCAGAAATTTGGCGAAGGAAGGATTTGTAAATATGCATTTAAATCAATTGCCTTTAGTTCTGTGGCGTGTTGTTACGTGGTTGCAAAAGTTGTGTTTCTAATGCTCGATTTGTCGATCCAAAAAGAAACTGAGTTTGGATAATTCATTACCCATTTAGTGAAGCATAGTTAGAAAATGTTTGATAAGATCATAGTATCAAACACTGATAGGAGTCAGACCTACGAAGTATCGGGCAGGTAATTAGTCATGAAATGATGCGATTTCAGTTTATTGAGGGCATGACCCTTGATATGAAGCTGTGGAAGTCGAGGATTAAGGTAGAAGGTTAGTAGGTAGTTGTGAGTTTCCTTCTCATATTGTCATGTTTTTTAGTTCGTTTTATTTACCGTATTTCTATGTTTTTACTATTTGGTTTTACTTACTCTTTTGTCCTTCCCTTTTTTCTCTCTTTTCCCCCCTCTTTCATCCTCTTCTTCTCCTCCGTACCTTGACCCGAGGGTCTATTAGAAATTATCTCTCTACTTTCATTAGGTAGGGGCGTTGTCTGTGTATATAATACCCTCCCCGATCCCATTTGTGAAAAATACTGGTATGTTGTTGTATAGTAAGAGGAAAACAATGTCTCTCCGAATTGTCACAGTACAAAGCAAATTGAGATGAGCAAAGTATATTTTTAAGTATCAAATTGAGATAACAATTTCATCAGTGATTAAATTTGAGTCTCCAAAATCAAACTACAGTATCTGTTAATATTAAAATTTCGTAATTCTGACCCTAGGAAGTCACGAAGCAAATACACTCAACTTTATCGATTTTGCATAGTAGTTTAGATATGGACATGTAGCGTCAGCATTTTCTGGTAGACCATCATTTTCGCCAATAACAGGATTGCATCCTTAGCTATATCAAAGAGTTTTCGGATAAAATGATAAGAACCAATTATTGCTTTGTCTATCAATTATTAACTAATAATATTGTTGAATTTGTCAAAAGCTTTCATCCCACATCGGTGGGGAGTATGTAGTGGGTAGGATTTTTTCCTATAAAAGAAGGCCTAATGTTTAGGATTTAAACACACCTCTCATTTGCCTTCTTATCTTCTTAAGGCATTTGTATCTTCTCTCTTTAGTATTATTTCACTTGTATTTTGGAGTGGAATAAAATATTGGTTATGTCCGAGGAGTAGGCAAAATTAGCCGAACATCGTAAATTCTGGTGGTCCTTTATATTGTTGCTTTATTGTCTTATTTATTATTTGGTGGCTGCTATAATTTTTGGTATAGTAGTTGTGACTTATTCACACTATATACATTTGGCTTGCGCAACAAAAAGCACGTTTGCATGAAAGATAACTAAGGTTACATTGGAAATGTATTCCTTAAGCATTGTGATATGTGGACCGCTTCTATCGTGTGTAACTTTTGAGTTCCAACTAAACCCATAAAGAGATCGAGGTGAGTAAGAGTGGAACTACATAGTGCGAGGTGAGAAAATTATGCTATGCAAATGGGAGACAATAAACAAGAAGAATCTACATCAAGTGTCAGCAATACGTCATCATTGGCATCTTCGCTTATGACAAGAATTGTGTCAAATGCGAAATTTGCGGTAGAAATTTTTGACGGATCCGGACATTTTGGGATGTGGCAAGGCGAAGTTCTAGATGTCCTTTTTCAACAAGGGCTAGATCTTGCAATTGAAGAAAAGAGACCAGATGGTATTGGAGAAGAAGATTGGAGAATTATCAACCGTGTTGCTTGCGGTACCATTCGATCCTACCTTGCTAGAGAGCAGAAATATCCATACACAAAGGAAACTTCTGCAAGTAAATTATGGAAAGCACTGGAGGATAAGTTTTTGAAGAAAAACAATCAAAATAAATTGTACATGAAGAAGAGACTGTTTCACTTCACTTATGTTTTTGGTACCACAATGAATGAACATATCACCAGTTTCACTAAGTTGGTCACAGATTTGCAAAATATGGATACAACTTATGATGATGGTGACTTGGCTTTGATGTTGTTGGCGTCACTTCCTGACGAGTACGAGCACCTTGAAACTACTCTACTCCATGGAAATGACGAAATTTCTCTCAGAGAAGTTTGTTCGGCTTTGTACAGCTATGAACAAAGAAAAAGAGAAAAACAGAAAGGCGGAGAAGGAGAAGCACTATTCGTGAGGGGTCGTCCTCAAAATCAAACGAGGACAAGGAAAGGAAGATCTAAGTCAAGATCTAAACCCAGCAAAGATGAATGTGCCTTTTGTCGAGAAAAGGGCCACTGGAAGAAAGACTGTTCGAAGTTGAATAATAAGGCCAAACATAACAATGGAAAGGCCATTATGGATTCAAATGTTGCTGATTGTGATGATTCGGATTTCTCATTAGTTACAACGGAGCCGTCAACGTCATCAGACATATGGTTGATGGACTCGGCTTGTAGCTATCATATGTGTCCCAACAGGGATTGGTTTGTGGACTTTCAAGAAGGAGAATATGGAGTCGTCCAAATAGCGGATAACAATCCTCTTACCTCATATGGAATTGGTTCAATACGATTAAGGAACCATGATGGAATGATCAGAACATTAATAGATGTTCGATATGTACCGAGGTTGAAGAAAAATCTCATCTCAGTGGGAGCCTTGGAATCAAAAGGGTTCAAAATTATTGCAGAAAATGGAGTGATGAGAGTATGCTCTGGTGCACTAGTGGTAATGAAAGCCAATCGGAAGAACAATAACATGTACCATTATCTTGATAGTAAAGTTATTGGGACAGCGACAGTAATGTCCAGTGATGACAAAGAGGCAGAAGCAACCAGGCTATGGCACATCGCTTGGGACATACTAGAGGAAAATCCTTGAAAACTTTATCAGATCAAAGATTGTTAAAGGGAGTAAAGCTTGCAATTTGGAGTTTTGCGAGCATTGTGTCAAAGGGAAACAAACAAGGGTTAAATTTGGTACATGAATCCATAATACTAAAGGCATTTTGGATTATGTACACTCTCTGACGTTTGGGGTCCTTCCAAAACACCTTCATTGGGTGGGAAGCACTATTTTGTGACCTTTGTTGATGATTTTTCCCGAAGAGTATGGGTGTATGCAATGAAGAGCAAAGATGAAGTGCTGGGAATTTTTCTCAAATGGAAGACGATGGTGGAGAATCAAACGGGCAGGAGGATCAAGTATATTCGCACAGACAATGGAGGTGAATACAAAAATGATCATTTCAATAAGGTGTGTGAAAATGATGGCATCGTACGACACTTCACTGTCAGACATACACCACAACAGAATGGAGTGGCAGAATGCATGGACCGGACCTTGCTGGAGAAGGTACGGTGTATGTTGTCCAATGTTGGCTTAGGCAAAGAATTTTAGGCTGAGGCAATTACATATGCATGCCACCTCATTAACCGCTTACCATCTGATGTTATTGATGGCAAGACACCATTTGAAAAATGGTATGGAAAGCCTGCTGTAGATTATGACTCTTTGCACGTATTTGGCTCAACTGCATATTATCGTGTGACGGAGTCAAAATTGGATCCAAGGGCAAAGAAGGCTATTTTTATGGGGATTACTTCTGGAGTCAAAGGACATCGCTTATGGTGTCCTATGACAAAGAAAGTAATATTCAACAGGGATGTTACCTTCGATGAATCTTCTATGGTAAACAAGGTAACAAACAAAGATACCAAACAAGATGATGGTGCTTCTAAGCAAGGTGGAGTTTGAGGGAAAATTTATTTTTCCTACACAAGAAGCAGAGGAGGAAACAAATGAAGATTATCCTCCGGGAGGAGAGCCAGTAGAGGAGATTCCAACTCAGGAACCTCAACAACAACTTGAATCAATAGCAACCAGCAGGCCAAAAAGGAAAGTAACGAAACCTGTTCGTCTCATAGAGACAGTTGCTTGTGCAACCGCAATTGCAGCCGATGATGTTCCCACCACTTATAAAGACGCAGTCCAAAGTTCAGAAGACGATAAGTGGAGGATTGCCATGAATGATGAATTACAGTCCCTTCATCAGAATCATACATGGAGATTGGCCAATCTCCCGAAGGGAAAGAAAGCAATTGGGTGCAAATGGGTATTTGCAAAGAAAGAAGGATTTCCTAATCAAGAAGATGTTCGCTACAAAGCAAGGTTGGTGGCCAAAGGATATGCTCAAAAGGAGGGAATTGATTACAACGAAGTATTTTCTCCAGTTGTAAAACATTCCTCCATTCGAATTATGTTGGCTTTGGTAGCACAATTGGATTTGGAACTAGTTCAGATGGATGTAAAAACTGCGTTTTTACATGGAAACTTGGAGGAGGAAATCTACATGACTCAACCAGAAGGATTCAAAGTTGCTGGAAAGGAAAATATGGTTTGCAAACTTGAAAAATCGTTGTACGGGTTGAAACAATCTTCTAGACAATGGTACAAGCGATTTGACAAGTTTATGTTGCAACAAGGGTACAAGAGAAGCAAATACGATCATTGTGTGTATTTGCGCAAGCTTAAAAATGGTTCCTTTATATATCTTCTCCTATATGTTGATGATATGTTGATAGCTTCCAAGAATTCGGAAGAAATTGATAAGTTGAAGATTCAACCGAAGAAGGAGTTCGAGATGAAGGATCTGGGTGAGGCGAAGAAAATTCTTGGCATGGAGATAATAAGAGATAGACGTTCAAAGAAACTCTGTTTATCTCAGAAAGAATATTTGAAGAGAGTACTACAACGTTTTGGCATAGATGACAAGACTAAGCCGGTTAGTACTCCACTTGCTCCCCATTTTAAGCTAAGTACTACTATGTCGCCATTGGATGAAGTTGAACGAGAGTATATGTCAAAGGTACCATACGCAAATGCTGTTGGTAGCTTGATGTATGCAATGGTCTGTACGAGACCTGACATTTCACAAGCCGTTGGAGTTATTAGCAGATATATGCATAATCCAGGAAAGGAGCATTGGCAAGCTGTGAAGTGGATTCTACGGTATATTCATAATATTGTAGATGTCGGGTTAGTTTTTGAGCAGGAAGGCAATCAGTCTGTAGTTGGATATTGTGACTCAGATTTTGCGGGTGATCTGGACAAACGAAGATCAACTACTGGTTATGTGTTTACTTTTGCAAAGGCACCAATTAGTTGGAAGTCTACTTTGCAGTCAACAGTTGCTTTGTCTACAACAGAGGCAGAGTACATGGCTATTACAGAGGCTGTGAAGGAGGCAATTTGGCTTGAAGGATTGCTAAAGGAGCTTGGTGTTGAACAAAAAGGTATCACAATTTTTTGTGATAGTCAAAGTGCTATTCAATTAGCGAAGAACCAAGTTTATCATGCAAGGACGAAGCACATTGATGTTCGGTATCACTTCGTACGAGAAATCATAGAAGAAGGTGGAGTTACGGTGAAGAAAATTCACACTACGGAGAATCCTGCTGATATGCTGACAAAGGTGGTGACTGTGATCAAGTTTCAACATTGTTTGGATTTGATCAACATTGTTGAACACTGAAGATTGAAGATGAAGACACAACCAAAATTTGTTATAGAGAGAAAATTGAAGATGTGGAATTTTTGCCAAGGTGGAGATTTGTTGAATTTGTCAAAAGCTTTCATCCCACATCGGTGGGGAGTATGTAGTGGGTAGGATTTTTTCCTATAAAAGAAGGCCTAATGTTTAGGATTTAAACACACCTCTCATTTGCCTTCTTATCTCTTTAAGGCATTTGTATCTTCTCTCTTTAGTATTATTTCACTTGTATTTTGGAGTGGAATAAAATATTGGTTGTGTCCGAGGAGTAGGCAAAATTAGCCGAACCTCGTAAATTCTGGTGTTCCTTTTCTTATTGCTTTATTGTCTTATTTATTATTTGGTGGCTGCCATAATTTTTGGTATAGTAGTTGTGACTTATTCACACTATATACATTTGGCTTCCGCAACAAATATCTCCTCATTATATAGTACTCCTTTTTCTTTTTGTTAGAAACATTTTTTTTCCTTTATGCTTAGCTGAGAATTGTTATATTAATATATTATTATCATATCATTATCGTTATTGTATGTGGTGTACAAAGAAAATCGATAAACCACACCAAACTGGTAATCCGAGTCAAATCGAAAAAACAAAACTCAATCATGGGTTGGTTGACTTGGTTTGGTGTTGGAAAAAATAACCCGACCATAATTGGTTTGGTTTGGTTTTATTTAAAAAAAGTCAAACCGAAATCAAATGAAACCGATATTTATTTTTAATACAATTCATAAATATTTCTTAAACTTTTTCACAGTTTTATCTTTAAACATATTGTTTCAAGTTTGGAATTAACATTCTTAAATGGTCCAATAAATTTTACCATTCATAAAGGTAGTAATTCAAATAAACTTCACATCAATACTAACGCTAACTAAGAAAATTCAATTCAACACTAGAAATAACAATAGTGTGGATATCTATTTTTCAGTTTTGCATTGTTTATATTGAAAATGCATAACTTAGTTTATCTTTTTCTTTAGTGCTTAGTTGTGTAACTAATATTATAGTTGTACTTATTTAAGCATGACTTATATAGTACTTTTAGATTATGTTAATATTTATTATGGCTTATTACTTAGTAATATTTTCTTTATGGATTTTAGTATTTTTGTTATTGAATATTTTAGTATAATGTTATGCCGCATCTCATATTATTGTATTATTTTCTTGAAAAATATATTATATAGTAGGATTAGAGAAGTATGTGGAGCACAAGTTATATATTTATGCTATGAAGACTTATCGGAAAAAAAAAATCCGAAAACCCGAAAACCCCGAAAAAATCGAGAAAATCCGTGATTAAAAAATCTGATTTCGTTGGTTTGGTTTGATTTATAAATTTAAAAATCCGACACTATTGGTTTGATTTGGTAATTAAAAAATCCGAACCAATCCGACCTATGTACACTCCTTATTGTCATTATCATTAGCCTTTTTTGAGGTGACGATTGATTAATAAAATGCAAAATGGCAAAGAAGAAATATGCTTTTTTTCTTACTATTTGTAACAAACTGAGCTATCTATTTCAGTTAGGAAGTTAGGAAAGAAATCTTTGAATTCGAAGTTTTAAGAAGATGAGAATTCCACGTCAGCCTTGACGTCTGAAATGACTCAACAACAAATTTTAGTTTTTCAAATTGGAATATTTTCGTGTACTGTACTACAAAATCACGTCTACACATTGGCCTATGGTGAGGTACTGATTGTGGGGATCGGCGCGACTGAAACACTTGAACATGCACATTTAGAGATTCGACCATAAAAATCGAATAACGAGAATATATTAGTACTGCAGGTATAAAAAACAATATATGTAAGAAAAAAAATTAACGTCTTTTTAATTTACTATCTTAATTCTTGATCTTCATATCCTGCCTAATCGTCTCTCCCCTATACTTCGATTCTTTGGCCTAACTCTACCTATCCTTCACCCCGCCATAGCTAACTTCTCACAACTCCTTTCTAGGTGAATCTCCTTTTAACATGGCTGAACAATCTCAATCGCACTTTGCGTATTTTGTCCATTATCGAGGTCACTCCCACGTTATTGGTGACAAAGCACGAAGAGTAAGATCAAATTTGCGGCCGCTCTTATATAGCCCCAAAATGTTTCAGCTTATGCTCCTACCTATTATCGCGTAAGGAATTCCTATATAACTTAACTACAAATTGCTCGAGGCCTATGGTTTTTTGAATCGAATTATATATATTATGCTAGTCATATACCTTTGTTTTTTTTCCCCCTAATACTGATACTCAATTTATCAAAATATTTCAATTAGTACATGCAAGAACTAGGTGCTAGATTCCACCAAGTATACAAATGGAACCTAACGATACATGTCCTCCAATTATATCTTTAAACCCTCTCTTGGTGAAAAATTAAGAAATTCACAACAACAAAAAAAAAATCAATTTAATTAGAGTATTCAACTATTTCGATCATTTTCGAGCACCTCATATATTTTCTCGAAGATTTGATTCACTTTCAGAATGCTTTGGTAGTGAAGTGGTAAACACACGAGAAAAGGAAAAACAAAAGTAAGTTGGTCAATATCAAATAAGAAATCTTGTGCAAATAAATAGGTATCAGTTTAATAAAGAAATTTTACTTGATAAATACATAGTTTAGATTTCAAATTACATTGTAATTGATTAATTATCATCTCATTAATAAGGGATTTGTTTTTGTTACTGCATGCATTTACTTATAAGATTGAAAGAAAAGAAATTCATGTTTTATTTAACAGGAATATATAACAAACTTTGGATGAGGGACCAAAAGCAAACCAGCTCGTTGATTTTATCGTACTTGAATTGTAATAGCTACATAAAGCCAAAAGATAGCGTAAAGAATAAGGCTCAATTTGCAGCAAATTGAATAATATTACTTTCACGTAATTTGCTTATAGTATATAGTATGGGGACAACGTATGCAACAAACGCACTATTGCTCTCAACTTGGATCACTTTTATAACTGAATAAATATTTTTATTAAATGTATGTTTACACCATATTTTGGATAAAATAAAAGTTGAGATGAACCACTTTACATATATGAGGCGAAACATTAGCCACAATAATGAGTATATTTAAAATTATTATAAAACTTACAGCTTGTTTGATGATTGTTACAAATTGTATTGTATCGTATTGTTACTTTAAATGTAATATTTGTTGTGATTATTATTAAATTTTATTGTATTGTATCGTTAAATCTATCGTTACGTAACGATGAAATGTACAAGTTATATAACGACAAGTGTGACGACCCGGCCCGTCGTCATGAGAGTTACTGCCCCGTTATCCCCTCATTATGTTGTTTCATGTTTCTATATCTGTATTAGAGTCTATCAGGTGAATTGGGATTAATTCTGGTTGGATATAAGGCATATAGCCTTTTAGAGTGAAGCTTGTTTCTGAAAAGTCAACATAAAGTTGACTATATGGTTAGAAAGCTCGGAATCGAATTCTGATGAGTCGGTTAGCTTCGGGAGGTGATTTGTGACTTAGAGGAGCGATCGGAATTGAATTTGGAGGTCCAGTGTAGAAATAGGCTTGAATTGGCTAAGTTGGAATTTTGGCGAAGTCCGATCGATAGGTGAGATTTTGATCCGGGAGTCGGAATAGAATTCTGACAGTTGCAGTAGCTTCATTAGGTGATTTTGGATATGTCTGCAAATTTTCAGGTCATTTGGACATTGTTTGGTCGGATTTTTGATAGCACGTAGGTTTCGAAAGTTTTGGTTGAAACTTAGGCTTGAATCCGTCTTGATTTGATGATTTCCGTGTTTAAGGATGTGTTTTTATGATTGGAACAAGTTTGTATTGTGTTTTGGAGTAGGTTGGTAGTTTTCGTTCGGGTCCCGAGGGCCTCGGGGTGAATTCGAGGGTCCAAACGGATCATTTTTGGCTAAGTGAACAGTCAGTTTTTGCTGTCATAGTTGCAGGTTCATTTTGTTCTCTGCGATCGCAAGGGTACTCCTGCGATCGTGTGGAAGGATTTTGGAAGGCATCATTTTTATTCTATGCGATCGCAGAGATGGGTATGCGATCGCATAGTTGGGCCAGGTTGTTCACTGCAAACGCAGGCAGTGTATCGCGATCGCATAGAGTCTTTTTGGGGCCAGTGAAATTAGTTATATGCGATTGCAAGCTGAAGGATGCGATCGCGTAGTTCCAGATTTTTGTGCATTGCGATCGCATGTAAGAGGTTGCAATCGCATAGAGGAAATTAAGTGACGGACAGACCTGTTAAGTAACATTTCATCCGCGAGGGTTTTTATTATTTCACCATTGTTGGGCAAGTTTTGAAGCTAGGGAACGTGGAATTAAGAGGTTTTCACCTATATTTCGATTGGAGGTAAGTTTTATGGTCTAAGTACATAATTTTAATATAGAATCTTCATCTATATCACTGAAAATTGGAGGATTTAAGGTGTATCAATATGGGATTTTTGCTCTAAGCCTGGGTTATTGAAAATCACTGATTTGAATGGGCAAACGGAGTCTGATTTTAATAAACTTTATATGAATGGACTCGTGGTGAGATAAGAATTCTGAAAATGTGACTTTTATAATTTTTCAAGAAGTGGGACCGGGGGTCGGGTTTTGGCAACTTCGTGATTTTTTGGCGTAATTCGAGTTGTTTCGATTAGGTTATGTTCCTTTAGCCTATTCTGATGTATTGCTATTGGTTTTGATAAGATTCTGTACCCGTGGAGGCTGATTCTTCTGGCAAGGGCATTGCGGGCTAGTTTTCGAGCCGAGTCGAGGTGAGCAATGGGTGTGGGTGATGACCAGCGGGTTCGAAACCCCGGTATATCTCTAGGTGACGCTGTATTGAGGCGAGACACTTACTCTACTGTGAGTACCGGGTCGATTGTAATTGGAGACTATGGCTTAGTCCGAATGTATAATATTATACTGTGTTGTTGGCTATTATTGAGCCGGTAAACCTCCTACTTGGATGATTGTGGATATCTTTGGGTTGTGAGCCAGTTATTTGGATCCCGTGAGGATCGTTATCATAGCTTTTGTGATTATAGCATGTTATTCTGATATCAGTCCTGAGTTAGGCACTGTCTAAAATGGTTTTCCAAACTCTGGTATTTCTGAAACATTGTTTTCTACCGTTATTGATAAAAAAGAGATTTCAAATGATATTTCTGTGCCTGTGTGGCTTGCATTGCATGTAGCTGAACTGATAGTGGATCGGGATGCGCATTGTAGCATGTCATTGATATTGCGTTTGGGCTGTAGGAGCCCCTCCGGAGTCTGAACCCCCACAGTGAGCGTGGGTACCCAAATGGATCGGGCTACGTGCCGTAGCGGTCATGTTCATGCATTTGCATTGAATTTAGATATACTTGTTGTATCGTTTAGCTGATATTGCTGGTTCTGAGACTGTTCATGTAAAATAATGGTAAAATAGATTATTGTACAACCTTGCTTAGTGCATTATTGGGCGTTCTTATCTTCGCTGTCTTACCTGTGCTTATTACCACTGAGTTGAAAGTACTCACACTACTCCCTGCACCTTGTGTTCAGATCCAGGTACACCACAGCAGGGCTGACTTCCCAGCTGCTCAGAGTGCTTTATCCGGATTGTCGATGTAGCTACTAGCGTCCGCAGGACCTGACATTCCCTTCTATCTTTTCTTATCTTTAGACTTTTCTACACTTGTAGTCACAATTGTATACAGTATTATAGTTGTATTCTGGTATAGGCTCATGACTTATGACTCCCGATTCTGTGGGAGATGTTATACTGTTTTGGGATATTTTCACAGTTTGTGCTAGATTTTATATCATTTCTTATTACTGTTAAATGCTAAAAGGGTAAAGTGAGAGCTGGTAGCTCTATATTATGAAAGGTCGGTCAGGCTGGCATAGCAATGTGCTGGGCGCCATCACGACCGGGTTTGGGGTCGTGACAACATGTTTTGTGTGGGTGTATCGTTACCTTGTCTTTTTCTCTCAATCTCACCTTTCAATATTATTAAATAATTTTATTTTATCGTTTACCCTACCTTTTTATATTTAGTATCATAATTTCTTTTATAATATTGTAAGTTTATTCAGCATATTACTAGTGCATGATACCATGAAATAACGGCAAAACGAGATAATTCATCTAAATATATTATTTATCAAATAAAATAGTACAATATAATATAATACGATATGATACATTATGAACCGCCATGTAACAATCATCCAAAGGAGTGGTTAGAAGCATAAGATATTGTACATAAATTTAGTTAGCTACCTGGGCTTAATTTTATGTATTCACATTAATAACATTTAGATCAACAAAATCCTTAGAGCCCGTTTGGCCAAGCTGCCAAAAACTGCTTATTTTGAAAAGTACTTTTTTTTCCAGAAGTGTTTTATTCAAAAGTACTTTAAAAATAAAGAGTTTGTGAACGGCCAATTCATTTAAGAGGTACTTTTTGTAACATTTGGTAAATAAATTGTATTTGATCGATCTTTCTAAAAAGTACTTTTGAATGTCAAGTAACTAAAAAGGATAGTACCAAGATTTGGTAATTATTTTAAAGAGAAAAATAAACTTAAATATTCATTGTAAGAGTCTTTTATTATTTTTTGTTTATTTAATTAATATATAAAAAATAAAGTAAACATACATATTAAAGATTTAAATTAATATAACATATAGTTTTACCAAAGCATATAATATTATCTAGTATAATTACTTATTGTTTAAATGATGATTTGAATAATTAAAATACATCATTCAATATGAATTAGAAGTCTATTTCACAAATTATTATATATTCACTACTAGAAATTCGGCAAAAACCAACCAAAAAAATCCGGCCAAAAACCGATTAAAGTTGGTCGGTTTTCAAAATATTTTAATTTTTAATATTTTTTTTATGAAACCGACCAACTTTGATCGGTTTTCTTTGGCGAAAAATGCAGGAAACTGTTTTTGAGTCTGGTAAAATTTATTTTTCAAGAAACTAACCAACTTTGGACGGTTTTTGCAATTAAAATAAATAAAACTTAATTTTTAAAAATACCGACCAACTTTGGTCGGTTATTTTCATAGTAAACTTTAATGACTTTAAACTAGGAAGTGCGTCTCCTATGCATGAAAATAAACTTAGGAAGTGCGTCTCCTATGAATGAAATCTTAATTTAGGAAGCGTCTCTAAAAATACAATCTTAAAATAAAATGCACCAATGGTCTAGCAGTTGAATAGTATCCTGCCACGATACATCTCTGGTTCGATTCCGAGACGGTGAATCTTTTGATTACATAATTAAAATACCGATCAACTTTGGTCGTTTTTTTTTTGCAATATCTTTTTTGAATTTAATTTACCAACCAACCTTGGTCGGTAATTAGCGACCAACTTTGGTCCGTATACTAAAATGACCATCAAAATAGCGACCAAGCATGTTTGGACGCATTTTGGTCGGTAATTTACCAAAATCGACCAATGTTGGCCGGTTTTTGTGGTCGCTAATTATCAGAATTCTAGTAGTGATTGATAACCCTCCATGAAATAATAAGCAATGTCTCTCACACATAATAATATTTCTCAATAATTTCATCTCTAATTCTTGATGGCGCCCAACAATCAAGCTAGGCCAGCCAGACCAACAATTTAATTATAACACAATACCGGTCCCCAAATGGACAACCCAAGAAGAATATATGAGTTTAAGAACTCCAATAATAATAATACTGAACAAAAGTACTGACACTCCCAAAGATCCGGAGTCACAAGTCTAGAGCCTCTAACAAAACCCAACGGGAAATAGAGAGTACGATATAGAAGTACTCAAGTCTGAATACAAAATATACAATAACAACTGGAATGAGAGGAGAAGCTAGGCTCTGCGAACGTAGGCAGCTACCTCAGCAACTCGATGTGACAATGTAAACGCCGGAGATGTCCGTCTACTGCTCCTGTGTACCTGAGTCTGCACACAAAAGGTGCAGGGAGTAGGGGTGAGTACTAAGTACTCAGTGAGTAACAAATATATATATATGTAGCTGACAGTAAGAAATCCACAAAATACCACAATATGAAGCTACACTACAGTCCGAATCTCCTACGAACTAGCAGCAACAATACAATACAGCTACCACAGAGTAATTCAACAAATACAGATGCAATGCAATGCACATAACAGCTATGGCGTGTAGCCCGATCCAATTTAACGTCGACGGCGTTCACTGGGGGTGTGTACAGACTCCGGAGGGGCTCCTACAGCCCAAGCGCAATACTGCTGCGGCGTGCAGCCCGACCCTCATATCAACCACTGCGGCGTGCAGCCCGATCCCATGCTCAGTCCACAATAAGCAAATAAGTCACAAAATAATTCATTATCCTTAATTCCAGTTCTCAATTCATAATTTATGAAAAATACCTTTATCTTTATTAGATTTGTAAAAGCCGGTGACTTAGCATTTCAAAAGTGTGATTTCAATTTCCAGGACTGAGATCGGTGATTTAAGCAATTTTAGCTATCACATAAATATTGTCCTCTAAGGACGCTACAGATCGGCACAAGGCCCCAAACAAGGCTTACAGCCCACAAATATAGCAAATACAGTGTATTTCCAACACTAACAACATATTATTCATTTCCGGGATGGACCAAGTCTCAATCCCCAATCACAATCAATCCCGCACCTGCCACGGTGTGCGAGCCACGCCCTATTAGCGTCACAATGTGCTAAGCCGGGGTTTCGAACCCTCAAGCTACAATATACACAAACTACTCACCTCTAGCCGGTCGTAGACTCGTCCGCGATGCCTTTTCCTTTGAATTTCGTTGCCTCGTGTGTAGAATCTAGTCAAATAACAATAATTATATCAAATACGGGTCAAAGAATCATAACCCACTTCAATTTATATGAAATTCGCATAATTACACTAAGTTGGTAAAACCCGACCCCGGGCCCCACTGCTCGGAAAATTCCGAAATTAGTACCAACGCGATCCGTATCTCGCCACGAGTCCGTGCATATAAAATTTATCGAAATCGGAGTTCAAATGGCCTCCCAAATCCAAAAATCCCGTTTTCAATATTTAGGCCACATTTCTTCAAGATTTCAACCCAATTTCATGAAGATTGATGTTAATACTACCATAAAATGATGTTTTTGAGTCAAGAATCTTACCTCCGACGAATACCCGATGACTTCTCGGTGATTTCCTCGAGTTTTCTTCTCTCTAGGGCTCAAAATTGAGTTTTGGGTTAATGAACCCGTAACCCTCTGTTCCGTGATTAAATTCTCTACCGGAACATTTTGTTCTACGCGATCGCGACTCGCCTCACGCGATCGCGATGTTCAAAAATTCGGCCTCACGCGATCACGACTCCCCTCACGCGATCGCGATGTACAATCACCCGGCTTCACGCGATCGCGTCCCTCTTCCTGCGATCGCGTAGCACATTTTTCCCCGGACCCATTTCTCTTCTACGCGATCGCGTAGATGATCATGCGATCGCGATGGCCACCCGGTTAATTCTACACGATCGCGACTGGTGATCCTGCGATCGCGATGGCCTAGCCCCCAGCTCTACGCGATCGCGTCCCCCTCCCCGCGATCGCGGAGAGCAAAAGTCTGCTGCGTTTATGACAGCAACCAGCTTTCTCTTTTCTTCCAAAAATGGTCCGTTTGGACCCCCGGATTCATCCCGAGACCCCGGGACCCCAACGAAAACCACCAACATACTCCAAAACATGATACGAACTTGTTCCAATCATAAAAACACCATACTAAACTTCAAAATCTCCATTTACTCACGGATTCAAGCCTAAGTTTCTTCAAAACTTTCAAAACTAACATTCGATCCAAAACCCGATCAAACGATGTCCGAATGACCTGAAAATTTGCAGACATATCCAAAATCACATAACGAAGCTACAGAAATTGTCGGAATTCCATTCCGACCCCCGGATCAAAATATCACCTACCATCCGGTTTTCGCCAAAATTCGACATTCGCCAATTCAAGCTTAAAACTACACCGGACCTCCGAATTCAATTCCGATTGTTCTCCTAAGTCATAAATGATCCCCCGGAACTAGTCGAATCATCAGAATCCGGTTCCGAGCACTCTAACTCAATAGTCAACTCTTGGTTGACTTTTCATATTCAAGCTTTCTTCAAACATGCTATTTGTTTCATTTTCAATCCAAATCACTCCTAACTCTCCCGATATACTCTAATACTGTTTTAAAAGCATAATATATGTAAATGCAAGGTAACGGGGTGGTAATTCTCGTAACGACGGGCCGGGTCGTTACATTTTCCCCAACTTAAACAAACGCTCGTCCGCGAGCGGGTTAAGAAACATACCTAGAGTATCAAACAAGTGTGGATATCGACTCCGCAATTCCTGCTCGGTCTCCCAAGTTGCTTCCTCCACGGGACGACCTCTCCACCGCACTTTCACTGAAGCTATATCCTTAGATCTCAGCTTACGAACCTGTCGACCCAAAATGGCTACTGGTTCCACATCATAAGTCAAATCCTCATCTAGCTGTATCGTGCTGAAGCCTAACACATGAGACGGGTCTCCGACATACTTCCGGAGCATAGATACATGGAACACCGGGTGAACTCCCGACAAACCGGGTGGCAAAGCAAGCATATAAGCCACCTCCCCAACTTTCCTAAGCACCTCAAAAGGTCCAATAAACCTTGGGCTCAACTTCCCTTTCTTTCCAAACCTCATAACACCCTTCATAGGCGAAACCTTCAGCAACACCTTCTCACCTACTGAATAAGACACATCTCGGACCTTCCGGTCTGCATAACTCTTCTGACGCGACTGAGCTGTGCGAAGTCTCTCCCGAATCACCTTCACCTTATCTAAGGCATCTTGGACTAACTCTGTCCCTAACAACCTAGCCTCGCCGGGCTCGAACCAACCAACTGGAGACCTACACCGCCTCCCATATAAAGCTTCATACGGTGCCATCTGAATGCTGGACCGATAGCTATTATTGTAAGCAAACTCCGCCAAAGGCAAATAATCAGCCCATGAACCACCAAAATCAATGACACAAGCACGCAACATGTCCTCCAATATCCGAATAGTACGCTCAGACTGCCCATCCGTCTGTGGATGAAATGCTGTGCTCAACTCTACCTGTGAACCCAACTCTCGCCTGAAATGTCCTCCAGAACTGAGATGTGAACTGGGTACCTCTGTCTGATATAATAGAAATGGGAACTCCATGCAATCTCACTATCTCACGGATGAATATCTCTGCCAACCGCTCTGAGGTATAGGTAGTACACACTGGGATGAAGTGAGCTGACTTGGTCAACCTATCCACCACCACCCAAACCTGAATCAAACTTCCTCGCTGTCCGAGGGAGTCCGCTAACAAAGTCCATAGTAATCCTTTCCCACTTCCACTCAGGAATATCAATACGCTGGAATACACCACCAGGTCTCTGATGCTCATACTTGACCTGCTGACAGTTTAGACACCGAGCCACATGGCTCGCAATATCTTTCTTCATCTTTCTCCACCAGTAATGCTGCTTCAAATCCTGATACATCTTCGCGGCTCCTGGATGAATAGAATATCGCGAGCTATGGGCCTCTTCCAATATCAACTCACGAAGGCCATCAACATTGGGCACACATATCCGGCCCTGCATCCGCAATACACCATCACTATCAATAGTGGCATCTCTGGCATCATCATGCTGAACTATGTCCTTAAGGACAAGTAAGTGTGGATCATCATACCGGCGCTCTCGAATACGATCATATAAAGAAGAACGAGCTACTACACAAGCCATCACCCGACTGGGCTCAGAAATATCCAGCCTTACCATCTGATTAGCTAACGCCTGAACATCAACTGCTAGGGGTCTCTCCCCAACCGGAATATACGCCAAACTGCCCATACTAATAGCCTTCCGGCTTAATGCATCAGCCACTACATTGGCTTTCCCGGGATGATACAAGATGGTAATATCATAGTCTTTAAGCAACTCAAGCCATCTTCGCTGCCTCAAATTTAGATCTTTTTGCTTAAACAAATGCTGAAGGCTACGGTGGTCTGTATATACATCACAAGATACACCATATAGATAATGCCTCCAAATCTTCAAGGCATGAACAATAGCAGCTAACTCCAAATCATGAACGGGGTAGTTCTTCTCGTGGGGCTTTAGGTGACGAGAAGCATATGCAATAACTCTACCCTCCTGCATCAACACACAACCGAGTCCAACTCTGGAAGCATCACAATACACCGTATATGACCCCGAGGCCGATGGTAACACAAGTACTAGAGCGGTGGTCAAAGCCTCCTTGAGCTTCTGAAAGCTCTCTTCACATTCATCAGACCACACAAATGGAGCATTCTTCCGTGTCAACTTAGTCAACGGTGAAGCAATAGATGAGAAATCCTGAACAAACCGACGATAATAGCCTGCCAAGCCGAGAAAACTCCGAATCTCCGTAGCTGAGGAAGGTCTGGGCCAATTCTGCACTGCCTCAACCTTCTGTGGATCAACCCGAATACCATCACTGGACACTATATGTCCCAGAAAACCCACAGTATCAAGCCGGAACTCACACTTAGTGAATTTTGCATAAAGCTTCTCTTCCCTCAACCTCTGCAATGCCACTCTCAAATGCTGTGCATGCTCCTCCTGGCTGCGTGAATATACCAGGATATCATCAATAAACACAATCACAAAAGAATCAAGGTACGGCCGAAATACACTATTCATCAAGTGCATGAATGCTGCTGGGGTATTAGTCAACCCGAAAGACATCACCAGGAACTCGTAGTGCCCATATCGCGTCCTGAACGCTGTCTTCATAATATCTGAGTCCCTGATCTTCAATTGATGATAGCCCGATCGAAGATCAATCTTAGAAAATACACTAGCTCCCCGTAGCTGATCAAATAGGTCCTCAATACGAGGTAATGGGTATTTATTCTTCACTGTTACCTTGTTCAGCTGCCTGTAATCAATGCACATTCTCATTGTGCCATCTTTCTTCTTCACGAAGATCAGTGCTCCCCACAGTGATACACTCAGACGAGTGAACCCTTTATCTAGGAGTTCTTGAAGCTGCTCCTTCAACTCTTTCTACTCTGCTGGTACTATACGATAGGGAGGAATAGAAATGGGCCGAGTGCCCGACACCAGGTCAATATCAAAGTCAATATCCCTGTATGGCGTCATGCCCGACAGGTCTGCAGGGAACACATCAGGAAACTCCCTTACAATGGGGACCGAATCAAGACTGGGTGTCTCGGCCTCAACATTTCTACTGAAGGCCAAATAAGATAAACAACCCTTGCCAATCATTCGTTGAGCCTTTATATAAGAAATCACCCTGTCGGACACATAATCAGTCAAGCCACGCCACTCGATCCTCGGATTACCTGGAATAGCTAGTGTGATTGTCTTGGCATGACAGTCCAGAATCGCATGATAAGGAGATAGCCAATCCATGCCTAGAATAACATCGAAACCTACCATGCCCAGTAGTAATAGATCAACTCGGGTCTCCAGACCCCCAATAGTAATAATACAGGATCGATATACCTGATCCACAACAACAGTATCCCCCACTGGGGTGGACACATGTACGGGCAAAGCAAGGATACCACGGGTCATACCCAAATGATGTGCAAAATAAGTAGAAACATAAGAATAGGTGGATCCGGGATCAAATAAGACAGAAGCATCCCTGTGGCAGACTGAGATAATACCTGAAATGACCGCATCTGAAGCACTAGCATCTTTCCTATCCGGAAGAGCATAGAAACGAGCCTGGCCTCCACCAGTACGATCCTCGCCCCTAGGGCGACCTCTAGATACCTGGCCACCAGTCCTAGCCGACTGTGCTAGCGCTGAAGAAACAGGAGTAGAAGACGAAGGCCGATCCCTCCGCTGCGACCGCTTACGAAGCCACTGAGGACACTCTCTCCTGATATGGCCCAAATCACCGCACTCAAAACAACGGCCTGACAATGGAAGAAGGGGCTGCTGAGGACCCCTCGCTACCGATGAATCCTGTGCTGAGGAAACAGGAGCAGAGCTCTGAGCTGGAAGAGCACTCAGTGCAGGCTGACTCTGCCGGCGGCTCGCGCGACCACGATAACCCTGCCGGCGCTCGGCGACCACGATCGGATGAAACCCCACTCGGACTGCGTACGTCCAGACTGATGAGACCCGAAAGAGCGACCTCGCTATGCTGAAATTGGCCCCTAGACGGAGCACCAGTGTACTGCCGGTACCACGAGGCCTCTTAGCCTCTCTCTCCTCTCGCTCTGCGGCGATCTGTCTCAATGTGACGGGCAGCATCAACCACCTCCTCAAAGGTAACTGTCGAAACTCTCTCCCCTGGTCATCAATATGCGGATGGGATAAATAAGACCATCGATAAATCTCCGAATCCTCTCCCTGTCTGTAGGAACCATCCACATGGCATGACGGGCCAGCTGTGTGAATCTCATCTCGTACTGATTAACTGTCATCTCTCCCTGCTTCAACCACTCGAACTGACGTCGCAGCTCCTCTCTCCGAGACTGAGGCACGTACTTCTCCAAAAATACCGTGGAGAACTGCTGCCAAGTGAGGGGCACTGCCCCAGCGGGCCTACGCCTCTCAAAATCCTCCCACCACCGAAATGCTGCACCTGTGAACTGAAAAGTGGTGAATGAAACACCGCTGGACTCTAGAATACCCGCGGTGCGACGCATGCGCTGACATCTGTCAAGAAAACCCTGGGCATCCTCGCCCTCCAGCTCCACCGAATGTCGGAGGCTGTAGCCTCTCAAATCTCTCCAAACGACGCTGCTCGTCGTCGGGCATAACTGGAACCATATATGCAGGAGCTGGTGCAACGGGTGCAACCGGGCCGAGCCGGCTCGGGTGTGTGAGCCACGGGGGTCCGATTCCCTCCCCCGCTCGTGAAGAAGATGCTGCGGCACTAGCGACGACTACCGTGCCAAGCTCGTGCACACGCGATAATATACGAGCCGAGGTCTCACGAAGACCCGGTATCACGATAGGCACTGCCGGTGCTGAGAACCCGAGCTGCCGGAGCGTTCGCCGCCGGAATCCGGTCCTAAGTACGGGCCATCGGTGGGTCGGTGGGTCAGCAAGTGCTGGTACCGCTACCCTACCTCTACCACGACCACGACCTCTGGGTGCCGATGGTGGTCGTCCGCCACGTCCGTTAGCTCGTGTTCTCGCCATCCGCGAGAGAATAGAATATGGAAAGATTTAATTTCATGATATCACAAATCGCACGATATGAATTCAAGAAAAATGAGGTTTTTCCTAAAGTTCCCTGTAGCCCTTCGAAGATAGATACGGACGTCTACGTACCGATCTGCGAAAGCCTACTAAACCGACTCATGACTCGCGAGTCCTAATAACCTAGAGCTCCGATACCAACTTGTCACGACCCAAATCCGGTCGTGATGGCGCCCAACAATCAAGCTAGGCCAGCCGGACCAACAATTTAATTATAACACAATACCGGTCCCCAAATGGACAACCCAAGAAGAATATATGAGTTTAAGAACTCCAATAATAATAATACTGAACAAAAGTACTGACACTCCCAAAGATCCGGAGTCACAAGTCTAGAGCCTCTAACAAAACCCAACAGGAAATAGAGAGTACGATATAGAAGTACTCAAGTCTGAATACAAAATATAAAATAACAACTGGAATGAGAGGAGAAGCTAGGTTCTGCGAACGTAGGCAGCTACCTCAGCAACTCGATGTGACAATGTAAACGCCGGAGATGCCTGTCTACTGCTCCTGAGTACCTGAATCTGCACACAAAGGTGCAGGGAGTAGGGGTGAGTACTAAGTACTCGGTGAGTAACAAATATATATAAGTAGCTGACAGTAAGAAATCCACAAAATACCACAATATGAAGCTACACTACAGTCCGAATCTCCTACGAACTAGCATCAACAGTACAATACAGCTACCACAGATAAATTCAACAAATAAAGATGCAATGCAATGCACATAACCGCTACGGCGTGTAGCCCGATCCAATTTAACGTCGACGGCGCTCGCTGGGGGTGTGTACAGACTCCGGAGGGGCTCCTACAGCCCAAGCGCAATACTGCTGCGGCGTGCAGCCCGATCCTCATATCAACCACTGCGGCGTGCAGCCCGATCCCATGCTCAGTCCACAATAAGCAAATAAGTCACAAAACAATTCATTATCCTTAATTCCAGTTCTCAATTCATAATTTATGAAAAATACCTTTATCTTTATTAGATTTGTAAAAGCCGGTGACTTAGCATTTCAAAAGTGTGATTTCAATTTCCAGGACTGAGATCGGTGATTTAAGCAATTTTAGCTATCACATAAATATTGTCCTCTAAGGACGCTACAGATCGGCACAAGGCCCCAAACAAGGCTTACAGCCCACAAATATAGCAATTACAGTGTATTTCTAACACTAACAACATATTATTTATTTCCGGGATGGACCAAGTCTCAATCCCCAATCACAATAAATCCCGCACCTGCCACGGTGTGCGAGCCACGCCCTATTAGCATCACAATGTGCTAAGCCGGGGTTTCGAACCCTCAGGCTACCATATACACAAACTACTCACCTCTAGCCGGTCGTAGACTCGTCCGCGATGCCTTTTCCTTTGAATTTCGTTGCCTCGTGTGTAGAATCTAGTCAAATAACAATAATTATATCAAATACGGGTCAAAGAATCATAACCCACTTCAATTTATATGAAATTCGCATAATTACACTAAGTTGGTAAAACCCGACCCCGGGCCCCACTGCTCGGAAAATTCCGAAATTAGTACCAACGCGATCCTTATCTCGCCACGAGTCCGTGCATATAAAATTTATCGAAATCGGAGTTCAAATGGCCTCCCAAATCCAAAAATCCCGTTTTCAATATTTAGGCCACATTTCTTCAAGATTTCAACCCAATTTCATGAAGATTGATGTTAATACTACCATAAAATGATGTTTTTGAGTCAAGAATCTTACCTCCGACGAATACCCGATGACTTCTCGGTGATTTCCTCGAGTTTTCTTCTCTCTAGGGCTCAAAATTGAGTTTTGGGTTAATGAACCCGTAACCCTCTGTTCCGTGATTAAATTCTCTACCGGAACATTTTGTTCTACGCGATCGCGACTCGCCTCACGCGATCGCGATGTTCAAAAATTCGGCCTCACGCGATCGCGACTCCCCTCACGCGATCGCGATGTACAATCACCCGGCTTCACGCGATCGCGTCCCTCTTCCTGCGATCGCGTAGCACATTTTTCCCTGGACCCATTTCTCTTCTACGCGATCGCGTAGATGATCATGCGATCGCGATGGCCACCCGGTTAATTCTACGCGATCGCGACTGGTGATCCTGCGATCGCGATGGCCTAGCCCCCAGCTCTACGCGATCGCATCCCCCTCCCCGCGATCGCGGAGAGCAAAAGCCTGCTGCATTAATGACAGCAACCAGCCTTCTCATTTTTCCCAAAAATGGTCTGTTCCGGATTCATCCCGAGACCCCGGGACCCCAACGAAAACCACCAACATACTCCAAAACATGATACGAACTTGTTCCAATCATAAAAACACCATACTAAACCTCAAAATCTCCATTTACTCACGGATTCAAGCCTAAGTTTCTTCAAAACGTTCAAAACTAACATTCGATCCAAAACCCGATCAAACGATGTCCGAATGACCTGAAAATTTGCAGACATATCCAAAATCACATAACGAAGCTACAGAAATTGTCGGAATTCCATTCCGACCCCCGGATCAAAATATCACCTACCATCCGGTTTCGCCAAAATTCAACATTCGCCAATTCAAGCTTAAAACTACACCGGACCTCCGAATTCAATTCTGATTGTTCTCCTAAGTCATAATTGATCCCCCGGAACTAGTCGAATCATCAGAATCCGGTTCCGAGCACTCTAACTCAATAGTCAACTCTTGGTTGACTTTTCATATTCAAGCTTTCTTCAAACATGCTATTTGTTTCATTTTCAATCCAAATCACTCCTAACTCTCCCGATATACTCTAATACTGTTTTAAAAGCATAATATATGTAAATGCAAGGTAACGGGGTGGTAATTCCCGTAACGACGGGCCGGGTCGTTACAAATTCTTACACAACATTTTCATATTAGTAGAAGACTTGCCTTACATTTCTGAAGGAATACTAGAAGCCCATAGGATAATAGTTGAATTTCCTATCGGTAGAAGAATGTCGTCAGATTAAATTTTGTGTAGCCATGATAGCTGTAGCAAGATGATTCTAAGTGTCAAACTTGAAAGATGGCATTGAGCATAAAATTGAAATAATTCTTAAATTCCTTTAAAAGAAAAAAAACTAATTATTAACAACACATAATGCATACTTTAATTTTTTCAAATTTAAATTAAAAAAGAAACTAATTATTATCTAACCTGACTAATTTTGTCCTAGATTGCCAAGTGACTTATTGTGAGGCTGCCACTTGGCTTAATGTGGAGATTTTTTTTTGATAATAATAGATTATGCGATGCAATTATAAATTAATTACCTATTTATAGGTAATTTTCACAAATTAGATTTCATAACTATTTTAAAGATTCGGGAATTAATAGCCTATAAGAGAAGAAGTTATAAATGGTTATTTATAAGAAGAGAATTGATAATCCAAATAAGGATATAGATAATTTGCTTTAGTGTGAAAAAGAAGAAATTAATTTGGAAAGTTAGAAGATATTACACTAAGAAAAAATCAAAAACAAGAAAAGCCAATAAAGAATTTGAAAAGTTACAATATGATTCATGTATATGATATTTTTAAATTTAAAAGAATTGCAAAAAATAAAAAATCAATAAGGGATAATTTAGAAAAATACAAATTTATAGTGAGGATAGTTTTGTCTAGAATAAATTAATTTTCTGTTTCTGCTTCTGCTTTTTGGAAGAAGCTAGAATTTTCTGCTTCTTCCCAAAAGCAGAAAAACTGCTTCTCCTGCTAGCCAAAAGTATTTTCCGTCTTAGAGAAACAGCTTAAAAATTTTTAGAAGTACTTTTTTGAGGAAAAACAATACTTTTAACATCCTAAAAACTCGACCAAACAGACTCTTAATCGTAATATAACAGCGTAAGTATTTATTACTTGGTAAGTCAAGTCAATCTTTAAAAAGTTAAATTACATATGATAGATGTACAAGACAAATAATCCAAGGCATAATGCGAAATGAAAAACCTTTTGAGAAATTTAATTGCCTATTAATCGAGACATTAATGCCATGAGACTTTCTTTAAGTTTGTCTTAAAATATATTTAGAGCCCGTTTAGCTAAACGGTCAAAAATTGTGAGAAAGTTAAAAATAGTTAGCTTTATCAGTGGTCGTTTAAATATAGTCAAGTTTCAAAAGTCATCAAAATTAGCCCCTTTAAATTTGAGCGAAAATACTGTTCAAAATCTGGAAAAATACGCCTGCAAATTTTACGGGAATTTCAAGATAACTATGCTGGAACTCCCGCAAATTTTACGGGAGTTCAAGCATAATTATGCTGGAACTCCAGCAAATTTTACGGGAGTTCCAGCAAGTATAATTGTCCAGTATAATATACTAGAGTTTGGAGCAGTGGTGTTCCAGTCTCCCGCACATTTTACAGGAGTTAGCAAAGTATACCAGTCCAGCATAATATGCTCGAGTTCATTCACAAATGTACCAGAACTCCCGTATATTATATTGGACCGGTCCCTATTGCAGCAAAATTGTGGCTATTTTTTATTGACTTGGTAAACGCTGGTTATTTTTCATTGACCAATGTGAAAACTAGCTATACCATGATATTTTAACTCAAAAATTGCTTATTATGAAAAATAATTTTTTTAAAAGTACTTTTTGAAAAATTACTTTTGCAAAATATGAGTTGGACTATTCATTTAAGTAGTGCTTTTTGCAAGCTCATTATGTTTGGCCAATCTTTTCAAAAAGGTATGTTTAAGTATCAAATTACAAAAAATGGCAGTAATGTTGAGTTTGTAATTAGTATTATTTATTTTATTTTTAAATATTTCTTATAAAAGAAATTAAAAAATATAAAATATAAAATTATTTTTTTAATAGATATAAAATATAGTTATTTCAAAGCAGTAACATTGAGTATCTACTATTATTTATTGTTTACATGATAATTTAAATATATCAAAATATATTATTCAATATAAATTAAAATTTAATAGGATAGGAGAAAGAGAATAAAGATATGATTGAAATAAAAAGGAAAAGAAAAATATTAAATTAATGGGGAATAACTTGAAAAATATAAATTTATTGTAAGGTTATTTTGCTTGAATAAGTTAATTTATTGTTTCTACTTCTTGGAAGAAGCAGAAAAATTATTCCTACTCTCAAAAATATTTTTTTATCTTGACCAAATACCTCAATTCTTTTTTAAAAAAAAATTAATTTTTTTAAAAAAAAGATACTTTTGACGTGCCTAAGGCTCTTAATAACAATTTCACATTAGAATAATTGCGGAACAGAGTCCCAATTTTAGTCATTCAAAACATTAATTTATAGTTTAAATTTATACTTCCTTCGGTACAAAATAAGTAATTTTTGGTCTTTTTCTTGTGCTCTAAAATAAATAATTTTTTCAGATTTCAAGAATGAATATATATTTTTTCTACATTATCCTTGGAGTAAATAATGTTAGAATATGTGAGAGAAGTGTTTATATGAAATAGTAAAGTTTAATATAGTCAGTTTTATTATTAATTAATGCTAAAAGATAAATTCCATAATCTTAATTGAAAGTATCCAAAAAAATTACTTATTTTGAACCGAAGAGAGTATATACTACTCCCTCCGGTCCAAAATAAGTAATTTTTTGGCCTTTTTTTTTGTTTGGTCCAAAATAAGTGATTTTTTCGGATTTCAAGAATGACTTAATGATATTTTTCCTACATTGTCCTTGGAGTAAATAATATTGGAATATGTGTTAGGAGTGTTTATGTGAGATAGTAAGGTTAAAATGATCAATTATATTGCTAATTAACATTAAAAGATGATTTTTTTAATATGTGTGAAAATATTCAAAAAAATTATTTATTTTAAAATGGAGGGAGTATAATATAATGGTAACTCTCCACTTTGGATTCAAATCCATATAGCATTAATTATTATTTCTTTGCCTTTTGTGGGCGTACACACACTCAACTCTTTGCCTTCTTACCCAGACGTACCTATATTCCAAACTTCCATAAATTCTCTTATCATCCCAATCTTCTTCCAAGAATCGCCCACCACACCTTACCCTATACCCTCTAAAATCTCATCTTAATTCTTAAGTCATTTATATTTGGTTTGGATCAATTTTGTTTTAAAAAAAACCAAATCAAGTAAGTCATTATTTTAAATATTAGAGCCAAGTTAAACTAATTAAATCGGTTTTTCTCGATTCGATTTATATTGGTTTATTTGGTTATTTATCGGGTATTTCTTAAATATAAGACATACACTATCAAACACATATTTCAGCGATCATATTTTCAACGTAATACTATCAAATCATGTTTTTGAGAAATCTATTATTTACCAAAATATATTGATAATAATTGAATCAAATAGTGATGTATAATTTAAGGACTCAATTAAAAATATTATTTTTAACATGAAATAGATTCTTACACTTAACAAAAGAAACTACCAATTAAACTAGAATATAAAAGTAAAGAACTGTACTAAAAGCGCAAACGGTTAATATTTACTATAAAAAATTTAGAACTTTGTATAAAAGTATACATATATATAGGTGTAATAATACATTTAAAATAGCTACTCCTTTGATTTTGTTTGATTTTTTTTAATTAAACCCAAAACCAAACCAAATTTGATCGGTTTTTAAATTTCAAAACCAAAACCAGACCTAACCAAACCAAAAGGTATCGATTTTTTTAATCGGTTTGATTTGGTTTTCGGTTTAGTTCGAATTTTTGGATTTTTATAAATACCCTTAATCCCATTAACTCCCCCCCCCCCCTCTTCGTTTTTTAGTTTATTTTAAATTTCAGTAACGATGATCAATACTCGTTTAAGAACTATCATTAATTTAAATTCGACAACAGTAAGACTTATTCTTAAAAAGTTATAATCAAAAGAAGAATTATACCGTATAATTACTTTTAAAAATAACATTAAAAATATATATATGTTTTTGTGTATTTATATGAAATATACATAGTTTATATATAATTAATGTATAATTTTTACATAGTTAATGAACAAAAATAATTATGTTTGATTACATGGTTAAATGTATAACTTGTCCATAGGGGCGGAATGTAACAACCCGGTCGGTCGTTTTTTAAATTTACGCCCCGATTCCCAATTAACTGTTTTCCTTGCTATTGTGCTTTGCCGGGATGTTCGGTTCTAGAATTCGGAGTGTTTTAGGACACTTAGTCCCTAATGAGAGCTTTATAATTGAAAAATGGCCCGTATTCAAAACAATGTTAAGACGACCTCGGAACGGAAATCTGATGGTTCAGTTAGCTCCGTTAGGTGAATTCGGGGTTGGGAGCATGTTCGAAATGTATTTTGGAGGTCCGTAGCTCATTTAGGCTTGAAATGCCGAAGTTTTGGAATTTTTGAAAATACAGTCGATATGCGAGATTTTGATTCGGTAGTCGAAATGGAATTCCGACAGTTGCAGTAGCTTCGTTAGGTATTTTGGATATATCTGCAAAATTTCAGGTCATTCGAACATCGTTTGGTCGGGTTTTTGATAGTATGTAGGTTTCGAAAGTTTTAGTTGAAACTTAGGCTTGAATCCGCCATAATTTGATGATTTCTGTGTTTAATGATATGTTTTTAAGATTTGAACAAGGTCGTATCGTGATTTGGAGTAGGTTGGTGGTTTTGGTTGAGGTCCCGGGGGTCTCGGGGGTGTTTCCGGGGGTCAAACGGACCATTTTGAGTTGATAAAACAGGTCAGAATTGCTGTCATGAGTGTTGCAGAAGATTGCTCTATGCGTTCGCAATAGGGTGATGCGATCGCATAGAAGGCTTGGGAGGAGGCTCAAAAATTGCTCTATGCGATCGCGGAAAGGGCTATGCGATCGCATAGCTGGGGATAATTGTTCTCTGCGATCGCGAAGGGGTCTATGCGATCGCATAGTGGAAAGGTTAGGGGTCCGAGGTCCTATATTTTGTTCTATGCGATCGCGGAGTAGGGAATGCGATCGCATAAGGCTGTTTTGTTAAGCAATGCGATCACAATGTGGTCGATGCAATCTCATAAGGTAAAAATGAGAGGCAGAAAAGTTGTTCTATGCGATCGCAATAAGGGTCATGCGATCGCATAGAGTATTTCACTAGGGAGACATAATTAGAATATAACATTTCATTCAAGAGGGTTTCACAATTTTTGTAAAAACTCAAGCTAGGGAGCTCGGTTTTGAGTGATATTTCGCGTGCTTTTTAGAGATAATTGTTGGGTAACGATTTCTTACTCCCTTGTGATCATTATTCACTAATCTAAACTCAAATTCTTCCTTTAATTTCGGATTTGGGGTGTAAATTGGGGTAAGTTTCTTAGAACAAACCTTGATGATTTGGAGGGGCAAACGAACTCCGATTTCGATAAAGTTTATATGGTTAGACTCGTGAGAGTATGAGGGTTCTGAAAATGTAAAAATATTTTGATTCTGAGCCGATGGCTGAAGGGTTATTTTGGTAATTTCACCCATTTTCACGCTGTAGCTTTAATTTTATCAGTGTAATTTGTTACTTGCGATGTTATTTATACTATGTAATTGGTTTGAATAGATTTGGGCCACTTGAAGTCGGATACTCGTGGCAAGGGAGTCATTTCTTAGCTGTTTTGTACCGGGATTGAGGTAAATGACTTGTCTAACCTTGTGTGGGGGATTTTCTCCCCTAGGATATATATGTGTTGATTTCAATGCCTTGTGCGCGAGGTGACAGGCGTGTACTTGTGCAAATTATTGAAAAATCACTTTACTTAAATTGATCAATCAATGTTATCCCTGTTATTTAATTGGTTTAATTGCAAGATCTATCCTGTGTTAGCTAGGGAAGCATGATTAGATAAAGTTAACTGTCTAAATGCCTACTAGTCTCAATTAAATTTCCCTGGATATGTTGAGACTGGATTTAGTTGTTAATTGTAGCACTGTACTTCATATTTCTCTGTGTTTTCTCTTATTTGATTGTGTTTGTCTTATGTGGACTTCGGGTTCAATTCTCGGAGATCCGGTGCTACTAAGGTAAAGGACTACGGGTTCAATTCCTGGAGATCCTGTGATTCTGAAATACGGACTACGGGTTCAATTTTCGGAGATCCTGTGATTATGATATACGGACTGCAGGTTCAATTCGTGGAGGTCCTGTGATACTGGTATAAGGGACTGCAGGTTCAATTCCCGTAGATCCTGTGATACTGATATATGGACTGCGGGTTCGATTCCCTGATATCCTGGGTTGCTGGGCATAAAAGGACTGTGGGTTCAATTCCCGGAGATCCTAAATTATTGATTTGTACTTGTTGTGTTAATTTCTCTTTGTTGGCTTAACTGTAGACGGCTTGTAGTATTTATCTCGTTTGATGTTATCTCAGACTTATTCCTATTTTGCACTATTCGGTATTATTATCATTATTTTTATTAATCTCGGTATGGACCTGACCTTCCTCGTCACTACTCTATCCAGGTTAGGCTTGGCACTTACTGAGTACCGTCGTAGTGTACTCATGCTACTCTTTTGCACACTTTTATTGTGCAGATCTAGGTCCATTTGATCAGACGCACTACTGGTGATCTAGGAGTATTTTCAGGAGACTCGAGGTATGCATCTGCTACGTCCACAGATCCGGAGGGTCTTCTTCTGTTCTTTCTTAGTGATGTCAGTTATTCCTTTACTTCGGTTGTATAGATACTCTTGGTGTATAGAGCCACATTTATACTCTCTTAGCCTGTGTTGCCCGTGAGTTTTCGGGTCTTGGTGGTTATATATTCTGGTATTTTGTAAAGTGTATGTGCCGAGCGGCACCTATTACATTTCTTTTTATGTCATTCCACTGTTATTTTAACTGTTGTTCATAAGAGTTGTAAATTCCGCATTGTGTTAGGCTTACCTAGTTACGAAGACTGGGTGCCGTCATGATAGGTTCACGCTTGGTGAACTAGGGTCGTGACAAGTTGGTATCAGAGCTCTAGGTTCATTGGAGTCACAGGACACAGGCCGATTATTTAGAGCCTCGCTGATCTATACGGAGACGTCCGTAATTATCTACGAGGGGCTATGTAACTATTTAGGAAACTCTTTATTTCCTTTGAATTCCTTATCGTGCGATATTTTGACACCAAATCTAAACTTACGTCTTCTATTCTCTCACAGATGGTAAGGACACGTGCTACTCTTGAGGATCAGGCACACGCGCCCCCTACTGCCGCCGCTAGAGGCCGGGGCCGTGGTAGAGGTCGAGGACGCATCTAAGGTGTAGCCATATCACACGCGCGCGCTGCCGCTGAGGCACCACTGGTGAATCAGGTTGGAGCGCAAGCACCTGGTACACCTACTACAGCTGCTATGACTCCAGTACTCCAGGAGACCCTGGCCCAGTTCATGAGCATGTATACTACTTTAGCTCAGGCAGGGTTACTTCCTCTCACTGCAGCTACATCTCAGACCGGGGGAGGGGCCTCGACTCCCGCAGCCGCTACACCTGAGCAGCGAGTCCCCGTGGGGCAGGTTCCAAAGATTATTACTATGCCTCCTGCCGCCCCAGTACAGCCCGAAGGTGGGCTAGCTACCTCTGAGGACGAGCAGCGTACACTAGAGAGGTTCAAAAAATATGATCCTCCAGTGTTCAGCGGGTTGGGTATAGATGATGCATTGGGCTTTCTGGAGGAGTGTCATCGCATCCTCCGTACTATGGGGATAGTGGAGACCAGCGGGGTTTCCTTTACTGCTTTTCAGCTTCGAGGGGTCGCTTATGATTGGTGGCACATATATGAGTTGGATAGTCCCGACGAGCCTGCCTCGCTGACTTGGGCACAATTTTTTGATATGTTTTTTAGGGAGTTTGTTCCCCAGAGCCTTAGGGATGCTTGGCGAGCGGAGTTTGAGTGGTTGCGTCAGGGCTCTTTGACAGTATCTAAGTATGCCATCAATTTCACCCAGTTAGCCAGACATGCACCGGCTTTGGTCACCACGGTCCGGGAGAGAGTGCGGAGGTTTATTGAGGGTCTTATTCCACCTATCCGGTCCAGTATCGCTAGAGAGCTGGAGACGAATGTGCCGTATCAGCAGGCGGTGAGTATTTCTAGACGGATCGTGGGTATGCTCACTAGAGAGCGAGGAGAGAGGGAGGCCAAGACGTCTCGTGAGTCGGATCATTTCTCTGGTGCCCGTACTGCAGCAGCTAGTCGATTTGGCAGGGGCTATTCTGGTCGTCCAGTTCATTCAGCATTACCAGCAGCTGGTGGTACTCCAGCTCCTCCAACACCTCAGCAGCCTTACTATGCTCCCCAGTTTCCAGTGCGCCTCCTACGCGGGGTACCTCCAGGGGTCAGTCCAGCGGGAGCGGGGCCGGTCAGTCACAACCACCGCATCCTCCCAGGGCTTTTTATGAGTGCGGGGATACTCGCAATCTGGTCAGGGAGTGCCCCAGGCATAGGAGATAAGCGCCTCCATAGACTTTACAGCCTCAGCATGGTTCATAGGGGAAGCGGGCCATCGTTCCAACCCTAGCTGCCACCTTACCTGCCCAGCTAGCCAGGGGTGGGGATCAGGTGATAGAGGCTTCTCTCGAGCGAGAGGTCAGGCTAGATTTTATGCTTTTCCTGGTTGCGCCGCAGCTGTCGCCTCCGATTCTGTTATCACAAGTATTATCTTGGTTAGTCATAGAGAGGCATCGATTCTATTCGATCCTGGTTCTACTTTTTCATATGTGTCCTTTTATTTTGCTTCATATCTGGGTATGCCTCGGGATTATTTGAGTGCCCCCGTTTATGTTTCTACTCCGGTGGGAGATTGTTTGGTTGTGGACCATGTGTATCGGTCGTGTTTGGTCACTATTTGTGGTTTTGAGACCAGGGCTGATCTTTTATTGCTCGGTATAGTTTATTTTGATATTATTCTGGGCATGGACTGGTTGTTACCCCATCATGCTATTCTTGATTGTCACGCCAAGACCGTGATGCTGGCTATGCCAGGCATTCCACGTATTGAAGTGGAGTGGTACTCTAGATCACACCCTCAGCCGTGTTATTTCCTTTCTTAAAGATCAGCGTATGGTTGAGAAGGGGTGTGCAACATATCTAGCTTATGTGAGGGATGTCGGTGTTGACACTCTTTCTATTGATTTCGTCCCAGTGGTACGTGATTTCTCTGATGTGTTTCCAGCTGATCTCCCGGGCATGCTGCCCGATATAGATATCGATTTTGGTATTGACTTATTACCGGGCACTCAGCCCATTTCTATTCCTCCGTACCGCATGGCTCCTCCTGAGTTTAAGGAGTTGAAGGATCAGTTACAGGAATTGTTAGGTAAGGGTTTTATTCGACCCAGTGTTTCGCATGGGGTGCTCCTGTCTTGTTTGTGAAGAAGAAGGATGGTTCTATGCGTATGTGCATTGATTACCGCCAGTTGAACAAAGTTACGATGAAGAACTAATATCCTTTACCTCGTATTGATGATCTATTTGATCAGCTTCAGGACAAACAACTTGGGAGACCGAGCAGGATATGTGCAGCCAGTACCCTCATCTCTTCACTACTTCAGATATGTTCTCTATGCTCGTTCAAGGGCGAACGAATGTCTAAGTGTGGGAAGATGTAATGACCCGGCCGGTCGTTTTTGAAATTTACGCCCTGATTCCCAATTAACTATTCCCCTAAGTTCATTTCTGCTATTGTGGTTTGCCGGGATGTTCGGTTCTAGAATTCAGAGTGTTTTGGGTCACTTCGTCCCTAAATGAGAGCTTTATAATTGAAAAATGGCTCGTATTCGAAATAATGTTAAGACGACCTCAGAACAGAAATCGGATGGTCCAGTTAGCTCCGTTAGGTGATTTCGGGGTTGGGAGCTTGTTCATAATGTATTTTGGAGGTCCGTAACTCATTTAGGCTTGAAATGCCGAAGTTTGGAATTTTTAAAAATCCGGTCGATAGGCGAGATTTTGATCCGGTAGTTGAAATGGAATTCCGATAATTGCAGTAGCTTTGCTAGGAGATTTTGGATATGTCTGCAAAATTTCAGGTCATTCAGACATCGTTTGGTCGGGTTTTTGATAGTATGTAGGTTTCAGAAGTATTTGTTGAAACTTAGGCTTGAATCTACCATAATTTGATGATTTCTGTGTTTAATGATATGTTTTTATAATTTGAACAAGTTCGTATCGTGATTTGGAGTAGGTTGGTGGTTTTGGTTGAGGTCCCGGGGGCCTCGGGGGTGTTTCCGGGGGTCAAATGGACCATTTTGAGTTGATGAAACAGGCCAAAATTGCTGTCATGAGTGTTGCAGACGATTGCTCTATGCGATCACAATAGGGTGATGCGATCACATAGAAGGCTTGGGAGGAGGCTCAAAAATTGCTCTATGCGATCGCGAAAAGGGCTATGCGATCGCATAGCTGGGGATAATTGTTCTCTGCGATTGCGAAGGGGTCTATGCGATCGCATAGTAGAAAGGTTAGGTGTAAGGCCCCGGAAAATTTCGCTAAATAATTTAGGATTTCGTAGTGTCACACGGGGTTATTATAATATTTTTATATACTATTAATATGGTGGTCATCAATTAGACTTGGTAAATATGAGTATAAGTCTTATGGTAAGTTATGTGAGGTCCAAATGGAAGCCTAGGTGTACGCCAAATGGGAAAATTTTCGAAATAGGCCAAAATTCCAAATGGATTCGCACATGGCTCCACTTCAAAGGATCATATATAATTATGTATAAGGTTTTTTGTGGTTAATAACATATCAAATGAAAGCCCTTTGAGTCTAGTTTCCAACGCTTTAAACCGTTTGTCATTTGGACATTCCTACACAAAGTTATGATCAAATTACCAAAGGATGGAAAATGATGTCTTGTGCCAAATGTGCGACCGCATTTCTGTCGCATTTTTAACATTGCGGTCGCATTTCTGTCGCAAATTGAACCAGAGAAGCCCAGTTAATTCTTCTATTTTTATAACCCGGCCCCATTTCAATATATAGGCTTTGGGGTTCATTTCTTACTGATTTTAGAGAGTGGTGAGAGCATTTTAGAGAAAGAAGGAGGAACCCAACATTTAAATCATCCAAATCTTGCATCAATCTTCAAGAATCAAGAACCCAATAGCAAGTTCTTCATCTAAGAGGTAAGATTCAATACCCTAGGGTTTAATTTCGAGTTTGGTGTATAAGATGAGTTATTGAGGTATGATTCTTGGGTTTATTAGTATTGTGTATACATGCATGTACAACTTAGGTTTATGGAAAGATTGTTTAACTTAAATAAGTAAAGATTGGGTTAGGGAATGAAAGAAGTCTTAAAAAGGGGATTCGAAATCAAGATGCTCAACTAGTGTTTGATAAAATGTTCAAATGAGCTAGTTTCATGAATATCTTTCTAATATGTGTTTAATTTTGTTATGTCTCATAGTAGATTGGAATTGCTAGAGTTTTTGGAGTGTTATAGTAACTTAAGGAAAGCTCAATCGAGGTATGTATGGCTAATTTTGATTCTTGTAAAATCGCCCATATGTGTGAAATTGTTTGGCATGTGTTAATTGAGAAATTGTATGTGATTCTTTGATGTCATTGTTGGGTATTCAATTGATGATTGAACTACATGTGGTATGGTATGAAATATGAATTGAAAGATGACAAGGGAATTGGAATTGGTAAAGAACTGAGAATAATTGTTGTGGTGGCATATATGGTTTATTGTGGAAAGAGATGAAACACTTGAATTGTGGAAAATTGTTGAACATACTTGTGTGAGCACTCTCGAATATAGAAACATGGTAACTTGGTTGTGATATCAGTTTGAAAAGTACTTGAGAATATGAATTGAATTGTAAGTTGCTTATTTGAATTTGTTGTAATTTGGTGTAGTGCCTTATTTGCTGTTTGTAATTGTTGTGATTGAAATTGTACGGTGGGATCGGGTTGCGCGCCACAACATGAGGTAATAAGGTGTGGGTTGGGGTGATAAGGGTGGCCGAGGTAATAAGGGTGGACGAGGTAATAAGGATGGAAAGCGATCGAAATCGCTATTGAAAATTGATATAAAAATCAATGATGTGAAATTGTGAAAGGAGACAGCAGGAGAGTTTGCAACCTGTGGGGCACCGATTGCCCCTTTGTTTGACTACTTGTGTTTTACGTGATTGATTTGTGGTTGTTCTACTTGTTGATCTTAAACGTGCTTTGTGTTGAGAATTATCCTGAAATGAGGAAAAATGTGGAAAACATGGTTGGCTGGCTTAATTGATTCTTGATGTAATTTATTGGTTGTCTTATCATCGTGATTACTTATTTAATGGCTTGAGTTTACTTGGGACAAAGTTTGTCCATACATACCAGTACAATTCCAGTGTAATGACGTCCCTTTTGCCGGGGGCGCTACATTCGTGTTATGATTGTAGATGGATCAGTAGCAGGCACTTCAGCTCATCGGCAATAGTATCCTTCATCTTCCACTGCCCGTTTGGTGAGCCCTTTTCTTCCTCGGGGCCCTGTGTGGCTTATGCCACTTTTGTTTTAGACTTTATTTTGGATTTTTTTAAGGTATAGCCGGAGCCTTGTTACCGGCAAGTATTGTATCCTCCTTTGTAATCCTAGAGGCTCCGTAGACATGTAAACTGTGGGATTATGGCCTATGTATATATATCTTGGGCGTTGTAAATGTAAATTGTAAACTTGTTAGTAAATCAATCGTATGGTTATGTTTGTACATTGTGAAATTAGTTATAATTGATAAGATATTTGGTTTATAAGAAATAATCAACACAGGGGTAACGCGTGGGATAGAAAGGCACCCAGGTCCGCTTGACTAGGACTACCCTATCAGGAGCCGGTCATGTCCCTCGATTTGGGGCGTGACATTAGGGGTCCCAGGTCCTATATTTTGTTCTATGCGATTGCGGAGTAGGGAGTGCGATCGCATAAGGCTGTTTTGTTAAGCAATGTGATCGCAATATGGTCTATGCGATCGCACAAGGTAAAAATGTGAGGCAGAACAGTTTTTCTATGTGATCGCAATAAGGGTGATGCGGTCTGTATAGAGTATTTCACTGGGCAGACTGAATCAGAATATAACATTTCATCAGCGAGGGTTTCACCATTTTTGCAAAACGAGATAGGGAGCTCGGTTTTGAGTGATTTTTCACGTTCTTTTCAGAGACAATTGTTGGGTAACGATTTCATACTCCCTTGTGATCATTATTCACTAATCTAAACTCAAATTTTTTCTTTAATTTCGAATTTGGGGTGTAAATTGGGGTAAGTTTCTTAGAACAAACCTTGATGATTTGGAGGGGAAAACGAACTCCGATTTCGATAAATTTTATATGGTTAGACTCGTGAGAGTACGAGGGTTCTGAAAACGTAAAAATACTTTGATTGCGAACCGATGACTGTAGGGGTATTTTGGTTATTTAACCCATTTTTGCGCCGTAGCTTTAATTTTATCAGTATAATTAGTTACTTCCGATGTTATTTATACTATGTAATTGGTTTGAACAGATTTAGGCCACTCGGAGTCGGATACTCGTGGCAAGGGAGTCATTTCTTAGCGATTTTGTACCGGGATTAAGGTAAGTGACTTGTCTAACCTTGTGTGGGGGATTTTCTTCTCTAAGATATATATGTGTTGATTTGAATGCCTTGTACGCGAGGTGATGGACGTGTACTTGCACAAATTGTTGAAAAAAACTTTACTTAAATTGCTCAATTAGTGTTATCTCTGTTATTTAATTTGTTTAGTTGCAAGATTTATCTTGTGTTAGCTAGGGAAGTATGATTAGATAGGGTTAACTGTCTAAATGTCTACTTGTCTTAATTGAATTTCACTAGGACATGTTGAGACTGGATTTAGTTGTTAATTGTTGAGTGTACTTCATATTTCTCTGTGTTTTCTCTTATTTGATTATGTTTGTGTTCTGTGGGCTGCGGATTCAATTCCCGGAGATCCAGTGCTACTAAGGTAAAGGACTGCGAGTTCAATTCCCGAAGATCCCGTAATTCTGATATATGGACTGCGGGTTCAATTCCGGAGATCCTGTGATTTTGATATACGGACTGCGGGTTCAATTCCCGGAGATCCTGTGATACTGGTATAAGGGACAGCAGGTTCAACTTCCGGAGATCCTGTGATACTCATATATGGACTGCGGGTTCGATTCCCAGAGATCCTGAGTTGCTGAGTATAAAAGGACTGCAGGTTCAATTTTCGGAGATCCTGGATTATTGATTTGTACTTGTTGTGTTAATTTCACTTTGTTAGCTTAACTGTAGATGGCTTGTAGTATTTATCTCATTTGCTGTTATCTTAGACTTATTCCTATTTTGCACTGTTCGGTATTATTATCATTATTTTTATTAATCTCGGTAGAGCCCTGACCTTCCTCGTCACTACTCCATCGAGGTTAGGCTTGGCACTTACTGAGTACCGTCGTGGTGTACTCATGCTACTCTTCTGCACACTTTTGTTGTGCATATCCAGGTCCATCTGATCAGACGCACTACCAGTGATCTAGGAGTATTTTCGGGAGACTCGAGGTATGCATCTGCTACGTCCGCAGATCCGGAGGGTCTTCTTATGTTCTTTCTTAGTGATGTAAGTTATTCCTTTACTTCGGTTGTATAGATATTCTTGGTGTATAGAGCCACAGTTATACTCTCTTAGCCTGTGTTGCCCGTCCGGGTCTTGGTGGTTGTATATTGTGGTATTTGGTAAAGTGTATGTGCCGAGCGGTACCTATTACATTTCTTTTTATGTCATTCTGTCGTTATTTTAAGTGTTGTTCATAAGAGCTGTAAATTTCGCACTGTGTTAGGCTTACCTAGTTACGAAGACTGGGTGACGTCATGACAGGTTCACGCTTGGTGAATTAGGGTCGTGCCATGGAACTAGATGGACGGAGAGGCTGAAATCCCTTAACCCGAAAATTATATTGTATATATAAAGTTAAATTTATATATATATTAGATATTTAATCACTTTAGTAATTTTGGGAGCGGAAGGGTGTCGCCCTCATCATTTCATTAAAAAATTATGCCGAGTATGTAAAATAAAATTTATTTTGCCTTTATATATTATGTTTTGAATTTCTTTTGACACTGTCGAATCTTTTTAAAGAGATTCAAACCTTTGAGAGATCACTCGTTCAATTCCTACTAGACATAATGTTTTTAAATTTTTTAACTTTTTCCTTTTTTAATCACTTTGCTGAAATTTTGCCTCCGCCGCTGACTTTAACTTCTTAGCGCGTTTCCTTTTTTTCTTAAATCCCTTAATAAAAGTTCTGTTTTTCCGAGGCCTTGTATTAAGGTCCCACCACCCCCTTCAAATTCTCAAATTTTCCCTATTTAAGATGTTTGCTTATCCACTTTTCAAAAACAGTCCTTGATTTGCTCAAACTCTTTTCCTTTTATCTCTTCCCTTTCTCTTCACGTATCTTCTACTTAAGCCTTTCTCATTATTATTATACGTTCACTAGTGACAACCCCTTTTTCTCATTCAACAATAAAGTTTGGATTTTATTTTTTTAATAGAAACTTTATTCTGTGTTGTGAAAATGGTTATGCAGCGTCAAGAAAATATTTTGGTGACAGGAGGGGCTGGTTTTATTGGAACACATACTGTTGTTCAGCTTTTGAATGAAGGGTTTAAGGTTACCATCATTGATAATTTCCATAATTCTGTTGAAGAAGCTATTGATAGAGTCAAAGAATTAGTTGGCCCTCAACTTTCCCAAAATCTTGAATTCCATTTGGTATGTTTTTTTCTACTTTCTTGAATTTTGTTTGATCAAAATTCAAAACCAACACCACCCTTGTACTGAAACCAGAAATGGAAAAGGAAAAAGTTAGAAATGAAAGAACTCTATACATTTCTTGTTTTTTTTTTTAATCTAAAAGGGGTTGATAAGTTCACAAGAATTATTCGTTTTATAGTAGAATTAGGACTCCCTGACACTAACTTTTTTAGATAGTCATATGTTTACACGAAAATTTTGTATTTATTGAAACTTGTTTAGTGCTTTGTTTTCTTTTCCCTTTTTTTTTTTTGGGTTAAAGTTGCCCTGTTTCATGTTGTTCTCATCTTCTGAAAAAGGTAATCTTGATCAAGTGGCTGTTGCTGTATATATGCCTTTTTGTCCCTTTTTTTTTCTTTTTATTTGTTCTGTGATTTTGCAACTAGGTTTTGTTAATCCTCGGTAAGAAAAAAGTAAGTATCAGCTTATCACGGCATAGGAGCGTTGGCATAACTAGTAAAGTTGGTGTCACGCAATCTTTGTGCCGTGGAAATAGTCTATTGCAGAAATGCAGTGTAAGACTCTGTACCATAGACCTTCCTCGACCCCGCACATAGCGAGAGCTTAATGCACCGGGTTGTCCTTTTATATCAGTTTACATGGTTAAGTGATTAAACGGGGTGACATTTATCAGCTTATCAGGGTTATGTGATTAAATGAGGTGAAAGTATATAATAAGTTAGCCATGGTTAAGTGATACAAGTTTAGTGCAAAAACATGTTATGCATCTATTGGCATGGTGTATTTAGTGGTTGTGGGTGAGTTTTTACCACTTTATCTTCCTCAAATGAACGATACTAAATTGGTTCTTTCACTTGCTTTGGGATTTCATCTTATTTGTTTCTTGGTGACAGGGTGATATCAGAAACAAAGATGATTTGGAGAAGTTATTTTCTAAAAGAAAGTATGCAAATCTCTTGTTTTAAAATATCTCCAGCTGTTATAATTTCCTATATATGCATTTCTATGTGGTCTTTGATTGATTGTTTTGCAATATATATCGAAATAGGTTTGCTGCAGTGGTCCATTTCGCGGGACTTAAGGCTGTTGGGGAGAGTGTTGATCATCCCTTTCTTTATTTTGATAACAATCTGATTGGATCAATAACTTTGTATTCAATCATGGCCAAATATAATTGCAAGAAGGTATGTCTGTTGATATATTACTGGTTTCTCTTAAATATGTATATTAAAATAGGTTATGCATTCAGGGCAACTTAGAACCTGTTATATTCATCATGTTGCTACCCTTCTACTTATAATTTTGGTAGAATTTGAAGGAAAGTAGTAAATATGAGCTTCTTTCAAGAACTCATTTTGTTGCAAAAAGTAGAGAAATTTTTGAATTCCTACTTTTGGTGTAGAATTGGTTTGTCAGGTTGATAACTTTTTTAATTGATGATGTTGAATTGCAGTTGGTTTTCTCATCATCTGCAACAGTTTATGGTCAGCCTGAAAAGATTCCGTGTGTGGAGGATTTTGAATTGAAGGCTATGAATCCCTATGGTCGGACAAAAGTTAGTATTGTGAATACTTCTCTTGTTATTTTGAAGTTTTTAAGATCGTTCAGTTGATCCTATCTCATTTTGTAGAGTATAAATTTGTTTAGTTATTTCTTCTCACTAACATGTTTTTCCTTCTATTTGATTAGCTATTTCTTGAAGAGATTGCTCGGGATATTCAGAAGGCAGACGCTGAATGGAATATCATTTTGCTGAGATATTTCAATCCGGTAGGAGCTCATGAAAGCGGCAAACTTGGGGAAGATCCAAGAGGCATTCCCAACAATCTTATGCCTTACATTCAGCAAGTAGCTGTTGGTAGATTGCCAGAGTTAAATGTGTATGGCACCGACTACCCTACACCTGATGGTACTGCGGTAGGTTCTGTTGACTGATTTTTGTAACAATAGTTTTTTGTGTATGAAAAAGGAAAAAGAAATCAAACGATTTAAATTAACCATGTGACTAGCATTCATATCAAAGAAGCAGGAAGCGAAGAGTGAAGCAAACTTACCTGCTGGCTCAACTTATGAAACTGTTATTTATACTGAAGAAAAAGACAGAAATATAGTAGAATATTTAAGTAGATTTGTGGCACGAACTTGCTACCTTCAACATGTTTCATTCCCATACTAAGACTGGTAAACCATTTATAATCTCTTGCTCGCCAGATACGAGATTACATCCATGTTATGGATTTGGCGGATGGTCATGTTGTTGCACTTCAGAGACTTCTCAAGCAAAATGACTTAGGTAAGTAAATCCTTTAAAGTAAAGCTGACCTCCAAATTCTTTTGATTTGTCTGCGAGAAAATGATACATTTCCTTGTACTTTCAATTGAAGACCATGCTCTTTTATTTTAGCTATTGAAGGTAACATTTTTACTCTTCTCTTTGATGTTTTGCATTAGGTTGTGTTGCATATAATTTGGGAACTGGTAAAGGCAAATCTGTGCTAGAGATGGTTGCTGCCTTTGAAAGAGCATCTGGAAGGGTCTCTCTCTCTCTCTCTCCGTCTCTCTTAAATAAAATAGCGAATTTGAATGAATTGAACAAGCTCTTCATGTGTTGCATGTTTTTTACATTTCAGAAAATTCCACTTAAAATGTGTCCAAGAAGGCCAGGAGATGCCACTGCTGTTTATGCATCAACCGAAAAGGCTGAGAGGGAGCTTGGCTGGAAGTAAGTAGTAGCTGGTTTTCTATTTTCTTTTTCCTATTAAGGCTAATTTTCATGCACAAATCTTCAAATCTCAGCAGTTGGAAGAGGATACTAATACAGGAATTAACTATTTTTGTTTCTTTTCGCAGAGCGAAATATGGTGTAGATGAAATGTGCAGGGACCAGTGGAAATGGGCAAGCCAAAATCCATGGGGTTACCAATCAAAACCTTGAAATCTTATACAAGCAATAGTTGGAGGACTCAGATCAGATCAACATTGAAAATGCTCTTTTAAACTTTATAATACTAAGTTTCTTAAGAGTTGGATCTGTAGTCAACATCCATATATTTTACATTTTCTGCAACGTAAATGTATCCAAAGGCTTTACTGTTCAATATGCAATAATTGCTATTGATTGTTATGTACTGGTGAAGCATTTTCTTGTTTTTACCTTAAATGGTTTTATGGGGGCTTAATTGTGCTTCCTACCTATGACCCCTTCAACCAATTTCTTTACTGATTGTAATTCTTCCAAAAAGAGTAAAGAATGTGGTTATTTATTTTATTGAAGGTGACAGTAGCTGTGTGTAGACTGAACCAAGGTCAAGATTGGAGATTTATATAGCTTGGGATTAGGTTGTACTGAATTAACGGGCAGGCAATATATACATGCTTCTCGTCAGAATTCAGGATTTAAGTTCAATGGCGTTTAACATTTATGGTTTTCGGATTGAACCCGTATTTCTAAAGTTAGGGGGTTCATATATGCTATTTCTTGCAATTATAACGAATATTTACACTTAAATTTGCGCTCCCCGTCAAAAATATTGGTTCAGATAAATCCGTATGTTGCATCCCCTTCTGCTCGTCAAGCACAATTACATGTAGTATATAAGATTTTGAGCTACCTCAAAGGTTATCTTAACATTAGTTTAATTGAACTTTTAAGCTAGAAATTCTGTATCCGTATTTTATCAGTGAATTGAGAGATGCTCTCAAATGTGCGCGATTATTTACTTCTGGTGAAATCATGGTTTATAATGACTTAAACAAGGTAAGGGTAAAGTCTGCATATACTATCCTCTCCAAATCTCACTTGTGGGGTTACGGCTATGTTGTTGTAAGTTGACTTAAACATAATCCCCTGGCTCAGTGTAAACAATTTGAGAAAGGCCTTCATTCTGGTCAAGTACGTTTATAGTTGACTTAAGACATCCTTTTCTATCACCTGCTTCCATTTAAATATAGTAGTGGTTAACCATCCTTTACTTGAGACAAGATATATCACCAGCCAGTTATCAATGTGTAACATATGCACTTCTCTTCAATTGGCTGCATAACAATCTAAGACTTAGTTTTTTTCCTGCTATTGATGTTCACTAGTTCCTGACAATCAATTTGCTCTTAGAACACACTGTTCTCTTGAGTAACATCATTTGTTGCACAGTTGGAAAAAAAAGAGAGAGAATAATGAAAGAAGGGAATGTGCTGATGATTGCTCAGAGAATTGTATCTCATGCATCTCCTTCAACAACTCCAAGATCTCCAGCTACACAACCACCTTTGCCAACACCATCACCATATTCGTTTTCTGTGGCATCGACAAGGTTGAGCTCAAGGCCTTCTATTCATACATATGATCTTATCCTCAGGTCACTGGCACTTCTCTTCTCCTTCATCTCCGCTCTCTCGCTAGCTGCACAAGAAGGGACCAAAAGAAAACGGATTTCAAACTTCTATGATCACCCAGAATTAACGTAAGAATCAACACTGAGATCCATTTGAATGTCTTTTTTTTGGTTGTAGAGGATACTAGAATTTAAACCAAGAACAATCAGTGCAATGTTTTGAGAGCTACTTTACACCACTGCAGGTACTGCTTCACAGTAAGCATATTAGTTTTTATCTACTCGGCCTTTCAACTCTTCAAAAGAGTTTGTGACACTGCTTATAGAGGGGTCTTGATCTCGGATATGACCTCTGACTACCTCAGTTTCATATTCGATCAGGTACTTACTAACTTCAATTAGCTAGTGATATCTTCCGAGTACAAAACCATAGTATCTCATTCACATACAACTATGACCATAAAAATGGTTGCACCCATTCCTGTAGTTAAAACAAGCATCAAGAATTCTCTTCTTCTTTTTTCCCTGGATGTCACCGAAAGAGTGAATATATGCTCAATTAACCACCAAAGCTAAATCTTTATGTTTGAATAAAGAAGAGGAGTAGACTTTCTGAATGTTTTTTTCTAGTTCTCCTCTACATTCACTGCAGATAAATCTTTCAAAAACACATTCTCATAAGCAGAGTGTTGCACAGTTGGCAGGTTACCTCCTTGTGTCTTCTTCTTCAGTAACCATACCAGTCATTCAACAGATGAATAGCCAAAGCTCACTCTGGAAGGCGGCTGCCGTTGCTGATTGCATGTCATTTAGTGCTTTCATGGTCATTGCAGTCTCCGCTCTCTTATCAGGCTACAAGCTGTGCAAAAGGATCATATGGTGATGCACTGGGAATTGAACGCGTAGCCTTCAACTCCAGGATTGACAAAGCTAGAGTGTAAAATGGGGACATAATTTCTTCACCACTTTTATGTTTCAGTCAAGAACGTTTTGATCCACTTGAAGCATCACAAGTAGCAATTGGTGGGATATACCGACTATCTCCAACTACGCTAATGGTCTGGTAAAAGTTGATACAAAGAGGGTTTGGAAGTTTATAGCAAAGAAGAGAAGATTTTAGTAGAAAATGTACATATTTTAATTGTTGTGTGGTTGTTATGGTGAATAAACAGTATAACTAGTACAGTATAAGCTAGATTTGTGCTTCAAAGTAACAGCAACGTACAATTCTATTTCTATATCTGCAGAAATGTTTTCCTCTATTTCCAATTATGCCCCGAAGACAACAGTTAAACAGGACTATATTCCCTTTTCTTCATCAGGAACGAAATTATTATAAATACTATAAAACACTAGCCATTCCATAATACCCAAAACAGACAACCTTGATGAACAAAGAAGTAGCTTCAGCTAAAAACCTACTGTTGTCACAATTGCAACATTAGGAACAATAAATCACATAGTATTTTTCAGCATCTATTTACTAATCCGGCATATCTAGAAATAACAATTGTCTCAGATGACTTACATATATGATTCTAAATAAGTAGAGGTTGAAGCAACTCCTTCACAATACCATCAGATCCAATGTAGACTGTCTCAGCACATTAGTTAGAAGGCAAAATCTCATATGAATTGACAAGTAGTGGCAGGCAACAACATTTCCAGCTCCCACAATTAGTAAACAAAATCCTGTTGTCTTTAGTGATTTGACTTGTAAGAATTTGAAAGAAGCATGTGCTATGTAGATTAATCTTCCGTAATGACAAGATTTCCATCAGAAAATTCACAAGCCTGAATGGAGAGGGAAAGCTGCTTCTGCAGTTTTTTTACTACAAAGACTTCTGGCTCCTCACATATGGTCACTACTGTGCCCTTGCGGCCAAGCCTGCCTGTACGGCCAGCTCGATGTGCATAATGAACTGAGTCAGTAGGTAACCCCAGATTAACTACAAGATCACATTCAGGTAAATCCAAGCCTCTAGCTGAAAGCTCATTTGTTAGCAGCACCCTGACCTCCCCATTTCTGAACTTCTTTAAGATAGTTGATCTTACAAGTTTGCTGAGATCACCATGTAACTCTGCAGCTTTCATACCACGAGCTTCTAGTTTGAAGACAGCATCTTTTAGTTGTTTTGTGTGGTTCATAAAAGCTATCACACACTTGGCATCCAGAGCATGCACACACCTTCTCAACATATCAACTTTGTGCTGTATCCTAGTAATAGTGTAATAATGCTGCAAATTAGGGGGTAAGCTCTGAACACTAGGCATAGCTTGTACATTTGAGCTTGAACTAGCAGTAGGTGGTGTTCCTGAGATACTAACAGGTCCAGAAGGAGGGACAGACTCAAGTGGGACGACTTTATTGGCTTGAACGAGAAGTGGGTCGCAACCCCAACTTCTTGCTGCTCTTATAACTGAAAAAGGCACTGTCGCAGACACCATGATAGTCTGACGCGCAGATCGCTTGACAAGTGGACTATTTGACTCTCCCCCGCGTGCACCAGGTCTTCTCCCAACATGGTCTAATATCCGCTGCATGTCCTCCCGGAAATTGACAGCAAGGAGCTGATCAACTTCATCCAATACCAAGTAACGACAACCATGGGTAGGAAGCTTTCCAGCTGCACTAATCTCGGCTATCCGTCCAGGTGTCCCCACTACGATGGAAGGCTTATTCTTCCTCAGAGCTTCCTCCTGTCTCGATCGGTTTGCACCCCCTACAAGCTGCTGGACTAGTTTCTTGTCCGCTGGTCCTAATAGCTTTTCTACTTCCCTGACAATCTGCATGCCAAGTTCCCTTGAAGGAGCTACTATTACTGCTTCGATGCCCACTTTGTTCCCAGTTTCAGAGCCATTTGAGATCTCCCCACTCAATGGACCAACTTGAGACAGTATGGGAAGGACATAAGCTAGTGTTTTTCCTGAACCTGTGTACGACTGAATCACAACATCGTGATTTTTAAGAACAGTTGGAACTGCAGCAGCCTGAACATCAGTTGGAACAGTAAAGCCTTCCTTCTCTAGCCTTTCGACCAACAAAGGTGGAAGGCCAAGCTCTGAAAATGATTCTGCAGCAAATGGTGCAGTCTTTATATCTATTGGGTTTCTCTCCTTAATCAATCCTGTTTTATTGCCACTAACTTTTTTCTTCACTCTGCTCTTGGGGACCTCAATTGTTGAAACACCCTGCTGGAGCTTATTTTTCTCATTTGCATTTACTGTCTTAACTTCATTCTTCAATCCAAGGCTAGCTAGAGTGAGGGATGCACTGTCACTTAAAAAGCGGACCTTGTCTCGAAATGGAGCTATCCTTGTAAACTGTGAAACATTCCTCAAAGATAAAGAATCACCAACTAACAAGAGGGCCCTTGTTAGCACTAAAACAGGCATGATTTTTCTAGCACTTGTTTTCTCAGTTGCTATCTTAAGGAAGAACTCAAATTTGGTATGACTATTTACAATGCCAAAATCCTCTTAAGCTGTGTACTATCCTCACCGACCAGACTGCAACAAGAACATTAAAATATCAGAATAAATAACAATGTTAGGGCCTATAACAAGTAAAATTAAGATTTAGCATATCGGCATTCTTTTTACTAGAAATTGAGATGTAGGTGACATAGGTATGCCTCTTTTGTGCTGTAATATCCCTCTTTGAGAAAAAATAAAAAATTCAAACTAATATAGAAAACAAAAAGCATCGGAGCAAAAGGCCTATGACACATAACTCAATCAATCAACTATGTCTCATTAACAACTAGTTGGTGTCTGTTATATGAATTCTCTGTATCCATTCCGCTCACCCAGCCATAGATCCATTTTTTCTTTTGGCGGTGTTTGTTAAGTTTAGAAACGCACCTTAGGTGCTGAGTAACAGTCTTCTTTTCCCTAACTAAACAGAATTATTTGTGCTCATCTAATTCCAATATTAAAGAATTTGTCTTTTAAGTCCATGAGCGGAAGAACTGATTTTTAAAAAATAATTTGTGCACTCTTTAAGAGCAAAACCAGATAAGTGGCAGTAAAGTGAAGCCTGCCTGGGAAGAAACTGTTATAAGTCTCACTAATCATCCACGACTAAGTTTTCCATTTGTTGAACACAAAAACCAGAAACGACTAAAGCAGACATTTTGTCAAACATATGGTGACCAATCCAATGAAAACCAACAAAAACCCAGCTCAACTCTCATTTCTAACACCTACGTATTTTCACTATTAACATTCTAAGTATAAGGATAGCATTGATAGAGTTTATGCACTTTATAGAGAGTTGGGTCTTTTACCTTCTTATGCTCGTGTTCTCCACCTTAGCTGCTATCAATATGCTCGTGGCGAAAGAGAAGGATATCCTTAATTTTATCATTCTGATAAGAACCAGGTCGACTTATGCAGCACCTCGTTCTCATTTGGGCTTATATAAAGTCCACTAGCAATATAAGCTCGTCCTTTTTGGGCTACAGCCCAATTTGTTCTTAACAATACCCGGCCCTCTTTCTAAAATTTCCTTAATGATTGACGTTAGATTGGCCAATTAGAAAGAACCATCTTTTTTAAGTATTGACATCTAGCTTACAAAAATAAAAATAAAAATAAAAAATGGTATTCGTATTGAGTTTTGCGGTATTGAAACTGGTCGGAATGGTAACTTAACGGTCAAAACAAGATCACCCTACCACCCCCCATTGGACATCGACAACCACCCTATGCCAGCAACCCACCACCCACCACACTCGACAACGGCGACCACCCCACCAGTTGTTGGAATACATCAAGGAATTTTTCAACCACACTCTTTAATTACTCAACAAGGATTTCACACAGAAGAGGAGAAAAGGTTCGATGAAAAAGAAGAAGACAAGAGAGGACTTTTGGACAAAGTAATTTCGGACAAAACTAAGCTGAGTCTCTCGTGTGATAAGCCACGTGGCACCATCTCAGCCAACAAGATCAGTTGATGAAGATTTAATCTGGAGCATCAATTTCTCACATGCACACAAATGCTCACATGCTGAAGGAATATTAATTAGTTACATTGTTAGAATCTAGCTACTAAAAATAGGACAAATGTACATAATTCATAGGGTAGTTTTATTTTCAGATTCTTTTCTAGGTAGCTAAATATCTTTATAAATATACAGTCTTCTTGTATAACAATTCATTGAAAATACAGAAAGTTTTCACAATCATCTCTCTATATTTCTACATGGTATCAGAGCATTAGCCCTTCTTCTCAATTCATCTTCTCAATTTTTTTTAATCAACCATGTCTCCTTCTTCTTGTGTTACTGAAACTCCATCTCCCACACACGGATCTTCATCCACAACAATAGGCAATGGAAATACCATTGATTCTACCCATCCCTTCTTTCTTCATGCATCTGATGCACCAGAGATGATAGTTGTCAACACAGCATTTGATGGTCGAGGTTATGCTGGATGGAGCAAGTCTGTCTTGATTTCACTTTCTGCCAAGAACAAGTTTTTCACGACCCCAAACCCGGTTGTGATGGCGCCCAGCACACTGCTAGGCCAGCCCGACCAATCAACAAAGTCACAGAGCCAACAGCTCACATTTAACCACTTTTAGGCATAATCAAGATCAAATAATCACAAAGAAAATATTTCTAATACGGGGATCACGTCCCAAACCAATAAAACCTCCCAAAGACCAGGAGTCACGAGTCATGAGCCTCTACAGAGTATATAAAGTGTGATAGTGTCTACGACGGTGCTCAAGTGCAGAAATTGATATCAACATGAATAAAAGTAAGCTGGAAAGTCATGTCTTGCGGACGCTGGCAGCTACCTCGACTGTCCAAATGCACTCCCGAGCAGCTATAGAATCAGCTCTACTGTGATGTACCTGGATATGCACACAAGGTGCAGGGAGTCGGGTGTGAGTACTTCCAACTCAGCGGTAATAAAAGTAAATAATGTTGAAGGAAAGAAAACCACGCAATGTACTATCTCATGCTACACAATACATAACTATCTTTTTATTCCTTTCCAGCATATGTGAGTAGATTATTTAGAAATCTTAATTTTTAGCTTTCTTTCATGATAACATACCAATACCTGGGTACAATCTCAAGTAGTGAAAGTCTGCACTCAAATCAGCCCCTCAGGCTCAGCACTCCTTAACAATTTCCACCGGGAGATCTGGTCAATAAGGCAAATAATGCATGTGTGCCAGTAATATATGAGTGTTAAATGTTATGCCACGTAGTACACGTAAACTAATGTATGTATGCCATGCAATGCATATGACGTTGTGGCATACAGCCCGATCCATGCAAAGGCGCCCACGCTGACTGTGGGGGTTCAGACTCCGGAGGGGCTCCTACAGCCCAAGCGCAATATCAATATCACACCTGCTGGGGCGTGTAGCCCGATCTAAATACCACTGCGGCGTGCAGTCCGATTCATGCATGTGTATGCATATGCTCACATAAATCGTCATGCTCTAACATATGGCCCTCGGCCCCAATCAAGTCTAACAAATAATCAAGAAAAGCCCCTCGAGCAACAGTATCATATTAGCTCACAGCTAGAAATGTCATTAAGACCTTGTTCAAGTTTTTCATAACCTTATAAAAATGCTGAGTAGCAAAATACCATTTAAAAACCTTAGATCGAGACAAAAATATGCACATATTTATCAAGACAATGATACCGATCCCTGAAGGATTTAAATAATCGACACGAAGCCCAAGCATGATAATTAGTCCAATTCATGATAATTAATATCTTTTATTAGGATGTCAATTCAATTTCAAGCAATTATGTGTTATTATTCATTACGCGGGACGGACCAAGTCATAATCCCAATGGTGCTCTACCCCGCGCCCGTTATCCGGCGTGCAAGTCACCTCAATACAACACTAAGATTTGCAAGTCCGGGGTTTACTAACCCTCAGGACATCATTTACAAGTATTACCCACCTCGATCCGGCGAAAACTCAAGCTCTGCGATGCCTTAGCTCCTCGAACCAGCATCCACGCACACCAAAACTAGCCAAATTCAGTACAAATATATCAAAATAGGCTAACGGAACAACATCCAATCGAACACAATCAAATTACATGAAAAAACACCAAGTTGCCAAAACCCGATTTTCGGTACGCTTCTCGAAAAATTACAAAAGTTACATATTCGGATTCCTTATCTCAACACGAGTCCATACATATAAAGTTTATCAAAATCGGACTCCGTTTGCCCATTCAAATCGATAATTTACTATAACCAGGCTTAGGGCAAAAATTCCCCATTAATCCTCCCATTTACAATGAAATAATTGATGATTCTAAGATAAAATCGCGTATTTAGACCATAGAACTTACCTCCAATGTTTACCTAGTGAATCCCCTCTTGAAGCTCTCCAAAATCATCCAAACGAAATGAAATCAATGAAAGAAATAAATCAATTTCGTGTAAAAAGAATCTGCCCGTGCTTCGTCGAGTTGTGCCTTGCACCTCTGCTATACAAGTTGTACATCCTAGTGCTCCAGCAGTCCTTTTCCGTCGATCATAACTTCTAGTACAGATGTCTAAATTATGCGTTCTTTATCTTTCTGGAAACTAGACACAAAGGTCTACAACTTTCGTGTTTTGCACTTTCTGTGATTTCTTATAAATTACAAGATATCAGCTCCCAAATTAGCCAAAAAGCTGTTTGAAAATCTGCTGCAACAACAGCTTTTTCCAAAACAAAAAATGCCCGTTAGGCATCCGAAATCACCCCGAGGCCCTCGGGACCTCAACAAAAAATACAAACTCAATCTAATACTTCATTCAAACTTGCTCGGATCATAAAAACGGTACCTTAAACATAAAAAATCACCAAAATCCTAGAATTCGATTCAAACTTAAACTTAAACTTTCAAAATTTACATTCGATCAAAAACCCGACCAAACGATGTCCGAATAACCTGAAAATTTGCGTACACATCCAAAATCACGTAACGAAGCTACTGCAACTGTCGGAATTCCATTCCGACTTCCGGATCAAAATATCACCTATCGATCGGATTCCGCCAAAATTCCAACTTCGCCAAAATAGGCTAACTTCTTCACCGGACCTCCAAAATTACTTTCGATTGCGTTCCTAAGTCTTAAATCATCCCCCGAAACTAATCGAATCATCGGAATTCAGTTCCGAGCCCTCTAACTCATAAGTCAATGTTGGGTTGACTTTTCCAACTTAAACTTTCCTTAAAGAGATTAATTATCCCATTTCCTACCAAAATCGATCCAAATTGACTCAAAGTTTGCACACAAGTCACATTCGACATTACAGACTTGCACCAACTTTCAGAATCGCATTCCGACCACGATATCAAAATTTTCACTTCCGGTCGAATTTCTCATAAACCTTCAAATTCCTATATTTAGCCAAATGACTTCAAAATGACCTCCGGACATCTGAATTCACTTCCGATCGCGTTCCCAACTCCAAAATCACCATACGGAACTATTCCCAGACTCGAAATCCCAAATAGACATCTATAACTCTAAAATGCCGTCGAACCCAAATTTATGAAATTCTTCTAAAATACTAACTTCCACCATATACGCGGAAATGCTCACGGGTTATCAAAAACCAAATCCGGACATACGTCCAAGTTCAAAATCATCATACGAGCATGATGGAACTTTTAGATCCCAATTCCGAGGTCATTTACTTAAAATTCCAATCCTAGTTCATTTATTCAACTTTAAGCTTTCAAAATGAAAATTTCCATTTAGATTTGACTCCAAACTTCCTGAATTTTAATTCTGACCATACATACAAGTAAATATACATGAGATGAAGCTGTTCATGGCCTCAATCTGCTGAATGACGCGTCGGAGCTCAAAACGACTGGTCGGGTTGTTACAATCTCCCCCACTTAAACATAGGTTCGTCCTCGAACGTGCTAAGAACTACAATGATGTAGTCTCAAATCACTTGTTTAACACATCATGCACCTTCCCGTGCTACCACTACTTAGTTGAGCACATTAGCTATATAATTCTGTAGATATAATTCTTTATTCAAGCGAATAAGCCATTAGGCCAAATTCCAACACCTTGAATTTCCTGCCAAGTCTGTTTCCAGCATTCGACCACCATATCAATCTCCACACGTTGTACCCAAACATTAATGCATAACTTTGTTGAATTTACACTTCGCATCACTTTACTCATATGACCACAATAACATTCTTTATTTACTGCAGTTGCCTACAATACCCAAATACCGATGGAAACCTCTTATTAGTTGAAGTCTTATTCCAACACTTTCATATACTGCCAAAGATAAATAAAACACGGGCCAAACCGTAACAATTCCTCAGATCAACCATTTATGAAGCCATTTCTCTTTTGACTAATATTACAACGGATTTTGGAGCCAAATCTCGATATTACCTTTCTATCTAGCTGAAATCACGTATGTTCGCACTCATTAATGACTCCAATGGTCGTTTCGATTATAACACACCACAGTGGTAATATGACACCTCCTCATCGGCCTAAGCCACGACGAGCAAAACACAGGCTCCAATAAGAAATGATCTGAACACACTCGAATCATGACAGCTGACTCACACAAAAGAGCTGTAATTCAAATTCCTCAATTCCATCACAATACATAACTAAGATCTCATCTCACATCATAGAATTAGAGTACATGAACCATCCTCGAAATTTCATAACATCACGTGGCCTTGCCACGACTCACGATTCTATCCAAGCACTATTACTCATAGAGCGCCTCAAGTCACCATTCTCAAAACGGTCAGCCACGCACATATTTAGGTATGAACTCAAGCAATCAATCACACCCGCGGTGATACATTTAATATATGTTATATCAAATCCTGAATGGACACAACCGATGTGTTATTCCCCGAGCGGTACCCAATACGGACTATTCCTTAGAAGCTAGGAAGTATTGTATACAAAGTAACTTATAGGAAACTATATTTTTCACATCACACTATTGTGGCGCACAACCTGTTCCAATAACATACCCGTGGTGGCGTGCCACCCGATCCAGATACCATACCTGTGGCGGCGTGCCACCCGATCTAGATAATCCATGGCGGCATGCCACCCGATCCACGCATAAATCTCGCAAGAGGAAATGCACATCGAGTCAAGTTGATCATTACAACAAACATATATATAGCCTCAAGCTCGGCCACATGAAATGCATCCGACAACGTTCCTCAATACCGGAACTGAATCAATGGTAGATACCTCTACACTGACATCCGCCACAAAGGCCCAACTGACAAAGCAATACCTACCAGCCGTCCGCTGGCCCTAGGGTACATCTACCTTGCAAGATCATAATCTGATACACTCTGCTACGCAGTTTGTGGCATTTTCTAACATAGTCCATATCACATTAGTCTAGACAACCTGACTTATGACAACCAGTCTACAATCGTATATCATTATTCAAATGCATCATATCAAGTAAAGAGAGAGCAGCTAGGGCTTCCCATTTTCAATAATCACTAAACGGTGCCGATACGCATAATATACCACCACTGCATAGGCAGATTACGAGAACTTCTAGTCTCCAGCACATATATAGCACACGAATCGCTATGCCTGATTCCACACTTCCCCGTACGAATACATAACACACATCAAGCATCCATCCATGCCACAAAAGCCATTCAGAATTTTCACTATGCCATCGACAACTCAATCATCACCGTCAATCCAATAAGAGGGTACCACCATACCGCTAGATACTATCAGTTTACATTACCTTGCCCTTTTTGACCATATACTCTGCCAAATCACTAGAATAGCAGTACCATTTTCATTAATCACCAGAAAGATTGCTTCTCAGATTATCTATAGCTGCTCGCGCCGCTTGAGAGTTTTAATGACTTCCCATATAATATGAACTGATCTCAAAACCCTGAACATGCAATTATTAGCTTTCCATAACACATCGCAAACTCTTTCTTCCAATTCATTGCATAAGTTTAACTGCCAGGACTGAGTCCTTTTACCCACGTCGAGCTACGCAACTGCCAGCACTCAAGAGCTTTGTTGCACCATATCTGCAAGACTCATTACTTCGAACACATAGCAGGAGTTAATTGTATCCTTATCATACCGTTCCGGTTTATTAACAAGTTGCTCCATTTACCCAATTTCCTTTTTGATTCATCTTAAATTTAATATTCTCTTTACTGTAGCACCACAATACCTCAACTCATGTTACCTCACGAGACTCGTACATAAGACCACACGGTCTAAGACCCATAGGCCACTAAATACTCTCTCAATGTTTCCCAGAAGTACCACATTCTACAACACTTTATTTTGAAAAACTTCCTGCGATTTTGAATTTGTTATCATTACTTCCCAATACGTATACATAGAATCCCATCATTCACATGATATAACACAAGCCTTGATCTTTTCTAATGAAACCGGCGTCTTTATCCACATACACAATCTTAAGGCACCTGACTGTTACAAGCAAAATCCTGAACACTGCAAAACCATTCTCGGGCGTCATTCACACTTTTTCAGCTGTAATTCAACTGTCCTATTGAAAAGAACCACTCGTGTTTTGTTAGAACTCTGACATCGTAGAACATGATTACTTACAGGTACAATTTGATATCTTTCTTTTCTATACACCGAACATTCCTTACCAACAGTAGTTCAAAACATCCTAGTATTTCTTCACATCTACAAAGCACCATAACCTTGTTAGAATTTTCCCAACATACTTAAAGACAGTGCCCACATAGAACACAACCGTGCAATTAGTTATTTAATAGCAACCTCCCCAACTTGGCTCGAAAGCCATTCATCAAAGCACTTTTAACCACTCATAGCATTATTACTCAAGTGATGCCGAAATGTTACAATGAGATTAAACTCGAGTCATTTATAAGCTTTGGCGTAGACTTGAATCATCAGAAATCTTAATTCTTTTGCACTTCTTGTATTCATTCACACACAACAGCGAAGCCCATTCCTTAGGTGACAAAAATCTTTTCTAAGTCTCAAATTTTTCAAAAATTTCGGCAGAGTTTCTTTTGTAATATGGCATATCCACCTGCTAGAGAATCACCAAAACCATCCTAACAATACATCGGAAATTTGACAAGACATCATAATGCACATAGCATAACACATTTGATCTTTCTGAGCTTGATCTCCTACTACCACACGTAATGCATTTTACCTTTCCACTAAGAGACATGAACATATTCACCACGCCCATAGCTAGGGGCTACACAACGAATCACAATAAGAGTATAACACCTAACAGCTCATTCGTTATCAAGCTGTCATTTCCACAATTGGAAACAATACTGGTCATACAATCTTCATAATACCGGTTCGTAAAATCAGCACTGTGGTGCTCAAGTCACAGACAAAGATCTGGTCTTAAGTCCCCCCGACTGGTCCAACATAAACTCATGGAGATCATATCTCGCCCCTCAATCAGGGAATCACAAGCCATCAAGGCAATTATATTACTGAGCGTTCGAGTGCGCGTACAGGCGTATGGAAGGAATTTCCAAGAATTATATCTCAAGCTGAATCAAGTACACACGATAAGAATTCCAAGAAATGTGAAGTGTTTCCTAAAGGTTGTGCAGCCTCTCATGGAGAAATACATGCGTCCCCGTATCGTTCCACATGACTCTACTAAACCGGCTCATGACTCATGAGGCCTAGTAACCTAGGCTCTAATACCAACTTGTCACGACCCCAAACCCGATCGTGATGGCGCCCAGCACACTGCTAGGCCAGCCCGACCAATCAACAAAGTCACGGAGCCAGCAGCTCACATTTAACCACTTTTAGGCATAATCAAGATCAAATAATCACAAAAAAATATTCTAATACGGGGATCACGTCCCAAACCAACAAAACTTCTCAAAGACCAGGAGTCACGAGTCATGAGCCTCTACAGAGTATATAAAGTGTGATAGTGTCTACGATGGAGCTCAAGTGCAGAAATAGATATCAACATGAATAAAAGTAAGTTGGAAAGTCAGGTCCTGCGAACGCTGGCAGCTACCTCGACTGTCCAAATGCACTCCCGAGCAGCTATAGAATCAGCTCTGCTGTGATGTACATAGATCTGCGCACAAGGTGCAGGGAGTCGGGAGTGAGTACTTCATCCTCAGCGGTAATAAAAGTTAATAATGCTAAAGGAAAGAAAATCACGCAAGGCACTATCTCAGGCTACACAATACATAACTATCTTTTTATTCCTTTCCAGCATATGTGAGTAGATTATTTAGAAATCTCAATTTTTAGCTTTCTTTCTTTCATGATAACATACCAATACCTGGGTACAATCTCAAGCAGTGCAAGTCTACACTCAAATCAGCCCCTCGGGCTCAACACTGCTTAACAATTTTCACCGGGAGATCTGGTCAATAAGGCAAATAATGCTTGTGTGCCAGTAATGTATGAGTGCTAAATTTATGCCATGTAGTACATGTAAACCAATGTATGTATACCATGCAATGCATATGACGCTGTGGCGTACAGCCCAATCCATTCAAAGGCGCACGCGCTCACTGTGGGGGTTCAAACTCCGGAGGGACTCCTACAGCCCAAGCGCAATATCAATATCACACCTGCTACGGCGTGCAGCCCGATCCAAATACCACTGTGGCGTGCAGTCCGATCCATGCATGTGTATGCATATGCTCACATAAATCGTCATACTCTAGCATATGGCCCTCGGCCCCAATCAGTCTAACAAATAATCAAGAAAAGCCCCTCAAGCAACAGTATCATATTAGCTCACAGCTAGAAATGTCATTAAGACTTTGTTCAAGTTTTTCATAACCTTATAAAAATGCTGAGTAGCAAAGTACCATTTAAAAACCTTAGACCGAGACAAAAATATGCACATAGTTATCAAGATAGTGATACCAATCCCTGAAGGATTCAAATAATCGGCACGAAGCCCAAGCATGATAATTAGTCCAATTTATGATAATTAATATCTTTTATTAGGATGTCAATTCAATTTCAAGCAATTAGGTGTTATTATTCATTACGCGGGACGGACCAAGTCACAATCCCCAATGGTGCTCTACCCCACGCCCGTTATCCGGCGTGCAAGTCACCTCAATACATCACTAAGATGTGCAAGTCTAGGGTTTACTAACCCTCAGGACATCCTTTACAAGTATTACCCACCTCAATCCGGCGAAAACTCAAGCTCCGCGACTCCTTAGCTCCTCGAACCAGCATCCACGCACGCCAAAACTAGCCAAATTAAGTACAAATATATCAAAATAGGCTAACGGAACAACACCCAATCGAACACAATCAAATTACATGAAAAACCATAAAGTTGCCAAAACCCGACTTTCGGTACGCTTCTCGAAAAATTACAAAAGTTACATATTCGGATTCCTTATCTCAACATGAGTCCATACATACAAAATTTATCAAAATCTGACTCCGTTGCTCATTCAAATCAATGATTTACCATAACCCAGGCTTAGGGCAAAAATCCCCCATTAATCCTCCCATTTACAGTGAAATAATTGAAGATTCTAAGATAAAATCGCGTATTTAGACCATAGAATTTACCTCCAATGTTTACCCGGTGAAATCCCCTCTTGAAGCTCTCCAAAATCAACCAAACGTAATGAAATCAATGAAAGAAATAAACCAATTTCGTGTAAAAAGAATCTGCCTGTGCTTCGTCGAGTTGTACCTTGAACATGTGCTATACAAGTTGTACATCTTATTGCTCCAGTAGTCCTTTTCCGTCAATCATAACTTCCAGTACAGATGTCCAAATTATGCGTTCTTTAGCTTTCTGGAAACTAGACACGAAGGTCTACAACTTTCATGTTTTTACACTTTTTGTGATTCCTTATAGTTTACAAGATATCAGCTCCCAAAGTAGCCAAAAAACTGTTGAAAATCTGCTACAACAGCAGCTTTTTCCAAAACAAAAAATGCCCATTAGGCATCCGAAATCACCCCGAGGCCCTGGGGACCTCAACCAAAAACACAAACTCAACCTAATACTTCATTCAAACTTGCTCATATCATAAAAATGGTACCTTAAACATAAAAAATCACCAAAATCCTAGAATTCAATTCAAACTTAAACTTAAACTTTCAAAATTCACATTTGATCAAAAACTCGACCAAACGATGTCTGAATGACCTGAAAACTTGCAGACATATCCAAAATAACCTAACGAAGCTACTGCAGCTGTCGAAATTCCATTCCGACTCCTGGATCAAAATATCACCTATCGATCGGATTCCGCCAAAATTCCAACTTCGCCAAAATAGGCTAACTTCTTCACCGGACCTCCAAAATTACTTCCGATTGCGCTCCTAAGTCTTAAATCATCTCCCGAAACTAACCAAATCATCGGAATTCAGTTCCAATCCCTCTAACTCATAAGTCAATGTTGGGTTGACTTTTCCAACTTAAGCTTTCCTTAAAGAGATTAATTGTCCCATTTCCTACCAAAATCGATCCGAATTGACTCAAAGTTTGCACACAAGTCACATTCGACATTACGGACTTGCACCAACTTTGAGAATCGCATTCCGACCTCGATATCAAAATTTTCACTTCCGGTCGAATTTTCTCATAAACCTTCAAATTCCTATATTTAGCCAAATGACTTCGAAATGACCTCCGGACATCCGAATTCACTTCCGATCGCGTTCCCAACTCCAAAATCACCATACGGATCTATTCCCAGACTCAAATCCCAAATGGACATCTATAACTCTAAAATGCTTTCCAACCCAAATTTATGAAATTCTTCTAAAATACTAACTTCCACCATATACGCCGAAATGCTAACGGGTTTTCAAAAATTAAATCCGGACATACGCCCAAGTTCAAAATCATCATACGAGCATGCTGGAACTTTTAGATCCCAATTCCGAGGTCATTTACTCAAAATTCCAATCCTAGTTCATTTCTTCAACTTTAAGCTTTCAAAATGAGAATTTCCATTTAGATTTGACTCCAAACTTCCTGAATTTTAATTCTGACCATACACACAAGTCAATATACTTGAGATGAAGCTATTCATGGCCTCAATCTGCTGAATGACGCGTTGTAGCTCAAAACGACCGGTCGGGTCATTACAAGATGGGATTTATTGATGGATCTTGCCCTATGTGTGTCACACCTCCTTTTTTATAATACTACTATACCCGCGTGGGCGCAGAGGAGTTTTTTTCAATTTAAGGGAAGTTGGAACAGAATTAGTTATTTAAGTTTTCAGAGTTGCCACTTGAGAATATAATGGTGTCCCAATTCACCGGTTTTATCCCAAACCGAGGAAAGTTTGACTCTATTATAGTCTGCGAACTTGAAATCCGGATAAGGAATTCTGTTAACCCAGGAGAAGGTGTTAGGCACTCCCAGATTCCATGGTTCTACCATGGTCGCTCAACTGTTGTTTTGATTTTATCTGATTTCAATTATATATTTAAATCATGTGCATTAGTATTCTGCTTTTTGAATTTTAAGAATTTGCAATGTCGTGAAAATACATCCTTGACCACACCGTACCAGTACGCCTGTGGCTTTAGATATATTTCGACTTCGTTGGGAGTAAGATTTGGGTCACATAAATGTGAACCCGTTCATAAGAATATATATTAAAATTGTGCCTAATGGTGTCTATTCTTCGTTACTTTGGGAGAGATCGTGGAATTAGCTAAACGATCCTTTCGAGTCTAAAGATTTATAATTATTGTTTGAGGGCCCCATTTTCTCCGTTTTCATGACGAGGCTCATCTCATTGTATTTTAATAGGTACACCTAAATGGCGCTAAGTTTTCTAATTCTATTTTTTCCCTTAATAGAAATGTTTATTAGCAGTTTTTAATAGTTTATATCATCATCTATTTGGATTCAAGCCATTATTCGTTATTGGGCCTAGGATCTAGGTTAACTAAATAGAACTGCACCAAGGTGCAATTGGCTACTTGAAGCCCAGTTAACATTTCCGCTTCTGTCTTTCACAAGCACAAAGGCCATTTCGATTGGATTTGGGCCTCTATTCATGACCAGGCCCAAATCATTACTAGGTCCAAGGCAAGTTCAAACATTTTTAATAAACTAACAGAGATATAAGCAAATATTATTAAGTTCAGTATTAGAAATTAACTAGACATATTTACACTGCTTTAAATTTAAATACTACTGTTTAGTCACTCTGATTAACTAAGTCTGATCTATGTATTATTTATCAGTCAAGACAATACTTATTAAGATGTAGAGCTACCTTGTCATTTTTGTTTAACTAGAAACATTAATCTAAATCTTCAACCAAAACACATTCGAATTGCAATCTGAATTTCGTTTATACTTAAATACCTATTTTACATCATACCACTAAGTTTTAGCGCGAGTTTTATAACTAAACCAGTTTAAATGATGTTAAGCCGTTAACGCGATTTAAATTTTAGGTAATTCATATTTTTCAAATTAATAGCTACTGATTCAAAGATTAACTAACAAAATATTTCGCCAGTTTGTATTATATTTCTGATTTTAGAACAGATGTAAATCTATAAGTAAATTAACTAAGTTTTAGCCAGTTTTCAATTTTAGATCTAGGTGATCATTTTGACTGATCTATTTAGTGTATTTCCTATATTACTATCTAACTGCTGCTGTAATCTGAATTTAAAGTTCAAACAGTCCAAGTCCTTATTACAATCAGAAGTCCTAATGAATTACATAGGTTCTAATTATCAAGCTATAAACAAAACAGAATTACGAAAGAAAACTAATGCTCATTCCATTTCTTCAAACTTCAGTTACATCCTTGAGAGGTAGTAGTGTACCTGATCAAATTGAGAGGAAAATAATGAGTTCTAGGGGAGTGAAGGAGAAGAAAATTAGCGATAAACAGCAATCCAAGTATCAACAGCAATGAATGCAAATTAACACAGCAACAAGCTTTATTTCAGAGTAGAAAATCCAGCGAATTCAACCAAATAATGAAGAACAACAATCCGAAATCCAAAATATCACTTCGAATAGCAGCAATGAAACAGTAGCAGTATTTTAGTGTATTTCAGTGTATTTCAGATTTCAAATCTTCTGAACCTTTTTAATAAGGCCTAAAGGAGCCTATCTATAGAGTAAAATGGGAGAGAAATTTGAATTAGATATTTAGATTTCCCACCCCTACTCTTTTCAATTATTTTCAGTTTAGTCTAGGTGAATTAAGCAGGTATACACTTGAACCCCTGCTAGAAGGTTCTAGGTTATTCTCTATTATTCTATTTAGGCGTAAATGCCTTTATTACCCTCACTTGCTAATGTTTTCTATCTATTTACCATTTAGCTATATCTAGAATGCCTTTTATTGTTCGGCTAATTACATAAGAACCAAGCCTATTTGTTCTTTATACCCTTAGTCTATGAAAATTACTCTCAGAATACCATTTACCCATTTCTCTTTTACCCCTGTATTTTGTGTTTATTTACCCGACCAGCCTTTAGGTTAATTTAGACCTTGAGAAGTCAAAAAATAAGAACAGTATTTAACAAATAACCCCAATACTTAGACTTTATATTATAGCCAATTCATAGCTAAGTGACCTTTTTTCAGAAATAACCACTTTGCAAACATAGCCACAAATAGACTTTTAATTAATCAGGGATCCATACAAGTCAAAAGTCAAAAATGTATTGCAATTATAGCCAACATTAAGTAGTTTTTTACAAACATAGCCCTAATACGACTAATTACTTAGAAATTCAGAAGAGTCAAGAGTCAAATTGTATTGCAATGATAGCCAAAATTAAGCAATCTTGCATATATAACCCTAACAGGACTCAAAGAAATAATTTGATAATAGTTGAAACCAATTAATCAGAACACTTAATCGAAAATTAGATCTATCAAGAAAGAACCTTAAGCGACTACAAAGCATGAGATATAACTAGTTACTTCAATCAGAAAAAGAGAGCATACAGTCGATTTCATGTATAAACAGAAAACTTGAGCATGCATTAGATTCAGGCTAGCAGATAATAAAGACAAAATGAAGCACAATAGAGAAATTCTGTTGGTTTTCTTTTTCTTTCTTCTTTTCCTTTTTTTTTTCTTCATTTTTTTTTCATTTTTTTCTTTCTGGTTCTTGGTTTTATGGTTGTTCGGAGGCCTTTAGCCTTTCTTGAATGTTGTTCTTCCAAACAGATTCTTGGAGTCTTATTTGTTGTGAAAGACTCATTTTTGAAGGCTGGGGTTCAATTGGAGTGGTTCTTGGTTTGGGGGTATCCGACGGAGTAGGGTTTTGGCGGAATATTTTTAATATTTGAAAGGTTAGGCTTAGATTTAAGGGAAAGTGGTTGGATAGGGTGAAAGAGGGGCTCAGGGTGGTTCTTGGGTGTTATTGGTGGAAGTTGATTCAAAGAGTGGTGGTCGCCGCCTAGGGTTCCGGTGACATGTTTTTCAAGATTCGAAAGGGATGAAAGATTTTTGGCTGGATTTAAGGTGATAGGGTGAAAGAGGAGGAGGGGAGGGTTCAGGGGTATGAAAACTAGTCGGAGAAGATGACCAGAGATGAGCCACGGTAGGGTTCCGGTGGCCCAGGTGGAGAGGAAGAAGGAGAGCATGGCGGCTAGGGTTTGGGGTTTTGAGGCTGAAGGGTGTATAATGGCTAAAATGTAATGGAGGGTGTATAGATATACCAAACATGTAATGATGGTTCCCAGCCGTTGGATTCGATCAAACGAATGGCTAGGATTCACTGGCCATTAAACGGCGTAGTGTGGTTTAAATGAGGCATTTATCTTATCCATTGGATGTCTTATATGAACGGTTGTGATCAATTCAAATTAACGTCAACGTTTTAATTATTATACAACCATCTATTTTGGTCCGTTTGATTAAGCTTTTCAACGGTCCAGATCTATTTCCTTTAAGCGACGTCGTTTGGTTTGTATATAGGCAGGCCGGCTTGTTTCCTTTGGGTCTGGTCTGTTCGGGCCACCAAATTTCCCAATTTCAAAGTCCAATTATATGGTATTTTCCTTTGTATTGTATATGTATATTTTATTTTTGTATTTTATTTATTATTATTTTTATTATTTTTGTTTTCTTGTATTGTATATTGTTTTTCTGTATTTTTATTACCAGTGTATTTATTATCTCTTGTATTTTGTATTTTTCTTTTAATTTTTCTAATTTTTCTAGAATTAAGAGTAATTATCTTATATTTTTGGTATTTTCTAATTAATACAAGAATGTAATTTGTTTTAATTATCTTTACTTTATTTTCATGAAAAAAAATACTGGTACTTCAACAAGTTTCACACAAAAATCATTTTTATATATATTTTTTTGACTTATTTGCTTGGGGCAAAAATCACGTGCTCACGGCTGCCTCTCTGTGCTCGGGAACACGCAGAGTTTCAGTGTAAAAATAAGTGAGCAGTAGTGAGGAATTTTTGCCCATTCGCATATTTTGTGTGAAGCATTTTTTTGAAAATTTTGACCGCATCATGCTTCAAGAATTGCCTACATATCCGGGGTAAACAGGAATCAGGTCAGTGTAGTTATGGAATGTCTAGTAGTTGAAACTACCAGATAGCTATGACTCTATTGTTGTTGCTTATTAATACTGCATGTTGATCTCCTTATTACACCATGGTAAACATGAAAGAAACTAAGCTAAACTATGCTCTGTGATTTACAAAATCCTAGCTATATATTTCAACTGATTCTTGTATTTCATTTGCATCTTCCATTCTTCGAGAAGACTCTTGCTTGCAACTTGCTTCAAATGTATTCCCTTATTCTTCAGGTGGGCGCCTGCTTGCAAAACTGTGAAACGTATTCCCTTGTTTTTCAGGTGGGCGCCTGATTGCAAAAACTTGAAAAGTATTCCATTTTTCTTCAGGTGGGCGCCTGATTGAAAAACTTGAAACGTATTCCCTTGTTCTTCAGGTGGGCGCCTGCTTACTATAAAAATAAAGAAAAACTTTCTGCCCCGGTATGGGCTTTAAATATATATCATGCTATTAAATGTCACCTTAAAAAAAGAAGAATTTCATTTTGAAAAAATATTCCCTTGTTATCCAGGTGGGCGCATGATTGCAGAAACTTAAAAAATATTCCCTTGTTATCCACGTGGGCGCCTTATTGCAAAAACTTGAAAAATATTCCCTTGTTTTCCAGGAGGGCGCCTGATTGCAAAAAGAAAAATATTCCCTTGTTATCCAGGTGGGCGCCTGATTGCAAAAAACTTAAAAAATATTCTATTGTTATCCAGGTGGGCGCCTGATTACAAAAAATTTGAAAAATATTCCCTTGTTATCCAGGTGGGCGCTTGTTCGCAAAAACTTGAAAAAAAAATTCCCTTGTTATCCAGGTGGGCGCCTGATTACAAAAAACTTGAAAAATATTCTCTTGTTATCCAGGTGGGCGCCTGATTGCAAAAACTTAAAAAAAATATTCTCTTGTTATCCAGGTGGGCGCCTAATTGCAAAAAACTTGAAAAATATTCCCTTGTATCCAGGTGGGCACCTGATTACAAAACTTGAAAAATATTCCCTTGTTATCCAGGTGGGCGCCTGGTTACAAAAAACCAAAAAAAAAAAAATTATTCCCTTGTTATCCAGGTGGGCGCCTGATCGCAAAAACTTGAAAAAAAATTCCCTTGTTATCCAGGTGGGCGCCTGATTACAAAAAACTTGAAAAATATTCTCTTGTTATCCAGGTGGGCGCCTGATTGCAAAAACTTAAAAAAAATATTCTCTTGTTATCCAGGTGGGCGCCTAATTGCAAAAAACTTGAAAAATATTCCCTTGTATCCAGGTGGGCACCTGATTACAAAACTTGAAAAATATTCCCTTGTTATCCAGGTGGGCGCCTGGTTACAAAAAACCAAAAAAAAAAATTATTCCCTTGTTATCCAGGTGGGCGCGTGAATCAAAAAACTTGAAAAATATTCCTTTGTTATCCAGGTGGGTGTCACGACCCAAACCCCGGTCGTGATGGCGCCCAACACAATGCTAGGCAAGCCCGACCATATTACCTCTTAACCCAGCCAATTATTAATTCCAATTAATCCAGTTAAACTTAAACAACAAGTGATCATATCAAAATGGCAACGTAATAGTAAAAACATACAAAATACGGTCCCAACCATATCGTGGTGTCACGAGACTAAGCCTCTACAGAATAACATCCTAATACAAACAAATCTAGGCAAAATGAGAACAACAAGATGATAAGGAAGGAGAAAACAGGCTCTGCGGACGCTGGCAGCTACCTCGTAGTCTCCGCAAAATGTAGATGATGATCAGCAGCTACAATGTCTCAACTGCCCTCGGGCACCTGTGGATCTGCACAGAAAGTGCAGGGGAATGGGGTGAGTATATTTCAACTCAGTGAGTAGCAATAATAAACGATAACTGAAAGTAAGAACTCCTGTACTATTACTAAACAGTTCTAAGGCAAACCCCCACAGGTAAGTCATCACTGCAGTAGTAATTCGATCACTAGTCCACACCTATCTCGTTAAGGTCCCACACTGACTAAATCCCCTCTCGTACCACAACGGTGTACAGCCATCTCCATGTACATGTGTCCCTAAGGCATAAGTATCTAGTAAGTATAATGTTGCGGCGTGCAACCCGATCCAGTGTACAGCCATCTCAATATATGGAGACATATACATGTGTCTATAAGGTATAAGTATCTGAATAAGTATAATGTTGCGGCGTGCAGCCCGATCCAATATCTATATACTGCTGCGGCGTGCAGCCCGATCCAATATATATACTGCTGCGGCGTGCAGCCCGATCCAATATGTATACTGCTGCGACGTGCAGCCCGATCCAATATGTATACTACTGCGGCGTGCAGCCCGATCCAATATGTATACTTCTTTCTCAACTATTCCTTCTTCTAAGAGACTATTTGTCTCAATTTCAACCAAACTCAACCCGGATTGACTCAAACTTACTCAACATGCATATTACAACATTAACAAGTAGATAACGGGAATAACAGTGCGATAACTCACATGATGACGGGCCGGGTCATCACATTCTCCCCAACTTAAGAAAACGCTCGTCCTCGAGCAAGTCAAGAAACATACCTGGAGACTCAAATAGCTGAGGGTATCTGCTCCGCACCTCCTGCTCGACCTCCCAAGTAGCCTCCTCCATGGGCCGACCTCTCCACTGCACCTTGACTGAAGCAATCTCCTTGGACCTCAACTTTCGAACCTGTCTACCCAGAATAGCCACTGGCTCCACATCATAAGATAGATCACCATCAAGCTGAATGGTACTGAAGTCTAATACATGAGACGGATCCCCGATGTACTTCCGGAGCATAGACACATGGAATACTGGATGAACGCTGGATAAGCTGGGTGGCAAGGCCAACTCATATGCCACCTCTCCAACCCGCTTGAGTATCTCAAAAGGACCAATGTACGTGGGACTCAGCTTCCCCTTCTTCCTGAACCTCATGACACCCTTCATGGGTGAAACCTTCAGCAATACTCTATTACCAACCATGAAAGACAACTCTCGAACCCTATGGTCCGCATAACTCTTCTGGCGAGACTGTGCTGTGCGAAGCCTCTCCTGGATCAACTTTGCTCTATCCAGAGCATCCTGAACTAACTCAGTCCCTATCAATCTATCCTCACCGGGCTCAAACCATCCGACGGGAGATCTACACCGTCTGCCATACAATGCCTCGTACGGGGCCATCTGAATACTCGACTGATAACTGTTGTTGTAGGCAAACTCGGCAAGTGGCAAGAACTCATCCAATGAACTACCAAAATCAATCACACATGCTTGCAACATATCCTTCAGGATCTGAATAGTGCGCTCAGACTGTCCGTCTGTCTGGGGATGAAATGCGGTACTCAACTCAACCCGCGTACCCATCTCTCGTTGAAATTCTCTCCAAAACTGAGAAGTGAACCGAGTGCCTCTGTCAGATATAATAGACACTGGGACCCCATGCAACCTGACGATCTCTCGAATAAAGATCGCTGCCAACCGCTCCGATGAGTAAGTAGTACTAACTAGGATGAAATGTGCGGACTTAGTCAGCCGATCAACAATCACCCATACAGAATCAAACTTCCTTGGTGTCCGAGGGAGTCCAATAATGAAATCCATGGTGATCCTCTCCCATTTCCACTCGGGTATGACCATACGATGAAGAACACCGCCCGGTCTCTGATGCTCATACTTGACCTGCTGGCAATTGAGGCACCTGGCTACATATCTAACAATATCCATCTTTATTCTCCTCCACCAGTAGTGCTGTCTCAAGTACAGGTACATCTTCGCGGCACCTGGGTGAATAGAGTACCGCGAACTGTGTGCCTCCTCAAGTATCAACTCCCGCAAACCATCTACATTGGGCACGCATATACGGCCCTACATCCTCAGAACACCATCACTGTCAATAGTCACATCTCTAGCGTCATTATGCAGCACTCTATCCTTAAGGACAAGTAAATGTGGGTCATCATACTGTCGCTCCCTGATGCGATCATATAAGGAAGATCCAGAAACAACACAAGCCAACACTCGACTCGGCTCCGAAATATCCAACCTCACTAGCCGATTGGCTAGGGCCTGAACATCATAAGGAAATGGCCTCTCCCCAACTGGGATGAAAGCTAGGCTGCCCATACTGACCGCCTTCCGACTCAAAGCATCGGCCACCACATTGGCCTTCCCCGGATTAAACTCCAACCACCTCCGATATCTCAAATTAAGGTCCTTCTGTCTGAATAAATGCTGAAGACTGCGATGATCCATGAACACCTCACATGAGACACCATACAGGTAATGCCTCCAAATCTTCAAAACGTGAACTATGGCTGCTAGCTCCAAATCATGAATAGGGTAGTTCTTCTCATGGGGCTTCAATTGACGAGAAGCATAAGCAATGACCCTACCCTCCCGCATCAACACACAACCAATGCCAACTCCTGAGGCATCACAATACATAGTATAAGGATCTGAAGCTGACGACAGAATCAAGACTGGTGCTGTGGTCAGTGCTCTCTTGAGTTTCTGAAAGCTCTCCTCGCACACCTCGGACCATATGAAAGGAACACCCTTCTGAGTCAATCTAGTCAAGGGTGAAGCAATAGAAAATAATCCCTGAACGAATCGGCGATAATACCCTGCCAATCCCAGAAAGCTACGGATCTCAGTAACTGAGGTCGGTCTGGGCCAACTCTGCACTGCCTCGACCTTCCTCGGATCTACCTGAATACCATCACGGGACACCATGTGCCCTAAGAATGCCACGGACTCAAGCCAGAATTCACATTTGGAGAACTTGGCATACAACTTCTCCTCCCTCAATCTCTGCAATACAATACTCAAGTGCCGAGCATGATCCTCCTGGCTATGAGAGTAGACTAGAATGTCATCAATGAACACGATCACAAATAAATCGAGATAGGGCCTGAACACACTGTTCATCAGATGCATAAATGCTGCTGGGGCGTTGGTCAGCCCAAAAGACATCACAAGGAACTCTTAGTGACCATATCTGGTCCTGAATGCAGTCTTCATAATGTCGGACTCTCTAATCTTCAACTGATGGTAGCCTGAACGAAGATCAATCTTCGAGAATACCCTAGCTCCCTGGAGCTGATCAAATAAATCATCAATACGAGGCAGAGGATACTTACTCTTCACTGTAATTTTGTTCAGCTGCCTGTAGTAAATACACATCCTCATGGATCCATCCTTCTTCTTAACAAACAGGACCGGTGCACCCCACGGCGACACACTCGGCCGAATGAACCCCTTATCTAGGAGTTCCTGGAGCTGCTCCTTCAATTCTTTCAGCTCAGCTGGTGCCATCCGATATGGAGGAATAGAAATAGGCTGGGTGCCTGGCACTAAATCAATCCCAAAATCAACATCCTTGTCCGGCGGCATGCCCGACAGGTCTTAGGGAAACACATCAGGAAAGTCTCGCACAATGGGAACGGAATCAATACTGGGAGTCTGGGCCTCGACCTCCCGCACAAATGCTAAATAAGAGAGACATCCCTTCCCAACCATTCATTGGGCCTTGAGGAAAGATATTACCCTGCTAGGTACATACTTAGTCGTTCCTCGCCACTCGATCATCTGAATGCCCGGCATAGCCAAGGTGACTGTCTTAGCATGACAGTCCAGAATAGCATGACATGGAGATAGCCAGTCCATGCCCAATATAACATCAAAATCGATCATGCTGAGAAGCAACAGGTCCACTCGGGTCTCCAAACCCTCAATAGTGACCAAACAGGACCGGTATACATGGTCCACAATAATAGCATCCCCTACCATGGTAGATACATGCACTGGCAGCTCAAGACACCCTCGGGTCGTGCCCAAATAAGGAGCAAAATAGGTAGACACATAAGAATAAGTAGAACCAGGATCGAACAACACTGAGGCATCTCTGTGGCAGACTGAAATAATACATGTGATAACTACATCAGAAGCAACGGCCTCAGATCGGCCCTGAAGAGCATAACATCTAGCCTGTCCGCCCGATCGGCCTCCTCCTCGAGGGCGACCCCTAGCTGACTGACCCTCAACCCTAGCTGGTGGGGCGGGTGCTGAAGTAGAAGGACCAGATGACGAGAGCTTCCCCCTCTGCTGATAAGACTTGGCAGCACGGCGAGGACACTCCCTCCGCATGTGCCCAAACTCGCCACATTCGTAGCAACTCCTGGGTGCTAGAAATTGGGGCTGAAAGGAACCCATCGCGCCAAAGTGGCTAGCTGATGCACTCGGCCTGGATGAACCCTGAACTGATGGGGCCTGAGACAAACTCTATGCTAGAAGATCACTAAGAGATGGCTGACTCTGTTGAGAGCCCCGATAACCCCGACCAGAAGATCCACCACGATACTCAGATCTAGATGACTGTGCGGGCATGAAAGAACGTTCCTAGCCCTACTAAAACTGGCCCATCGAAGGAGCGCCACTATGACTACCAGAACCTCAATGCCTCTTGGCCTCCCTCCAGCTCTCTGCGACGATCTGACTCTATGTCACGAGCAATATCCACAGCCTCCTCAAATGTACGACTCAGAATCCTCTCTCGAGTCATCAGAATATGAATGGGATAAATGAGGCCGTCCACAAAGCGTCCAATCCTCTCTCTGTCGGAAGGAACCAACCACGGTGCATATCTAGACAGCTTTGTAAATCTGATCTCATACTCTAACATAGACATGTCTCCCTGGTGGAGACCCTCAAACTGCCTACGCATCTCCTCTATCCGAGATCGAGGAACCCACTTCTCCAAGAACATAGTGGAGAACTCTCGCCATGATAGTGGAGCTGCCCTTGCTAGTCTGTGGTGCTCATAAGCCTCCTACCAAGCGAAAGCTGGTCCCTAAAACTGGAAGGTAGTGAAGGATACACCACTGGACTCCAAGATCCCTGGCGTACGAAGCATCCGATGGCACTTGTCCAGGAAACCTTGGGCGTCCTCGCCCGGAGCTCCTATGAACACTGGAGGAGATAACCTGGTGAATCTCTCGAGACGACGCTGCTCATTGTCCGTCATAGCTGGGACCCTGTCTCCCCGAACCTAATCTGCTGGCTGAACCGGAACCACAAGCCGAACTGGAGGAGCCTCTGGTGTTTGTATGCCCTACACTGCTGGCTCTGGAGTGCGTACAGCGGGGGTCTGATGACCACCCCCAATCCCTGATGCAGCTGCCGCAGTAGTAACTGAAACCCCCTGTGTCAGGCCAGTGCAAACTGCTAGTATCTAAGCCAGGGTCTCCTGTAGACCCGGAATGACAATGAGCACAACTGGTGCTGAACGCGTGCTGCTGGCACCTCTACAACTGGGGTTGTGGGTCAGCTGGTACTGCATCAGCTGCCCGACCTCCGCCACGACCACGGCCGTGTCCACGGCCTCTAGCAGGTGGTAGTGGTGGTCGTCCTCCCCGTCCGGAAGCTCGAGTTCTCGCCATCTGCGAGAGAACAGAATGTCAAAGTTCAGTTCAAGTCAAAAGTAATCGCACGACAAGAATTCCAAGAATTGAAACTTTTCCTAAAAAGGTTTGCAGCCTCCCGAGGATAAGTACAGGCATTCTCATACCGATCCACGAGACTCTACTAAACCGGCTCATGACTCGCGAGACCTGTTAATCTAGGCTCTGATACCAACTTGTCACGACCCAAACCCCGGTCGTGATGGCGCCCAACACAATGCTAGTCAAGCCCGACCATATTGCCTCTTAACCCAGCCAATTATTAATTCCAATTAATCCAGTTAAACTTAAACAACAAGTGATCATATCAAAATGGCAACGTAATAGTAAAAACATACAAAATATGGTCCTAACCATATCGTGGTGTCACGAGATAGAGCCTCTACAAAATGACATCCTAATACAAACATATCTAGGCAAAATGAGAACAACAAGATGATAAGGAAGGAGAAAACAGGCTCTGCGGACGCTGGCAGCTACCTCGTAGTCTCCGCAAAATGTAGATGATGATCAGCAGCTACAATGTCTCAACTGCCCTCGGGCACCTTTGGATCTGCACAGAAAGTGCAGGGGAGTGGGGTGAGTATATTTCAACTCAGTGAGTATCAATAATAAACGATAACTGAAAGTAAGAACTCTTGTACTATTACTAAACAGTTCTAAGTCAAACCCTCACAAGTAAGTCATCACTGCAGTAGTAATTCGATCACTAGTCCACACCTATCTTGCTAAGGTTCCACACTGACTAAATCCCCTTTCGTACCACAACAGTGTACAGCCATCTCCATGTACATGTGTCCCTAAGGCATAAGTATCTAGTAAGTATAATGCTGCGGTGTGCAGCCCGATCCAATATATATATATATGTATACTACTGCGGCGTGCAGCCTGATCCAATATATATATTGCTGCGGCGTGCAGCCCGATCCAATATATATACTGCTGCGGCGTGCAGCCCGATCCAATATGTATACTGTTGCGGCGTGCAGCCCGATCCAATATGTATACTGCTGCGGCGTGCAGCCCGATCCAATATGTATACTGCTGCGGCGTGCAGCCCAATCCAATATGTATACTGCTGCGGCGTGCAGCCCGATCCAATATGTATACTGGTGCGGCGTGCAGCCCGATCCAATATGTATACTGCTGTGGCGTGCAGCCCAATCCAATATGTATACTGCTGCGGCGTGCAGCCCGATCCAATATATATATATATATATATATATATATATATGTATAAGTATATAATACATCCTAACGGGTCCTCGACCCCATCTCCATTAGTATAGGATTGGCCTTTCAGGCTCACTCAGCTAAGTCAAGGGAGCTTCCACCCTAAGTGATTCATCTCTCACGGTAAGCATCTAGTACTGGCTCTTAACAGGCTATTCAGCTAGCTTCACGGCTGAGTGTAAGTTTCCAACACGATATAAGGGTTACCTAGCTCTACAGGTCCCCTAATGCTCTACAGATCGGCACAAGGCCCCAAACATGGCTATTAGCCCAATTTCACAGCTATAATCTCGTTAACGGTCATAATACACAGTATTCTATAAGCTGGGAAGGACCAAGTGCAAGTTTCCAATCACAATGTCACCACGAGACGCGTGTCTCATCTCGACATAGCACTGTGAAGTGCTAGTACGGTGTTTCAAACCCTCAGTACATCATTTACTACTACCACTCACCTCGAACCGGAAGAAACCTCAGTCCGCCTTGCACTTGCCTTGCAAATCAATCTCCTCGGATGCCAAATCTGCTCAAAATCAGTGATAATACATCAATATATGCTCAATTCACGCAACCGTATGAAATAACCCAAATTGCATCAAAACCCACAAAGTTGTCAAAACCCGAATTTTAGTACGCTTCTCGAAAAATTATAAAAGTTACATATTCAGAACCCTCATCTCAATACGAGTCTAGGCATATAAAATTTACCGAATTCGGACTCCATTTGCCCACTCAAATTGGTGTTTTTCTACAATTCTAGGCCTAGGGCTAAAACCCACCTTAAATCTCCCAATTTCATAGAAATAATCCATGATTTCATGATAAAGGCGCGTATTTAAACCACGAAACTTACCTCCAACAACCCTTAACTTCCTCTCTCTAAGCTTCAAAAATGGGGGTTTATGAAATGAAACCCGTGAGGGAAATGTTCTGGACTTAAACTCACTGCCAGGCATTTTTACCCTACGTGATCGCAGCCCTTGGCTCGCGATCGCGATGCACAGCTTTTGGGCGGCTAGTCTTTCCTCTACGCGATCGCGTGGGACTGGATGTGATCGCAGTGCTCAACCCAGCGAACCTACGCGATTGCATCAAAAAGATCGCGATCGCACTGCTTATGAACAAGACCTTATGCGATCGCATCGATATCCTCGCGATCGCGATGAACAAACACTCAACCTCACGCGATCGCATCGCTCCTCCTGAGATCGCGAAGAACAATCTCCCAGCCTCACTTCGATACACTACGCGATCGCGTGGCAATGGCCGCGATCGCAGAGAACAAATAACCGGCAATTTTATTGCAGCAATTCCAGCAGTTCCTTTGGCTTAAAATGGTCCGTTTGGACCCCCGAATTCAACCCGAGGCCCCCGGGACCCCAACGGAAACCACCAACATACTCCATAACACGATTCAAACTTGTTCCAATCATAAAAACATGCCCTCAAACACGGAAAACATCGAATCCAAGCAAATCCAAGCCTAAGTTTTTATTCAACCTTCCACAACCGACATTCGATCAAAAACTCGACCAAACGACCTCCGAATGACCTAAACTTTTGCAGGCACATCCAAAATCACCTAAAGAAGCTACTGCAACTATCGGAATTCCATTTCGACTCCCGGATCAAAATCTCGCCTACCAATCGGATATCGCCAAAATTCAACTTTAGCCAATTCAAGCCTAAAACTACACCGGACCTCCAAATTCACTTCCGATCACTCTCCTAGCTCACAAATGACCTCCCGGAGCTGACCGAATCATCAGAATTCGATTCCGAGCTCTCTAACTCATAGGTCAACATCCAGTTGACTTTCTCAACTATTCCTTCTTCTATGAGACTATTTGTCTCAATTTCAACCAAACTCAACCCGGATTGACTCAAACTTACCCAACATGCATATTACAACATTAAAAAGCAGATAACAGGAATAACGGGGCGATAACTCACATGATGATGGGCCGGGTCATCATAGTGGGCGCCTGATTACAAAACTTTAAAAATATTCCCTTGTTATCCAGGTGGGCGTCTGATTACAAAAACTAAAACAAAGAAGAAATTTTCTGCCCCAGTTTGATAACTAGGTGTAACATTTTCAATTTTGAAATAAAACTTCCCTTATTATTCAGGTGGGTGCCTGATTTTGCCGAGCTTTGCGCTCCCTTGTGTGTCCACATTGGTCACATTCACTTTAAAGTGATTAGTAATAATTTGAATCTTTTGCCCCTGTTATAATCAATGAACAACTTGTTAGTATGAAAAATGGTGATTAGCAGTTGGCATTCTTATTGGCATTGCTTCCACTTTTGAATTTGCTTCAGCTTGCTTTTGTACTGCCTTGCTGTAACTCCTGGTTGTTTTTCAATAATTTTCTGAACTTAACTTTTCCTTGTAATACTCTTTTGTTGTTTTTCCTTCTTTTTTTCTTTTACTTTCCTTCTGCTATATGACCGCCATATATTATTTTATTTATCCTGTTCTTTGAAGAACCCCAATCTCATTGTGCCATATAACTGAGAAGATGGTAATTAGCTCACAATTGGCAATGTCTTGTAGACAGATTTCAAGAAAAGAAGATGAAATGCAATGACCCTGAATTTTTTAGGGTAGAAATATTTTCAAAGTAAAAGGACAAGACTTATCTGAGTGGGAAGGCTGATTCCTTTAATCATGCCATGCATTCGGGCTAGCCGACCCAGTCTGTCCAAACAAATCCTTTGCCAACTTTATTTCCCAAACTTTGCTTTCTTTGTTGCTTTCCTCCCACAAAATCCTTTCTCACTTTCGACTTATGGTGCCCGTGAGGGTTTTCACCAGTAAGACTCTCTCATTTCTACTTTTCTCGGCTCACGCCGCCTTACGATGCCCGTGAGGGTTTTCACCAATAAGACTCTCTCATTTCATTTCTCTCAGCTTATGTCGTCATACGGTGCCCGTGAGGGTTTTCATCAATAAGACCTGAGAGATGGGTTTGGTATATCGCGTGTTTCGGTTGTCGTGGGCAGTATATGAAGGTGTTGGGATAAGACTTTAGCTAATGAAAAAGGTTTTTTCTGTTGGTATGTGGTTATTACGGGCAATTGTTGTGGATAGATGCCATCGTCTCGAGTGTTTGGGTTGTGTAGCATATCATATGGTCTCACCTGGAATTACAAGTATGGATTATTACAGTTGGTTCGGGTATATTTTTAGTATAGACGTGGGATTCGGATTTGGAATACTATTTTGGAATGTGCAGTGTGTCTATGGTTCAGATGGACTGTGAAATTCCAGCTATATTGTGTTATCGAACTTATGATTGATAGGGTGATGTGGTATCACCCCGCGTATATGCTTGGTAAGGTCATTCAGCTATTGGGTTGCTTCTAGAACAACTCTGAGTCCGCTCGAGGACGAGCGTTGGTTTAAGTTGGGGAGAATGTGACGACCCGACCCATCGTCACATTAGTTACTGCCCCATTTTCCCCTTTATTATGATGTTTCATGTTTCTATATCTGTATTAGAGTTTATCGGGTGAATTTGGGTTGAACCTGGTTGAAGATAAGGCATATAGCCTCTTAGAATGAAGCTTGGTTCAGAAAAGTCAACTTGAAGTTGACTTGTGAGTTAGAGGACTCGGAATCGAATTCTGATGGTTTGGTTAGCTTCGGGGGATCATTTTTGACTTAGGATAATGATCGGAATTGAATTTGGAGGTCCGAAGTAGAAATGGGCTTGAATTGGCGAAGTTGGAATTTTGGCTAATTCCGGTCGATAGGTGAGATTTTGATCTGGGAGTCAGAATGGAATTCCGATAGTTGCAGTAGCTTCGTTGGGTGATTTTGGATATGTCTGCAAATTTTCAGGTCATTCGGACATCGTTTGGTCGGGTTTTTGATTGAATGTTGGTTTCGAAAGTTATAGTTGAACTTAAGCTTGAATCCGTCATGATTTGATGATTTTTGTGTTTAAGAACGTATTTTTATGATTGGAAAAAGTTCATATGGTGTTATGGGATATGTTGGCATGTTTGTTTGAGGTCCCGAGGGCCTCGGGGTAATTTTGGGTGTTCAAATGGATCATTTTTGGTTGGCTATGTGATCAGTTTTGCTGTCATAAGTGTTGCAGGTATTTGGCCTATGCGATCGCAATTGTATGGCCGCGATCGTATAGAAGTAATTTTGGGAAGTGGAATTTTTTTCTATACGTTCGCACAAGTTGGATGCGATCGCATAGTAGAAGTGAGGGCGCAGTGAAATTGTTATATGCGATCGCAGAAGGGATTGGCGATCGCATAGTGCTGGCAAATGGTTCATCGCGTTCGCAGGGGTTAGTGTGCGTTCGCATTGTGCATTTTGAGGATGTGGGATTTTTGTGCATTGTGATCGCGAGACTTGGTTCGCAATCTCATAGAAGGAAATTAGAGAACTGGACAGAATGTTTAAAAAGCTTATATCCGCGATTTTGGGTCATTTTTCTTCCATGGTTGGTCATTTGGAGAGCTTCTTGGTGGAGAATAAAGAGGGTTTCATTGGGAAACAATTGAAGGTAAGTTTTATGAGTTAAATACATGATTTTATCAAAGAATCTTCCATTAATTCTCTAAATTTGGGTATAAAGGCTTGGTATTTGCTATGTAAAATTGGGATTTGGTGGATCATTTCAACTCCAATTTTGATAAATTTTATATGTACGGGCTCATGGCGAGACGAGGATTTCGAAAATGTGAGTTTCATAATTTTTCGAGAAGCGTGCCCGGGGCTCGGGTTTTGCTAGTTTCGAGATTTTTCATGTATTTCGATTGTTTTTGATTGGGTGTTGTTCTATTAGCCTATTTTGATATATTTGTACTGATTTTGGCTAGTTTCAACACGCGTGGAGGCCGTTTTGAGGAGCTAAGGCATCGCGGGCTAGAGTTTCGCCGGATCGAGGTGGTTAATACTTGTAATTGATGTCCTGAGGGTTCGTAAACCCCAGACTTGCACATCATAGTGCTGTATTGAGGTGAATTGCACATCGGATAATGGGCGTGGGGTAGAGCACCGTTGGGGATTGTGACTTGATTTGTTCTGCTTAATAAATAATACTACCTAATTGCTTGAAATTGAATTGACACCCTAATAAAGATATTAATTATCATGAATCGGACTGATTATCATATTTTGGGCTTCGTACCAAATATTTGAATCCTTTAGGGATTGGTATCACTATTTTGGCAATACTGTGCATATTTACATCTCAGGTTAATGTTTTAAAATGGTATTTTGCTACTAAGCATTTTTATAAGATTTGAAAACTTAAATGAGGCTTTAATGAGATTTTAGATGTGAGCTGTTATGATACTATTGCCCAAGGGGCTTATATGCATTCATGACTATGCATGGATCGGGCTGCACACTGCAGTAGGAGTGAGATTGATATTGCGTTTGGGCTGTAGGAGCCCCTCCGAAGTCTGAACCCCCACAGTGAGCGCGGGCGCCTTTGCATGGATCGGGTTGTACGCCACAACGTCATATACATTGTATTGCATACATACATTGGCTTTACTTTTACTACGTGGCATGACATTTAGCACTCATACATTACTGGCATACATGTGTTATCTGCCTTATTGACCAGATACCCTGGTGGAAATTGTTAAGGAGTGCTGAGCCCAAGGGGCTGATTTGAGTGCAGACTTGCATTGTTTGAGGTTGTATCCGGGTATTGATATGTTATAATGAAAGGAAGAGATGTTAAAAAGAGACTTCTAAATAATCTACTCACATATGTTAAAAAGGAATAGCCTGAAAGTGTACGTCAGTTTTAAAAGATGATTCTGTATTTTTTACAGTATGAGATAGTGCCTTGTGTGGTTTTCTTTGCCCCGGCATTATTTACTTTTATTACCATTGAGTTGGAGTACTCACTCGACTCCATGCATCATGTGTGCAGATCCAGGTACTTGGGAGCTTAGCCGAGCTTCAAGCTGATATAGAGTTCCAATTGGGATCGTCGAGGTAGCTGGCTGGCGTCCGCAGGACCCGACACTCCCCCTTGTTACTCTGTTATTACCTGTTTTATTCCGCGTACTCTTAGACTTGTAGAGTATTAACAGTATTGACTGATATGCTGATAGAGGCTCTTGGCTCGTGATCCCAGATCTTTGTGAAGTTACGTGGTTTTCGTGAAATTTCGGGATATTGTTATAGTTATCAGTTTATTTTAATTTTATTCACTATTAATAACTTAAAATAAATGATTTTGCGCTTTAAGCTCGGGTTGAGAGTGTATTTGGCCAGGCTTGCCTAGCTGTTAGGTTGGGCGCCATCACGATCGAGATTGGGGTCGTGATAAGAACTCACACATTTTGAAGATGAAAGTGGCAGAAATGAGGATGTTGAGGTGGATGTACAGGAAAACAATGATGGATAAGATTAGGAATGGAGATATTCGTGAGAAGGTAGGCGTGGCCACCATAGAGGACAAGATGCGGGAATCAAGACTCGAATGGTTTGAACACATTCAGAGGATGAGCGTTGATGCACCAGTGAGAAGGTGCAAACGGCTGACGTGGTGGGCACGATGAGAGGTAGAGGGAGACCTAAGAAGTATTGGGGAGAGGTGATCAGGCAGGACATGACGTGTCTTAGGATACTGAGGACATGGCCCCTGATAGGAGACCGTGGAGGTCGAGCATTAAGGTTGTAGGTTAGGGGTTGTCACACCTCCCTTTTTACTACCCCAACTAGGAAAATCATATAAATATGCTTGTAGGGTATACCTCGATGTTCAAATACCCAAGACGGATATAATAGCATAGAGGAAGGAGTTTTTCCATTTAAAGGACAATCGGTTCGGGATTTTTGTTTTAATAATCAGAGTCGCCACTTGAGATAATAATGGTGTCCCAAGTCACCGGTTAATCCCGAATCCGAGGAAATTGACTCTTTCAAAAATGTCTGCGAAACAAAGATCTGGTTAAGGAACTCTGTTAACCCGGGAGAAGGTGTTAGGCATTCCCGGGTTCCGTAGTTTTAGCACGGTCGCTCAATCGTCGTTCTCGACTCTTGTTTGACCCAATATAGATTTTAACAAAATGTATGTGCTTTTGCTTTTAATATTTTAAAGAATTTGCGACATTGCGAAAACGCACCTCGAGTCATACCGCAACCAGTACGCCTGTGACTTTTAATACGTTTCGGCTTTGCCGGGATTTGGGATTTGAGTCGCACCAAGTGCACACTCGTATTTAAGGAAAGTATATTAAATCATGCCTAATAACGTCTAGCGTCTTTTAAGTCTTTAGGGAGAAGCTATGGAATTCGCTATTATCTTTCCCGAGTCTATTCACATTTTTAACTTTGTTACTAAAGGGGGGCCCACTATTAGGTGTCGTGTGAGGCTCGTCCCAATTTAATTTTATAGTCCCAATCCTAAGAGGTGTATACTATGTTTTCTATTTATGTTTTTCCCTTAATCATTTTTACTTAACCGAATTTCCAGAAGAGTGAGTCTAGGCCTTTATTATTTCTATTGTTATTAGGCCTCGATTTCTGGATTAATACTTAGCAGGGCATTACATATATCTGGGTCTTAGTGACCCAGACCCAATTTGGAATTTCATTCGATGGCCCAATGAATTTTCGGATACAGTTCAAGCCCACGTTGTACATCAGGCCCAAACTGGATTGAAGCAATAGTAATGAAAATAGAAATGAAGAACTTATAATAGAACAAACATAGAATTGAGAATGAAATTGAATTACTTTCATTTATTCAACAGGAGAAGGAAATCGCTGTACAAAGATGATTCATGTTGACCTTAAACATAACAACTTGTTGCATATGAAGAAACCTACCTTTTATACTTCATTTTTTAAGAACTAACCTATACTAACATTGAAGTCATTACCTAGGAAATTAAAAGCAATCAGTTTAACTATGTGAAGCATGATTTATAGTCCCATTTCTTACTAATGATTACCAAATTAGCAAACTAAGTGACTAATGAAATTTACACAAGATTATATCACTGGATTTTCTGCGATTTGCTCTCATTAATTATCACATACTCAGTTGCAAATGAATTATTGCTTCTTCTAACTGTTTTTCTCTTTTTGAACTTGTTTATATCTAAATGCTGATCCACAAATCTGATTAGCTATGTGATTGTGTCTGACATTACTACTGTGAGGGTTATTATCAATTAAGGCCATGTTTATTTAGCCTATTTTGTGAGTTTTATCTACTTAACTAGATGATCTACTACTTACTACTACTACTATACTACTACTATGATACTAGCTATTACAGCATTTTATGTTTGTTTTTCTACTACTATCTACTGTAATATACTACTGATTCAAACTAAAGTTACAAATGTTTAAGAAAAAACTAGTACATAACAAATAGCAAAATAAGCCAGGTCTTCATTTTCATTTCAATCAACTCACCATTACAGCTTCAAATGAAAGAGAAATGTACCTGAATCAACAAGAAAATCTGATGAGTCTAGGGAAATCAGGCAGATAAGTAACAGCAACTGACTCGAATAGCAATGCAACAGGGAGATTGAATATCCACAAAAATAGAACACCACAGCAAGAGCAAATAGAGACCCAGGCAGACACTCGAGCAGAAAACCCAAAGGATCAGATTGAAATCAACAAGTTCTCACTCGAAAAATCCCAGAAAAACTACTTGCTATATTACTCCTTTTTCTCTGAACTTTTTTATCAAAAGCCAGCCCCTAATTCACTCTTTTTGGGAGTATTTATAGGAAGGGAAGGGGCTGATGACTTGGGAAAAAAGTATGGGATTAAATCCCACTTCTCCCCCTCTTAAAATTATCAAGTTTTCACTCAGACCCCTATTTCAGTTATGAAATCCCTTCCAGCATGTGCTGGAAGGTTCTAAAAGATTCCTTTTCAGGGCTTTTTACCAATGTATCCTTATGGGTTAAAGATTTTTACAGATTTGCCTTTTCAGGGAGACCACTATACCCTTAAACTTCTGCAAAATTGCAGAAATCAGGGGTACAAATGACTCCCTTAACCCTATATGTTCTAAATTATTCACTATTTTACCAATTCAAGTTCCCTATATGCCCTTAAAGGCATAGCTGAATTACCCGACCTACCTAGGTCAGGTTTTCAGAATTTTGGGGTTTATTTAACTAATGGCCAGTCCTTGCATTGGTATTTAAGGACTGGCCAATTATGCTTTAGGGAACTATTTCAATTTTAGCCTCTTTTAGTTCAGTTTCAGTTAATTAAGACCTTATTTCATTTCTAAACTAATTGCAGGGCTAGCCTGCCTTATTATTATAATTAAACTATTTAAAACCTAGCCAGTCTCAAGTTGAGACTTAGCTTGGGCAATTGAACCCAACTACTGAACACATGCTGGGCCTAAGCCTTTGCAGGCTTAGCCACCTGTGGTTCAGGGCTCAAAATGAGCCTTGGTAAGCCTGCATTTGCAAGCTTAATCATTTTTGCACAACCAGCCCCTTTTGAGGTGGACTAGTGTGTTGGGACCTTATAGAGTTGATCAACCTTTGCAAAGTTGACCACTCTTAGGTCAATTATTGCCTATTAACCTATTTTTGTTCATTTTAAGTTAACTAAACTAATTTGCAGGACTAGCCTGCTTTATTAAGGCATTCAGACTATAAAACTAATGGCCAGTCTCAAGTTGAGACTTAGCCTGGGCAATTGAAGCCCAATTACTGAACATAGGCTGGGCTAAGGTCTTTGCAGACCTAGCCACCTAAGGTTCAGGGCTCAAATGAGCCTTGGTGAGCTTGTATTTGCAAGCTCAACCAGTTTTTGCACAACCAGCCCCTTTTGAGGTGGACTGGTGTGTTTGGACCTTATAGAGTTGATCAACTTTTGCAAAGTTGACCACTCTTAGGTCAATTATTGCCTAATAACCTATTTTGGTCATTTTCAGTTTTAACCTATTTCAAAACTAGCCATTTTCAGGGAACTTAGCACTAGCAGCTATAACTAATCCCCTAAGGTTCAAACAGTTAATCAGACATTCACAAGAAACAAAAACTAGCAAACCTTAATCATTCTCAACATGCATTGCATACAAGAACACATATGATCAAATAAACATGCATTAATCAACTCAAACTCAGAGGAAACAATTGATATGGTTGAATTTCAGTCAATTAACTCATATCATCACACTACATGTGATACAATATGAATTCATGTCAATTCAGACTTAATTACTACTAGTTCAAGTCATATGACAGTTTGAAGAACTTCAAAACCCACCAAGGTTCATGACATAGGCACACAAAAGCATAGGCTACCACAAACAGTCAGTAAAAGGTGAAACATGGCTCATTTTAGACACAAGGACCACAGAATAGCATAGACATGCTAACTGGGATCTATTTTCGAGTACTAATCCTAACCCTATGTATACATGTGATGTATTAAGATGAAGATAAAGAATAGAAGAAACATGACGAAACAGTGAAGAAGAATACTACATCTATCATGTGAAGTAACAGAGAAGAAGCAGAATCACTAACTCAGATCTCAGGAGATCAAAACCCCAATTTTAAGCATGCTATTTAGCAGGTAAGGAAAACAGAAGAGATACTATAAACTACCACAAGAAACCCTAATATAGGAGATGAAGGGGGATGGTGAATCAAACAGTTAAACCTGGCACTAAGATTAAACATGCTAAGAGACAGAAAAGGACAGTCTAGAGATTACGAAACTCAACGAAAACAACTTAATATAAAGGTAAAAAGAATAAGAGTCAAACTAGTATTAGAACTTAGACATGCAGAACAATAGAAGAGAAGATAGTCAAGAACCACAGAAGATGAAGAAGAAAAGAGTGAATCAAGATGGATCTTTTAACTCAGAGAAACAGATCATGATTTGAAACAGACAAACAGGAGAACAAATATGGCTAAACATTTAAAGAATCACAAGAGAAGAACAAGTCATGCATTTCACCAGATCAGAAATCATAAGTCAAAAAGACGAAGAAAAGATAGATTCTTGAATTTAGAAGAAAAAGGTCATAACAGACAGAACATAAGGACCAAGTCAAAACAAGAAAAACAAGGCGAACAAAACCCTAATACTAACAGGTTCTTTGAATCAGGGAAACAGAAAACACAGAAAAAGATATAGAAAACGAGCAAGATCAAAGATCCTAAAACTAACGAATGAAGCACAAGATATCAAGAACCTAAAGAATGGAAAAACAGATAAAAGCAAACATAAAAGGCGGGGATACTTAGCTTGCAGGGCCGGTACCGTGAGCTTCCTATTTTCTTTCTTTTCTTTTTCTTTTCTTTTCTAGTCTTAGTCTTCCAGACTCTTCTTTATTCTCTTCTTTTTTTTTTATTTTCTTTTTTTCTCATTTTTCTTTCTGTTTTCTGTTGTAGACTTCAAGGTGAAGTTTTTGGGGGTTTTTTGGTTATAGCGGGGTGTTTGGGAGGATAGAAAGACTGGATCTTGATTGAGGTTGAGTTTCGAGTCGCCGGAGTTAGGTTTCCGGCGACACCTTTTGGGATATTCGAGAAGATGAGGGATGATTCGAGGGAAAACCAGGGTATGGGGAGATAGATCAGGCTGAGGTGGTTCTGTGGTGTTGATTTGGGGTGGGTTCTCGTAGGTTGAGGTCACCGGAGATGAATTTCGATGACCGAAGTCTCAAGAACAGGGAAGGTTTCATAGGTTTTCTCAGAGTTTGGGGTGGTGTTTGAGATGAAAAAGATGATAAGAGAAGATGAGGGGTGAAGAGGTGGCCGGAGACCACCGTGGAAGGTGGTGGCCTCCATGGCCGGCGAGGTTATACAGCGGTGAGGTGAAGGAGAAGGGTAAGAACTAAGGCGGCTAGGGTTCGAGCTTCTGAAAAAATGGCCAAGAGATTCAGACCAAAGCCTTTTATAGGCCGGTCATCTTAGGTAATCCAGACTGTTCGTTTGATGGAGATCAACGGTCGCCAATCGCGTTACTAAAACGACACCGCTTTATGACAAATGAAGCCCAGGCTATCGACCGTCAGATCATTTCAAACGGACGGATGAGATCAAACCTATTTATTTTAATTAACTAAATAAATCACCCAATTATTCAGACCGTTGGATTGTGTAAATGAATGGACGAGATCTTGTCAATCCATTGGCCCTAGAACGGCGGCCTTTGGGCTTAAGTGCTTGGGCCTCCAAATTCAATTCAAATTGGCCCAAGCTTATTACACCACCAATTTTGGATTTTCTGATTTTTAATTATTAAGATACTAAAATATTTTTTTTCTTCTATGAAATATTATAAAAACTTACTCTCCTACTTATTCTAATTATCTAATATTTTTTGGTAATTTTCTACTATTTTTCCTAATTTTCCACTACTTAAAACTATTTTTGATGGTTTTCTTCTTAAAACTAATTAATTCAAACAAAAATAATTACTTAACCTCTTTTTTTTTTTTATTTTTTCTAATTTTCAATTATTCAAACACACAAAGTGTAGCTAATTTCAAACAAGGCATGTAATTTCACTCAAAAATATATTTATTTTAATTTTGGAATTGTTTGCCCGGTGCAAAAAGCATGTGTTCACAGCTGCCCCTCTTTGCTCGGGAACACGAAGAGTTTCAGTGCAAAGACAAGTGAGCAGAAATGAGAGATTTTTGCACATGAGCACATTCCGTAAAAGCATTTTGGAAAACCTTTTGACCGCACCCTGCCTCAGAGGTTGCCTACATATCCTGGGCTAAACGAGAATCAGGTCGGTGTAGTTCGGGAAGGTCTTGTAGTTTAAAACTACCAGACTTTACTGTTGCATTGACACTGTTATGACTTACTGACCTACTCCTTATTACACCAGGGGTAAAATGTAGAATGAAGAAGCTAATCTAAGCTATGATCCTACAATTACAATTGTTCCTATTCTAGCCTTTATTTGCTTCTTCTTCTCTTTTTTCTTGATTTTATGTGATGCCGACTCTTTCTTTTGTTGATTTTCTTTTGTTGATTTCCTTTTTTTTATATTCAATGATACTTCTTGTCCTCGAGCTGAAGCCTGCTCAAAACAAAACAAAACAACAAACTTTTTTCTTCTGCCCCAGTGTGGGCTTTAGCGAACATAAAACCAAAAATTGCAGGCAGTAAATATGCAGAAATGTATTCCCTTGTTAGATAGGTGGGCGCCTGACAGAAATTAAAAGTGCATGAGGTGCAATGTAGAAAAATATTCCCTTGTTAGAAAGTGGGCGCCTGACTGAAATTAAACGTGCAATGAAAAAAAGTATTCCCGTGTTAGAAGGTGGGCGCCTAACAGAAATTAAACGTGCAATGCAGAAAAGTATTCCTGTGTTAGAAGGTGGGCGCCTAATAGAAATTAAACGTGCAATGCAAAAAAGTATTCCCTTGTTAGAAGGTGGGCGCCTAACAGAAATTAAACGTGCAATGCAAAAAAGTATTCCCGTGTTAGAAGGTGGGCGCCTAACAGAAATTAAACGTGCAATGCAGAAAAGTATTCCCGTGTTAGAAGGTGGGCGCCTAACAGAAACTAATCACCTGTGAATTTCTCCACTTATTGGCAAACTTTCTCTTTTTAGTGTTTTCTATTTTCCACATTGGTCACATTCACTTTAAGGTGATTAGTGACAATTTGTTCCTGCATGCATCATGAAACAAAATTTATTAGATATAAACTGCTGGCAACTGGCATCTGTCGTCCCTGCCTCTTATTGCTTTCCTCTTTTTTGCTTTTTCTCCTGCTGTGTGGCTTTTTAGCTGCCTATCTCTTGCGAACTCTTTTTGTATTTTTTTACTTTTCCTTTTTTGTTTTGTTTTCTTTTCCTTTGGACATGTTTGCCAAACTTCTTTATTTCCTCCTCAACTCTTCTTTCTTTCTGATCCAGTGTTGTTTCAGCTTTCGTTATCAGGAGCTGGTAGTTAGCTCTCAAAAGGTAAACAATGAAATGCAGAAAAATAAAAGAGGGTAAGGGTGTTTTGGGGAGATAATAGAACTTATCTAGGTGTTTGCGGGTTGATTCCGCTGACCATGCCATATATTTAAACTCTGACCCAGTTCGTTCCAATCATTATTCTGACTCCGAATTATCTTCAACCCAAACCGATACTATTTTTGTTGCCTTTTCTCTTTTTTGGTAATCCTTACGATCGCCCTACGGTGCCTCGAAAGGTTTTCACCAATAGGACTCTCTCATTTATTCTCTCGACCTCACAATCGCCTCACAGTGCCAGTTAAGGTTTTCACTGATGAGACTCTCTCATTTTATTTCTCTCAAACTCACAATAGCCTCACAATGCCGGTTAAGATTTTCACCGATGAGACTCTCTCATTTTTTCATTTTTTCATTTTTCCTTTTGTATTTTATTTTCTATACCACGGGTGTTATCCGATGTCTTGCTCTTCCTTCATTGCATCTGTTATTATTTTGGAATTGATCAGAAGGTCTTTCTTTGGACCGTAACGTGGCTTTTGGATGGGTTAAGAAAGAAAGGTATGAAGGCTCAAAATTTACGAGGGTTCAAAATTATTTACAACTCTCGGAATTATTTAACATAACTTATGCCCCAGTTTCAATATGTGGGGAATTTTTGAATTTTTCGTTCTTGTGACTGAACCTCAGCGAGGCTACCTACGTACCCTTTCGGGATCAAGTCAGACGTAGTTCATCCAATGTCATTAGTTGGATGGATTTCTTTTTGACTTTTTCCCGATTTCTTTGTCTTTTTATTTTCTTCTTTTTTTTTTTCCTTTTTCCTTTTTTTTCTTCTCTTTTTTTTCTTTCTCATTTGGTCATCACTTTCCATTTTGTCAATTTTAACCTTCATTTTCCTTATTGCGCTATAAGCGATTCCGAGAGAGGGATATGAAAGAATATATTCATTAAGGCTCAAAGGGGTTGTCAATGGATAAAGTGTTTAGATAGTGAATAAAATGCCTTCATCATTTCAATTCCAAAATCACAACAAAATACAGAACATACAATTGAAAAGGAGTCATACATAGTATCTTTTGACCGCATCTGAGTTTATAGCAGTCTCTACGCACTTTCCTTCAACATCCGTTAAATATAATGCCCCATTGGACAACACCCGCGATACTACAAATGGTCCCTTGCCAATTTGGCACAAATTTGCCCTTTGCCTCGGCCCAATACGGTAAGATACGCCTCAGTACGAGTTGTCCGACTTTAAACTTCCGATGTCGTACCTTCTTATTGTATGCTCTGGCCATTCTCCGTTGATACAACTGCCCATGGCAAACTGCGGGCAATCTCTTTTCATCAATCAAACTCAGTTGTTCCAGCCGGGCTTTTACCCATTCTTCGTCATCTATTCCAGCTTCAGCTATGATCCGTAATGACGGTATTTCTACTTCTGCGGGTATAACAGCCTCCGTCTCATACACTAGTGAGTAAGGTATGGTTCCGATAAAAGTACGCACTGTCGTGCGGTAACCCATGAGAGCAAAAGGTAAATTTTCATGCCATTGCGTGGATCCCTCCACCATTTTCCGGAGAAACTTTTTGATATTCTTATTCGCTGCTTCTACTGCCCCATTCGCCTTTGGCCTATAAGGTGTGGAATTGCGGTGTGTGATCTTAAATCTCTCGCAAACTTCCGCCATGAGATGACTATTTAGATTGGCTCCATTATCTTTGATGATCACCTTGGGGATTCCGAACCGGCATATAATATTCTCATGCACAAAATCCACCACCGCGTTCTTTGTCACCGCCTTGAACGTCTTCGCCTCTACCCACTTGGTGAAATAATCGATTGCAACCAAGATGAATCTATGCCCATTGGAAGCTGCTGGATCTATCGGGCCGATAACATCCATGCCCCAGGCGACAAAGGGCCATGGTGCAGACATTGTATGCAACTCATAAGGCGGGGAGTGGATCAGATCTCCATGTACCTGGCACTGGTGACATTTCCTCACATATCTGATACAATCACGCTCCATAGTGAGCCAATAGTACCTAGCTCTCAAAATCTTCTTTGCTAGGACATATCCGCTCATGTGGGGTCCACAGGCTCCAGCATGTACTTCATTCATAATCTCATCAGCTTGTTGTGCATCCACACACCTCAATAACCCCAGATTAGGTGTTCTTTTGTATATAACTCCTCCGCTGAGAAAAAATCCATTAGCCAAGCGTCTGATGGCTCTTTTCTGATCTCTAGTGGCCTGCTCCGGGTATTTGCTAGCTTTCAGGTATTCCCTGATGTCATGATACCACGGTTCTGCATCCAATTCTTCTTCCACAGTAAAGCAGTAAGCATTTTGATCACGGACTTGGATCTGGAGTGGATCTATATATGTCTTGTCCGGATGATGCAGCATAGAGGACAGTGTGGCCAAAGCATCTGAAATCTCATTGTGCATTCTTGGGATGTGTTTGAATTCTATGAACTGGAATCTTTGGGACAACTCGTGCAAACAATACCGGTAAGGTATCAATTTCAAATCTCGTGTCTCCCATTCTCCCTGGATTTGGTGTACCAAGAGATCCGAGTCACCCATGACCAAAATCCCTTGAATACCCATGTTTATTGCCATCCTTAATCCCAAGATACACGCCTCATATTCGGCCATATTGTTGGTACAGAAAAATCGAAGCTGAGCTGTGACGGGATATTGTTGACCCGTACCTGAAATGAGTACCGCTCCGATACCAACGCCCTTGCTGTTTACGGCTCCGTCAAAGTACATTTTCCATCCCGGCTTCTCATCTTGTTCTATTTCCTCGACATTCATAGCCTCCTCATCCGGAAAGTATGTCTTTAAAGGCTCATATTCATCATCCACTGGATTCTCTGCGAAGTGGCCCGCAATTGCTTGCGCCTTCATTGCCGTACGAGTCACATAGATAATGTCAAATTCTGTGAGCAGAATCTACCATTTAGCAAGTCTTCCTGTAGGCATAGGCTTCTAAAATATGTACTTCAGAGGATCCAGTCGTGATATCAAGTATGTGGTGTATGCTGACAAATAATGCTTTAATTTCTGAGCCACCCAGATCAACGCACAACAAGTTCTTTCTAGCTGAGTATATTTCACCTCGTAAGATGTGAACTTCTTACCGAGGTAATATATAGCTTGCGCTTTCTTGTCCGTCTCGTCGTGTTGGCCTAGCACACAACTAAAGGAGTTGTCAAGCACTGTCAAGTACAGAATCAGAGGTCGCCCCGGCTCTGGAGGAACTAATACTAGAGGATTGGCCAAATATTCCTTGATCTTGTCAAAGGCTTCCTGACATTCGTCGGTCCATTTCACTGCTGCATCTTTCTTTAACAACTTGAAGATCGGCTCACATGTTGATGTCAACCTGAGCGATGAATCGGCTAATGTACTTCAACCTCCCCAATAAGCTCATTACCTCCTTCTTGTTCTTCGGCGGAGGTAGACTTTGGATGGCCTAGATCTTTGATGGATCTAGTTCAATACCTCGCCGACTCACTATAAATCCCAACAATTTCCTTGAAGGTACTCCGAAGGCGCACTTCGCAGGATTGAGCTTTAGATTGTACCTCCGGAGTCTTTGGAAAAACTTTCTCAAATCCCTCACATGATCAGGTTACTTTTTGGACTTTATGATGACATCATCCACATATACTTCAATTTCTTGGTGCATCATGTCATGAAACATCGTGGTCATTGCCCTCATGTAAGTTGCCCCGTCATTCTTCAATCCAAACGGCATTACTCTGTAATAATACATCCCCCAAGGTGTAATGAAAGCAGTTTTCTCCGCATCTTCTTTGTCCATCGGGATCTGGTGATAACCTGCATAACAATTTACAAATGAACCGATCTCATTCTTGGCACAATTGTCGATCAATATGTGGATGTTTGGTAATGGGAAATCATCCTTTGAACTGGCTTTGTTGAGGTCTCTGTAGTCCACACACACTCTGGTTTTTCCATCTTTCTTTGGGATTGGCACAACGTTCGCCAACCAGGTGGGGTATTTGGTGACTCGTATGACCTTTGCCTCAAACTGCTTATTCACATCTTCTTTTATCTTTACACTAATGTCCATTTTGAATTTTCGCAACTTTTGCTTTACTGGCCGGCATTCAGGGTAGATAGGCAACTTGTGTGCCACCAAATCAGTGCTAAGTCCGGGCATATCATCATAGGACCAGGCAAAAATGTCCTTAAATTCATGCAACAACCTTATCAATTCTTCCCTGAGGGGTGCCTCCAAATGAACACTAATTTTTGTTTCACGGACATTTTCTTCGCTCCCCAAATTTATGGATTCTGTATCACTCAAATTCGGTTTGGGCTTTTCCTCATATTAGTTCATGTCCTTACTTCTTTCCTCCAGGGCTTCCTCATCCTCACATTCTATCTCACTATCGTCCTCAATTTCTTGTATGGTAATGCGACTGTCAGAACTGGGTCGAGAATCCTTCACGCATGACATGGCATCAGAATCAACACATACAGAATTGTACAGAAGAAAAAATAAAGAAAATAAGGCAAAAATGAAGAAAAAGGAAAACTGCATTTCATTGATAAAAAGATGAACAAAGTTCGGGATACATTTTTATTTTTCTTTTCATGAGGGGGTAGGAGAACTACAAAAAGTAACAATTATTTTTCTGGGAAAGTGATGATGAAATTTTCAGAGCTAACTACCAGGACTCCTTCCTGATAGGGAAAGGAGTGGCTTCCCAATTGTTCGGCATGCCGCCAGATCCCACAAACTGCACATCCATTTTGCTAGTGCCTTACCCCACCTCAACCATGTTCACATCCCTAAATGTCTTTTCAAACCTCAGAAGCTCTTCATCAGGTCGGGTCTCGATGTACCTTGACACAGCAGATGTCCAATTTTTAATATCGGGCTTGGTGAAGGTATCGGATAGTTTGGGTATAGGCTTAGGCAAGGTCCAGTTCTTTTTGGTCTTGGAGGCTCTCTGGATGTCGGCATAGGTGGGTTTGAACCCTAAGCCGAAAGTACCTTTGTTCTCTGGCAATTGAACTGGTTGGGTGACTCCTTGCAAAGCTTTGTCCAACCCTTTTCCTGGCGCAAACCCGTTTTCAAGCATCTCTCGAGCCACCATTACAGCAGTAGGTGCTACCATAGGGATCGGCAGTTTCTCTCCTTCAGCAATTTTGCTTACTACTACGGTATCTGTCACCTGGTAGACCCAAGGTCCCCTATCTCCATCAGCATCATCAAATGGCATCACAACACTGCAGGTATTTTCTTCTCTATGCACCACAATTTCTTGTTGCTCCCATTCAAATTTGACCATCTGGTGTAAAGACGATGGCATTGCTTTAGCCGCGTGGATCCATGGTCGTCCTAGCAATAAATTATAGGACACAGCAATGTCCAACACCTAAAATTCCATGGTAAAATCCATAGGCCCAATGGTCACTTCCAAGACAATGTCTCCCAACGTGTTCTTACCTCCACCATCAAATCCTCTCACATTTATACTGTTCCTCCGAATTCTATCCAGACTGACATTCAGCTTTCCCAAAGTTGACAGTGGGCAAATATTTGCGCTTGAACCATTATCTATCAATACTCTGGTCACCACCGACTCCTCGCTCTTCACCGTAAGATAAAGTGCCCTATTATTCTCGGTTTTCTCAACAGGCAATTCGCTATCTGAGAACGTAATCTTATTAGACTCAAAGATCTTATTGGTAATCTTTTCAAGGTGACAGACTGAGATCTTCTCTGGAACATGAGGCTCGTTCAATATCTTCAACAGAGCTTTCCTGTGTTCTTCCGAGTGTATTAACAACGAGAGCAAAGAGATCTGCGTGGGGGTTTTCCTCAGCTGCTCGACTACAGAATAATCCTGTGACTTTATCTTTTTGAGGAATTCCTCCGCCTCTTCCTCGGATACTGGCTTCTTCAACTGATTCTCTTTCACTGTTTTCATTCTTCTTAACTCTTCTGGGGCAAAACACCTCCCAGACCGAGTCAGACCGTGAGTTTCATTGATTTCTCCGGATACCTCTTTCCCTTTATAGATCACTGCTACCTTGTTGTAATTCCAAGGTACAGTATTCGTGTTTACTACCGGCATCTGCACCACTGGTCTTATGATCACTGGTCCCACATTCGCGCCTTTCACTATTAATATCGGCTTTACGCCTGGTACTACAACCTTCAAATTCTCCACCACTACTGGCCTTTTTACTGGTTCCTCAACAATCACTTTTCCTTTCTCGGCTTCCTTTTCCATTCTGCTACTGGCTTTAATCATCATAACAGACTGAGACGGCTTCCGACTGCTCTCATCCTGCGCCAATTCTATCATATGCGTTTCATGGTGAGCTGGAAGTGGGTTTTGCGTGATGTTTGGAGCCTCCGGAGCTTGCACTTCAATTCTCCGACTATCAATAAGATCCTGGATAGCGTTCTTCAGTTTCCAACACTTTTCAGTATCATGTCCTGGTACTCCTAAACAATACTCACACCTGACAGATTGATCAAGGTTTTTCGGAGGTGGGTTTGGAAGTTTAGGTTCAATCGGGCTCAACATTCCCAATTCTTTTAATCTGTGATAGAGGCTGGTATATGATTCCCCCAACGGGGTGAATGTTTTCTTTGCCTTATTCCTCCATTCTGGGTCAGGCCTGGGTCTGTTTGGGTTTCTGTAGGTTCTAGGAGCAGGGTATATGTTTTGTGTGTGGTAGACATTATGTGGGGCTTGGGCTCTCCATACATGTGGCAGTGGTGGTGAGTAGGTTTGGGCTTGTGGGTGGTGGTAGTGCGGGGCAGTTGGTGGGTAATATGGTGGCAGTGGGTTATATATGGTTGGTGTATTATATGGGGTTGGTGGGCTATATGTGGTTGGCAGGTTGTATGGAGTTGACGGGTTTAGTGGGTATGGACGGTATGGTCTTGGTGGGTTCTGATGTTGGTTACGGTTCCAAGGCCTGCTTTCCACAACTGCTATCTCTTCTTTTTTCTTCTTTCCAATTGCTCCTCCATTCCCAGTCTGTATTGCTTGATTCGTGGCCTTAATTGCCGAAAAACTCATGATCTTGTTCGTTTTCAAACCTTCCTCAACAAAACTCCCCATCTTCACAACCTCATTAAAACGTTTTCCAATTACTGACACTAAATGACCATAATAAGTAGGCTCCAAAGCCTATAGGAAACAATCTACCATTTCTCCTTCCTTCATCGGTGGATCTACTCTTGCCGCTTGTTCTCTCCACCTGAAACCAAACTCCCTGAAGCTTTCTCATGGCTTTTTCTCCATCTTCGTGAGTGATAGTCTATCTGGTATGATTTCCAGATTGTATTGAAAATGATTCGCAAAGGCTTGAGCAAGATCGTCCCAGATGAACCACCTGGTGTGATCCTGGCGAGTATACCACTCCAAAGCAGAACCGCTTAAACTTTGGCTAAAAGACGCCATCAACAACTCATCCCTGCCTCCTGCACCTCTTATTTTAATGCAATATCCCCTGAGGTGGGCCACCGGGTCTCTATGTCCGCTATACATATCAAATTTCGGCAACTTAAATCCAACAGGAAGTTGCACTTCAGGAAATAGACACAAATCCTTGTATGCCACGCTTACTTGCCCTCCCAATCCTTGCATATTGTGAAAGGCGTTTTCCAAACTTTTCACCTTCCTAGCCATCTCCTCTTGCACTGCATTTTTAGCAGGTTTCTCTTCGCTCGTCTCCATCAGCGGAGTGTGGGATTCGTGCTGTCGGAAAGTTGGCTCCGGTGGGTAGTAATGGGGATCTTGTATTTGGAACATTGGTTCACTAGACGATTTGTGCAGGGCGGCAGGTGGAGGTGCCACATACACTGGAGCAACTTGGGGTGGATGGGGCGGTACTTGTTTTGTTGGAGGTGGTGGTACCTGGGAAGTTGAAGCATAATAGTGATGATAATCAGGGTATGTAGAGGGTGCATTCAACGTGGGTGGTTCAAGATTGGGGTTAGTTGGAGGGATGTATGTGGGATTGGCAGGGGTTAAGTTGGCAAGGGTTGACCCCTTGACCAAGCCTGATACATTTCGGCCATCTGCTGTTTTAATTTGTACATCTCTTCCTTCATCCCCGCTACGTCCACAATTTCTTCCTCTTGGGCGGGATTCATGACAGTTGCCTCAATTTCTTGCGACACAGCTTTTGTCATTTTCTTATATCTCGTGTTGTAAGGGTGAATAGCCAGAATGCCAGTTGCCACAAAAATCTGGATCTCACAAACATCAACACCCATTAGTTGTTATCCCATGAAGAGATAAGATGCAACGACTTTAAAATAAACACATTTTTCTCGAGTCGTCATGCATCATCCCGGCCTTCACTTATTTGAACCAATCATCTCTTTTTTTTTCCTCTCTCCTTTTCCTTTTTCATTTCATAATTGCGTTCCTATTTATTTGCCTATCGTAATAACATAAAGCAGAAGGATTGACAACAACTCTTGATTTTCATTGATAATTCAAAAACATCGGTTTACAAGATGATGTTGTAATACTAATGCGAAGAAATATAAAAAATAAGATGCATGCCCTATGAATACATTAATGCTCCTAGTGCCCGCGAGACATCGTTCGGTCTTGCCGCGGGCCTATATGCTAATCCCTTTTGGAGCCTATCCAGGTCAGACATGACTTGTTGCACGAAGAACTTCACCGCTGATACAAAGGTTCCTCGGGACATATCTTTACACAGCTGACTCTTTCGGGTGATGTATTGAGGAATGCGAACAATCTTCTCTCGAATAAACCCTTTTTCTTGAAACAATCGGCTTATCTGTTCAGTGCGAGCGTCTAAGGTATGTTGGTTATCCTTCTGTATTTGCTGCAGCTCCAACTCTAGTCGAGCCATAGTTGTGTAACAATGCTCTCTCTCTTCTTCGAGATCCTTAATAATCTTGTTACTTTTAACCGTGGCTGAAACCATTTTCTTTCTTAGCCGAACTACCTCAAATTCATGTTTATCTTGTAGCTGCCGAACCAACTTGGCTCTTTCCTCATCATCTCTGGTTATTTGCTTCCGAGCCCTGACTAATTCCTTTTCGGCCTTGTCCAAGTCAAAGATGTAGTCATTCACTTTGCGCCGGAGAGTCTCAATCAATTTCTCGTCCCGGGCTAAGCGAACGGGGTCTCGGATGCTATTTTCATTTGAGCAACCTGAGCCTTTAACATTTCGTTTTCTTTCTTCAGCTGCTTTTTCTCTCCTTCATCAGATGCTGCCTGTAAACCACTTTCAAACTGGAGATTTCTCAATTGTTCTTCCAACAAGCTGATCTTGGCCTTGTATTCTCTTTCTTTGGCCGCCCAATTCTGATTTTACTTAGACTGCTCCGCCAAATCTTGCAGGTGAGGTCTTTTCGAAAGTCGTTCATGCTCAACACCTCGTCCATACCACGTAAAATATCCAGATGATACTTCTCCCCGAGCTCTATTTTGCACACAAGTATCCACTTTCAAGTTTTGGCACTCATTCCAAATTTGACGGATCTTTGCTTCCGGGAATTGCCCATCCGGACCAATTTCTATAGCTTGCGAACTGAGGTCCCCATCTCTCGAAATAACTTGACATCTACCCAACTGTCGCAGGGCCCTGTATGGGGTGTAAGGTTGGATGCTTTTTAAGCCCGTGATCAAGAAAGGTGACCCTTCTGTCGGCATATATATTACCTCGTCAAGAGGTAGCCAATCATATGTCCAATCGATTTGTCCATCAGTCAATGATCGAAGATGCGAGATCCAATCCTTTATTCCCTCTGGCAATTTGACTTCTTTTGTTCTCGTACAGAATTCTTCCAGACATGTTCGTCCGGTCGGACCATAACTTGAGAACGAAGGATGATGGCATAGATGTTCAATCAACCAAATCTGCAAAATCAAATTGCACCCTTCAGAGAAGTTGGCTCCAGCTTTGCATGCAGTCAAGGCACGGTAGATGTTAGCTAGAATCATTGGAGCTAGAGTACAATTGTCTTGTACTATCAATGTGCTCGCTACCCCGGCAACCTTTATGCTGATGTGCCCATCTTTTCTCGGAAATATGACAATTCCGAGAAATGCCACTAAGAAAGCAAACCTTCGATGCTCCTCCCATTTTGCTCGGTTGGACTTGATGCATAACTTGTTCGTGGAGTCGTTGAAACCCCCGATGTGTCCATACCTACTATAGATGAAGTTCAGGGAGCAAAACCCGTTGGCTAAATCTTCGTTGTGGACATTCCTAGCAATTTTCAGAGAATCCAGAAAACGATGCACCGTTACCGCTCTTGGAGATACCGGGTATTTTCCTTTTAAGGGGACCTCATTCTTCCCTATGTAGAAAGCAATTTCCTCCAGAGTAGGAGTGAGTTCAAAATCCGGAAGATGTAGTACATTGTGTGCCGGGTCCCAATATGTGACCAATGCTCTAATTACGTCGCCTCGGGGAATTATGTCAAGTAATCCCATAAGATCTTTCAAGTAACCCTTGACCCAGTCCTGATTTTCCGTTCCCATGTCTTGCCACCATAGTTTCAGCTCCAAAGGGATTTTATTCATTAGGGAGAAACGTTCATTCAACATTGTGCTCATCCTGCATATTTATTAAGGCGATTTTATTTAGAAAAGAGAAAAATCTTTTTCAATGCAAGTTTCCATTTTTGAAAGAATCATGGCTCTCGAAGTGGCCATTTTTGCCAAAACAGCCTTCCGGCGTCCTTTCGAAACATTCGGCCATTTCCAAAAATAGCAATCACTTCGATTATTTGAAAAGGAAAATCTTTTTGGTCTTTTTCTAAAAGTGTGGTTGGACCCGTTTAAGGGTTGCCTACGTATCCCACCTAATGGCGAGAATCAAACCTGCATAGTTCGGTCAGATTAATTGACCACTTATTTCAACAAACAAAACCATTTTGTTTTTTCGAATTTTTGGATTTTCTGGATACCCAATTTCACTAATTCTTATTTCTCTCTCTCTTTTTTTTCTTTTCAACAATTTTTCTACCCTCGAGAATTTTGCCGGTCCGCATAACGATCAAGGACAATAATAATGCAACACATAATATGCTCGGTCTTTTTCAAATACCGGGTCACCTGTCCTAGACGGACCCAACCCCTGTGTTGAGTCCCCTAAGTTAGATATGATGCAAATAATCGTCCTAGACCTATGTTCAAAATTTTATGGTTTCATAGAATGCTAGACCGTGTACCCGAGCGGACAACTCGAATCGATGAGGGGGCTACGTACCGGTGACTCGCGGAGTCAATCGGCTTTGTAACTTATCCGGCCTCTATTTTCTTAATTTTTGGTGACTTAACAGAGAGGGGAGTCTCAACCAATAAGCACATCCCCGGGGGTGAAGAAGAGAAGGGTTTTCAGCACAATTTTTATATACAATCCACATAATTATCAAAGCGATAAAGCACATAGCATGTTATTCAAATCATATAGTGAAGTCAAACAATATCACGAACGGAAATTCTAAAGAGCTCGAGTTCTTAAACCCTGAAACCGAAGTTCGGGGTTGGGATCCCCAGCAGAGTCGCCAGAGCTGTCACACCTCCCTTTTTACTACCCCAACTAGGAAAAGCATATAAATACGCTTATAGCGTATACCTCGATGTTCAAATACCCAAGACGGATATAATAGCATAGAGGAAGGAATTTTTCTATTTAAAGGACAATCGGTTCGGGGATTTTTGTTTTAATAATCAGAGTCGCCACTTGAGATAATAATGGTGTCCCAAGTCACTGGTTAATCCCGAATCCGAGGAAATTGACTCTTTCAAAAATGTCTGCGAAACAAAGATCTGGTTAAGGAACTCTGTTAACCCGGGAGAAGGTGTTAGGCATTCCCGGGTTCCGTGTTTTTAGCACGGTCGCTCAATCGTCGTTCTCGACTCTTGTTTGACCCAATATAGATTTTAACAAAATGTATGTGCTTTTGCTTTTAATATTTTAAAGAATTTGCGACATTGCGAAAACGCACCTCGAGTCACACCGCAACCAGTACGCCTGTGACTTTTAGTACGTTTCGACTTTGCCGGGATGTGGGATTTGAGTCGCACCAAGTACACACTCGTATTTAAGGAAAGTATATTAAATTGTGCCTAATAACGTCTAGCGGCTTTTAAGTCTTTAGGGAGAAGCTATGGAATTCGCTATTAGCTTTCCCCAGTCTATTCACATTTTTAACTTTGTTACTAAAGGGGGCCCCACTATTAGGTGTCGTGTGAGGCTCGTCCCAATTTAATTTTATAGTCCCAATCCTAAGAGGTGTATACTATGTTTTTCTATTTATGTTTTTCCCTTAATCATTTTTACTTAACCGAATTTCCAGAAGAGTGAGTCCAGGACTTTATTATTTCTATTGTTATTAGGCCTGGATTTCTAGATTAATACTTAGCAGGGCATTACATATATCTGGGTCTTAGTGACCCAGACCCAGTTTGGACTTTCATTCGATGGCCCAATGAATTTTCGGATACAGTTCAAGCCCACGTTGTACATCAGGCCCAAACTGGATTGAAGCAATAGTAATGAAAATAGAAATGAAGAACTTATAATAGAACAAACATAGAATTGAGAATGAAATTGAATTACTTTCATTTATTCAACAGGAGAAGGAAATCGCTGTACAAAGATGATTCATGTTGACCTTAAACATAACAACTTGTTGCATATGAAGAAACCAACTACCTTTTATACTTCATTTTTTAAGAACTAACCTATACTAACATTGAAGTCATTACCTAGGAAATTAAAAGCAATCAGTTTAACTATGTGAAGCATGATTTATAGTCCCATTTCTTACTAATGATTACCAAATTACCAAACTAAGTGACTAATGAAATTTACACAAGATTATATCACTGGATTTTCTGCGATTTGCTCTCATTAATTATCACATACTCAGTTGCAAATGAATTATTGCTTCTTCTAACTGTTTTTCTCTTTTTGAACTTGTTTATATCTAAATGCTGATCCACAAATCTGATTAGCTATGTGATTGTGTCTGACATTACTACTGTGAGGGTTATTATCAATTCAGGCCATGGTTATTTAGCCTATTTTGTGAGTTTTATCTACTTAACTAGATGATCTACTACTTACTACTACTACTATACTACTACTATGATACTAGCTATTACAGCATTTTATGTTTGTTTTCTACTACTATCTACTGTAATATACTACTGATTCAAACTAAAGTTACAAATGTTTAAGAAAAAACTAGTACATAACAAATAGCAAAATAAGCCAGGTCTTCATTTTCATTTCAATCAACTCGCCATTACAGCTTCAAATGAAAGAGAAATGTACCTGAATCAACAAGAAAATCCGATGAGTCTAGGGAAATCAGGCAGATAAGTAACAGCAACTGACTCGAACAGCAATGCAATAGGGAGATTGAATATCCACAAAAACAGAACACCACAACAAGAGCAAATAGAGACCCAGGCAGACACTCGAGCAGAAAACCCAAAGGATCAGATTGAAATCAACAAGTTCTCACTCGAAAAATCCCAGAAAAACTACTTGCTATATTACTCCTTTTTCTCTGAACTTTTTTATCAAAAGCCAGCCCCTAATTCACTCTTTTTGGGAGTATTTATAGGAATGGGCAAGGGCCGAGACTTGGGGAGAAAGTATGGGATTAAATCTCACTTCTCTCCCTCTTAAAATTATCAAGTTTTCACTTAGACCCCTATTTCAGTTATGAAATCCCTTCCAGCATGTGCTGGAAGGTTCTAAAAGATTCCTTTTCACGGCTTTTTACCAATGTATCCTTATGGGTTAAAGATTTTTACATATTTGCCTTTTCAGGGAGACCACTATACCCTTAAACTTCTGCAAAATTGCATAAATCAGGGGTACAAATGACTCCCTTAACCCTATATGTTCTAAATTATTCACTATTTTACCAATTCAAGTTCCTTATATGCCCTTAAAGGCATAGCTGAATTACCCGACCTACCAAGGTCAGGTTTTCAGAATTTTGGGGTTTATTTTACTAATGGCCAGTCCTTGCATTGGTATTTAAGGACTGGCCAATTATGCTTTAGGGAACTATTTCAATTTTAGCCTCTTTTAGTTCAGTTTCAGTTAATTAAGACCTTATTTCATTTCTAAACTAATTGCAGGGCTAGCCTGCCTTATTATTATAATTAAACTATTTAAAACCTAGCCAGTCTCAAGTTGAGACTTAGCTTGGGCAATTGAACCCAATTACGTAACACAGGCTGGGCCTAAGCCTTTGCAGGCTTAGCCACATGTGGTTCAGGGCTCAAAATGAGCCTTGGTAAGCCTGCATTTGCAAGCTTAATCATTTTTGCACAACCAGCCCCTTTTGAGGTGGACTGGTGTGTTGGGACCTTATAAAGTTGATCAACCTTTGCAAAGTTGACCACTCTTAGGTCAATTATTACCTAATAACCTATTTTTGTTCATTTTAAGTTAACTAAACTAATTTGCAGGACTAGCCTGCTTTATTAAGGCATTCAGACTATTAAACTAATGGCCAGTCTCAAGTTGAGACTTAGCCTGGGCAATTGAAGCCCAATTACTGAACATAGGCTGGGCTAAGGTCTTTGCAGACCTAGCCACCTAAGGTTCAGGGCTCAAATGAGCCTTGGTGAGCTTGCATTTGCAAGCTAAACCAGTTTTTGCACAACCAGTCCCTTTTGAGGTGGACTGGTGTGTTTGGACCTTATAGAGTTGATCAACGTTTGCAAAGTTGACCACTCTTAGGTCAATTATTGCCTAATAACCTATTTTGGTCATTTTCAGTTTTAACCTATTTCAAAACTAGCCATTTTTAGGGAACTTAGCACTAGCAGCTATAACCAATCCCCTAAGGTTCAAACAGTTAATCAAACATTCACAAGAAACAAAAACTAGCAAAACTTAATCATTCTCAACATGCATTGCATACAGGAACACATATGATCAAATAAACATGCATTAATCAACTCAAACTCAGAGGAAACAATTGATATAGTTGAATTTCAGTCAATTAACTCATATCATCAGACTACATGTGATACAGTATGAATTCATGTCAATTCGGACCTAATTACTACCAGTTCAAGTCATATGACAGTTTGAAGAACTTCAAAAACCACCAAGGTTCATGACATAGGCACACAGAAGCATAGGCTACCACAAACAGTAGGGGTGTGCATTCGATTTATCGATTCGATTTTGACTCTTATCAATAATTATTTATCGATTATCGATTTGTACATATGCTTATCATTATCGTTTCAATAATGTTTCGATTTTTTCGATTTTGATTTATTAATTTTTGGGGCTTATCGATTCGGTTATCGATTACACCAATAAGAAAATTTGCGGGATTCCACGGAAAGTATATCGCTATAAACATGCCTAACTAATATGGACAAAAGAAGCTAAAATAAGATGAACACTGTTTATAACATAAAAATTATGTCAATAGACATATGCAACGAAACTAAAGTAAGGGATCAAAAAATACCACCAACACTCCAACGGTATTAAAAGAATAAAAATACATCATCACTGCTAATTCTATTTTTCATTAATTTGAACTTCATTCTTTTCAGCTTTAAATATGATCATTCCTTAAATATGGTAGATGAAATAATTAGGGTTGTGCGTTCGATTTTGACCCCTATCGATAATTACTTATCGATTATCGATTTGTACAACTGCTTATCGTTATCGTTTCAATAAGGTTTCGATTTTTTCGATTTCATTTATCGATGAACCGATAACAAATAATCGATTCGATTTATCGATAAACCGATTCAAATGCACACCCCTAACAAACAGTCAGTAAAAGGTGAAACATGGCTCATTTTAGACACAAGGACCACAGAATAGCATAGACATGCTAACTGGGATCTATTTTTGAGTACTAATCCTAACCCTATGTATACATGTGATGTATTAAGATGAAGATAAATAATAGAAGAAACATGAGGAAACAGTGAAGAAGACTACTACATCTATCATGTGAAGTAACAGAGAAGAAGCAGAATCACTAACTCAGATCTCAGGAGATCAAAACCCCAATTTTAAGCATGCTATTTAGCAGGTAAGGAAAACAGAAGAGATACTATAAACTACCACAAGAAACCTTAATATAGGAGATGAAGGGGGATGGTGAATCAAACAGTTAAACCTGGCACTAAGATTAAACATGCTAAGAGACAGAAAAGGACAGTCTAGAGATTACGAAACTCAATGAAAACAACTTAATATAAAGGTAAAAAGAATAAGAGTCAAACTAGTATTAGAACTTAGACATGCAGAACAATAGGAGAGAAGATAGTCAAGAACCACAGAAGATGAAGAAGAAAAGAGTGAATCAAGATAGATCTTTTAACTCAGAGAAACAAATCATGATTTGAAACAGAAAAGCAGGAGAACAAATATGGCTAAACATTTAAAGAATCACAAGAGAAGAACAAGTCATGCATTTCACCAGATCAGAAATCATAAGTCAAAAAGACGAAGAAAAGATAGATTCTTGAATTTAGAAGAAAAAGGTCATAACAGACAGAACATAAGGACCAAGTCAAAATAATAAAAACAAGGCGAACAAAACCCTAATACTAACAGGTTCTTTGAATCAGGGAAACAGACAACACAGAAAAAGATATAGAAAACGAGCAAGATCAAAGATCCTAAAACTAACGAATGAAGCACAAGATATCAAGAACCTAAAGAATAGAAAAACAGATAGAAGCAAACATAAAAGGCGGGGATACTTATCTTGAAGGGCCGGTCCCCTGAGCTTCCTATTTTCATTCTTTTCTTTTTCTTTTCTTTTCTAGTCTTAGTCTTCCAGACTCTTCTTTATTCTCTTCTTTTTTTGATTTTCTTTTTTTTCTCATTTTTCTTTCTGTTTTCTGTTGTAGACTTCAAGGTGAAGTTTTTAGGGTTTTTGGTTATAGCGGGGTGTTTGGGAGGATAGAAAGACTGGATCTTGATTGAGGTTGAGTTTCGAGTCGCCGGAGTTAGGTTTCCGGTGACACCTTTTGGGATATTCGAGAAGATGAGGGATGATTCGAGGGAAAACCAGGGTGTGGGGAGATAGATCAGGCTGAGGTGGTTCTGTGGTGTTGATTTGGGGTGGGTTCTCGTAGGTTGAGGTCACCGGAGATGAATTCCGATGACCGGAGTCTCAAGAACAGGGAAGGTTTCATAGGTTTTCTCAGAGTTTTGGGTGGTGTTTGAGATGAAAAAGATGATAAGAGAAGAGGAGGGGTGAAAAGGTGGCCGGAGACCACCTTGGAAGGTGGTGGCCTCCATGGCCGGCGAGGTTATACAGAGGTGAGGTGAAGGAGAAGGGTAAGAACTAAGGCGGCTAGGGTTCGAGCTTCTGAAAAAATGGCCAAGAGATTCAGACCAAAGCCTTTTATAGGCCGGTCATCTTAGGTAATCCAGACCGTTCGTTTGATGGAGATCAACGGTCGCCAATCGCGTTACTAAAACGACGCCGCTTTGTGACAAATGAAGCCCAGGCTATCGACCGTCAGATCATTTCAAATGGACGGATGAGATCAAACCTATTTATTTTAATTAACCAAATAAATCACCCAATTATTCAGACCGTTGGATTGTGTAAATGAATGGCCGAGATCTTGTCAATCCATTGGCCCTGAAACGGCTGCCTTTGGGCTTAAGTGCTTGGGCCTCCAAATTCAATTCAAATTGGCCCAAGCTTATTACACCACCAATTTTGGATTTTCTGATTTTTAATTATTAAGACACTAAAATATTTTTTTTCTTTTATGAAATATTATAAAAACTTACTCTCCTACTTATTCTAATTATCTAATATTTTTTGGCAATTTTCTACTATTTTTCCTAATTTTCCACTACTTAAAATTATTTTTGATGGTTTTCTTCTTAAAACTAATTAATTCAAACAAAAATAATTACTTAACCTATTTTTTTTTTATTTTTTCTAATTTCCAATTATTCAAATAAACAAAGTGTAGCTAATTTCAAACAAGGTATGTAATTTCACTCAAAAATATATTTATTTTAATTTTGGAATTGTTTGCCCAGTGCAAAAATCATGTGCTCACAGGGGTAAGTGTGGATATTTATCCAGCGCACTAGAGTGAGACTAGCCAGTTAGGAGTTAATCTTAGGATGCTACTGATCAGTTACTGATGCAGAGATTTATCTGTTGGATATTAGTTTACCGTCCACACTTTTCGTATTTACTATATTTCATATATTACTGTTATTCTGTTATTTTTGTTATGTTATGTATTTTATGTTATTTCATGTTATTTTATGTTATTTTAGTATTAGTCTATTGATAACACTAATATATCGTTGCTTGTTGCTGTCTTGAGCCGAGGGTCTCCTAAAAATAGGCTCACTGCCCCTCGGGGTAGGGGTAAAGGTCTATGTACATATTACCCCCCTCTGACCCACTCGTGGGATTATACTGAGTTGTTGTTGTTGCACTTTAAGAGTATATGGTCTCTCTTTGTTCAATATTCATCTTTTTTGGAATTTGGTTTTAAGAAATGATTACTTTCAAGAAATTAAAGAATTGATGTTCGATACTAGTACTTAGAGCCCGTCTGATATTCAGATGTTTTTCACTTTTTTTTCGAAATTAGTGTTTGGCCATTAAATTTTCAATTTTCACTTGAAGATATATTTTGAAATTTTTCGAACATTTTAAAAACTCCAAAAAACTATTTTTCGAAATTTTCATGTCAGATCACTTATAAGACTTCAAAATCACCTAAAATTGTATCCATATCTAAACATAACTCTGATTTTCAAATATCATTTTCGCTTGAATTTTTTTCTCTACTTTTTTTTCGAAATAATACCATTCTTATGTGCAAACGCCCACTTAGACTCATTATTTTATTTGAAAAAAATATAAGTTGAATAAATATATGAGGGAAAATATCTCACTTAATTTTTTTTATGTGACTATGAGGGTATTTAGATTGGCTTTTAAAAAAAAGCTTATAAGCTAAAAGCCAAAATTCATAAGTTGGTAATACCCAACTTTTGGCTTATTTTGTACTTTCATGTCCAAAAGTAAGTACCTTTTATCATTATTAAACACTACAAAATTAAGAAAGTATTTCAAAGCCAATAAACACTTAAAATAAGTCAATCCAAATACCATCCATATCATGTGAATATAGAAAATTTTATTGAAAGTTATTATTTTTGTACACAAGAACAACAACCAAGTGAAATCCCATTAGTGGGGTTTGGGGAGGGTAGTGAGTACGCAGACCTTACCCTATCTTAAAGGGATAGAGAGGCTATTTCCCAAAGACCCTCGGCTTAAGAGAATAAAAAAACAAAGGCAGACAATGTTAGTATCACCACATAAATCATAAGCGAAATAGGAACAACATGAAATCAGGAAGAATGACGCAAAGCAAAACCGATAGATAGTAAATATGTCCTGCACTGAAAATACAGCATTGACACTAGCTATCTTAGACAAAAACCCTACCAGTTTAGTCTCACAGAGGTATTAGTAAGGCAAGACTCAACTACCTCTTAACCTAAAACCTTAGTGCTCGACCTCCAACACTTCCTATCAAGTGTCAAGAATATGCAAATTTTTTCTGTTACATGAACTTGTACACTTGGTAAAAAATCATGCAAAATTTTCTATTATTGTGACAACCCAGCCCGTCGTCACATAAGTTACCTCCGTCGCATTTTCCCCTTATTGTGTTGCTTCAGTATTAGAGTTGATCGAATAGAGTTGGATTGGTTTTGGGATAAAAATGAGGCAATTAGACTTGTAGAAGGACGGATATTGTAGAAAAGATAACCAGAAGTTGACTATAAGGTTGGAGGGCTCGAATGTTAATTCCGGTGGTTCGGTTAGCTTCGGGGGATGATTTTTGACTTAGGAGTGCGATCAGAATCGAATTTGGAGGTCCGGTGTAGAATTAGGATTGAATTGGTGAAGTTGGAATCTTGGCGAATTTCAGTTGGTGGGTGAGATTTTGATTCGAGGGTCGGAATGAAATTATGAGAGTTGCAATAGTTTCGTTAGGTGATTTTGGATATGTCAGGTCATTCGGACGTTGTTTGGTTGGGTTTTTGGTTGAATGCGCATTTCGGAAGTTTTGATGAAAATTAGGCTTGAATCTGATGTAATTTAATGGGTTTAGCTTTGTTTGACGTGTTTTGAGGATTGGATCTAGTTTGTATAAGGTTGTTGGATGTGTTGGTGCTTTTGGTTGAGGTCCTGGAGGCCTCAGGGTGATTTCGGAGGATTAATCGGGAATTTTGAAGTTTTGCAACAGGTCTATTTCTTGAAGCTCCTGATATTTTCACATCTGCGAAAAAAGACCTCAGGAGCAGTTCCGCAGATGCGGCTGATTGATCGCAAAAGCGGTCCTGGAGAGGGGCTGGCATTTCTACAAAAGCGGAAGAATTTCCACAAAAGTAAACACCGCAGAAGCGGTAAGTGACCACAGAAGCGGTCCTGGGATTTTGTAGCAACCGCAGAAGCGGTCAATTGGATCACAGAGGCGGCAACCGCATAAGCGGTTTAAGACCACAAAAGCGGCCCGAGAGAGGTTTAAGTGATATCGCAGAAGCGATCTAAAGGCCACAGAAGCGGTCCCGCAAAAGCGGTAGCGGGATCACAGAAGCGAAAATCTCAGAAGGGTTTAATGAAATAGTGGTTTCAAATTTCAGAAGTTAGAAAACATTTTGGGTCTTCGGGAAGAGGCGATTTTGGGCGATTTGAAGAGATTTCGAAGGAGATTTCATCAGGTATGAATTTTTAGCCTCAAATAATGTTGTTTTGGTATAAAAATAAGGAATAAACACTGAAAATTGAAGGAATCAAAGGGTAAAAAATGGAGGTTATGGCTTGAAGCCTAAGAGAGTTTAAATTGACGATTTGAGGGGCCAAATAGACTCTGATTCTTATGTATTTATATGTACGGACGCGTGGTGAGATGAGGATTCCGAAGATGTGAATTTCGTAATTTTTCGAGAACTGGGCCCGGGGCTCAGGTTTTGCCAACTTCGTATTTTTTGTTGTTTTTCGAGTCTTTTCGATTGGGTTATGGTTTATTGGCCTATTGTGAAATATCCCTTATGGTTTTGATCAGATTCTATACGCGAGGAGGTAGATTTGACAGGGAAAGGCTTGGCGAGCTAGATTATCGGCCGCTAAAGGTGAGTAATACTTGTGAATCATATTCTGAGGGTTTAAAACCACGGATTTGCACACCTTAGTGCTGTATTGAGGTGACTTGCACGCTGGACCTGAGCGTGGGATAGAGCATCGTTGGGGATCGTGACTTGGTCCATCCCGGTTGTTGATTTTTACCGCGTATTTGTAAATGACTTGTTGTTATCATTATGACTTGGGCTCATTGCCATACTTGGGCTTACTGCCGATTGTTTTGAATTCTTTACGAACTATCATCACTGTTTCCCTCATTATTGGAAATATTATTTGAACTCAGTCCATGTGATTTACACTATTTCATGAACTAAGTTATATTTTACTCAAACTTAGAGTTTTAACTAATATTTAAACTATTGTTTGAGTTGAGTATTATTGTTTTACTGATGCCCGAGGGTTTTTTTGACTATTTTGGACTGATTGAGGCCGAAGGCCATATGTGAGGGCATGAAGAGTGATGTGAGGAGGCTTTCAGGCCTCGAGTGATATGTGAGGAGGCTTTCAGGCCTCGCGTGTTATGCGAGGAGGCTTTCAGGCCTCGAGTGTATTGTGAGCAGGCTTTCAGGCCTCATATTGATATTATTCAGGCTTTCAGGCCTTATTGATAGTGCTTAGGCTGTAGGAGGCCCTCCAGAGTCTGCACACCCACAGTGAGCGCAGGGTATCCCTTTGAAATGGACAATAGTAACAATGACACTGTCGTACGTGTTTCGGTCAGGTAACAATGACTGACCAGTCAGGTAACAATGACTGACTAGTAGTAACAATGACACTGAAACAAGCTTTGGTCAGGTAACAATGGCATACCGTTCAGGTAAAAATGGCTGACCCTACTTGTGTATTCTTGTTAAATTGATTCTTTTCATAGAGAATGTCTTGATATGTTTTTTTATGAGGGATTTCTACTGTTTATTTGGTTTAATGCTTGAGATAGCATTATTTGTGCTCTTTTGGGATTTTATACTTTCAGTATTATTCACTTTTATTACCACTGAGTTGGAAGTACTCACTTTACTCCCCACACCATGTGTGCAGATCCAGGTCCTTCTTCACAGGCTGAGTATGCATTTAAGTGATCAGCAGGCTTGCTTATTCGGGAGAGTCTGAGGTAGCTGCATGGTGTTCGCAGCCGTTGACTCTTCCTCCTATCCATGTCTTTTATTTTCCGCACTTTCAAACATTTAGACAGTTTATGTAGTAGGATATTATGCTATTCCATAGAGGCTCATATTCGTGACCCCGGATCCAGGGTTGAGCTATATGTTATGTTTCTGCTAAATATCGGTATTCGTATTTGTATTTCTGTATTCTTACAAATGGCTTAATGTTTACAGTTTCACTAATCAAATATTGGTTGCCAATTGGGTTGTAATGTGTTAGGCGCCATCACGGTCGGGTTTGGAGTCGTGACAATTACTTTGACTTGTACACTTGGGGGAGGGGGGAAGCCATTTATTCTACTCACTGATGTATTACTTCTTTCAGGACAATGAATTTGAGGAGGATGAGGACATGACAATAAGATCGGGTGATGTGGTTATAGTTTTATGCAAGAAATGATGATTATCTCAGTTCTTGAGGCATGTAAAACTTACTAGCTTCATGACTGGACAAATTATTATATGTTCATTTAGGTGGTCTGTTAATTTCATTTGACCACCTTTTATTTTGTGACTTTCATCCGTGCTAACAAATTTGGAATTTGAAAGTTTCCTCAGATGGTGAAGTAAATATTTTTTTCCAGCTTTAGATTATTATTATCCAGCGAGCATTTCCTGAGATATTTTATTTTTGTTATCAATATTTGTATCACAAGATTGTATTTTATGTGTAAATCGTGAAATGCTAAAACTCAATTAATACACCATAAAATACTTTACTCACTTGCATGAAATTTTTTGATAAAAATACAAATTTGTTTAGCAATTGATTCCTTCTTTTCTTGTTATAGTAGAACAAAGAAGGTCATTATTTGAATTTAATTTGTTCTGCTTAAATGTAAAAATAGTGGCTAAATGACTGTACATGTACATATACGATTAATATTTTTAACAAACGAAGCATATAAATGTTAATTTTGTTTATTCCTATAGAAAATAACGGACGATAATGACACGATATCTCCATTGATGATATATGACAAGAGGACAAGATCGCAACATTATTAGATGATGATCTGAGTTGTCAACTCTTGAGCAACAAAGTTTGCAAAGTGGTTAAAAAAACATCGATGATTAGCTGCGGTGAAGTGAATTTACCTATTCGATTATAGATTTTCATAGTCAAATATGTTTTGTAAGAAAATACTTTTATTATTTGGACAAGTTCTGAATGGTAGTATAAGAATGTAAGTATTGATCCAGATTCTTTTTTAAGAATATGTACTTTATTCACTATTTACTTAACTCCTTTTGTTAGGGATATTTATGCAACAAATTAGTTGTTTGAACTAATTGAATTTTTATACTTAATTATCGTTCAAGCTTTATCCCCTTTCACCTGCTATTACGATTATATTCGTAATTGAATTAATAGGAAGTTAGTGTACCTTCTTTGTTGCTGCAATTTTATTGTCGTTAAAAGTTGAATTCTGTTTGGTTGGACTGCTTGACAGGAAATATGTCATGGAGATTCTATTGTTGTTGCTCTATACCCTTTTATCGCTATGATAGAGAGATGTTTCGGAATGGTTCAATTTATAGAATTCATGGATGCTTCTCCATTTACTTTAATTCTAACTTAGAGGAAGTCAAAAATATAAATATGTCACCAAATTTCGATGAAATTTTTTCCATCACTATTTCTTTGTCATAATTTATCCTTCATGAAATATATATGACAATTTGAGTTAAATATTTAGAGGAATACATTTCCACAACTTTATTTGCCATTATAAGTCTCTTAGAAGTAGAATATGATTTTTCTTATATTTAATTTGGTGGTTATACATTTTGACAAATTAAACCTTAATTTAGTTCTTTATTCTTCACTTAGGATTTTTCTGATATTCTATTTGACGGTAGATGTTAATGAGGAAGCAAATATTTTAGCAAGTTTATATATGTATTTAATAATGTACAATTGTTATGTACAGTCTTTTATATGTTATGTTGAATATGACATAAGTATTAACTTACCAACATTCTATCTTACATTTTGCGGACTAAACAATTTTTACACCCTATTCAGGTATGTAATGATATTGAAACAATATAATTTTTTAAGCTGTGTGCTCAAAAAAGAAATCAACTAATAGTGGGTACTACTAAACAAAGAACAAATCTCTCCATATCAATAACTTCCAAATAACATTAAATTATTTAGTATATTGTCAATCATAAAATATTGGAATTTCTAGGTTATACATAATCTTCCAAAATTGCTCTTACGGGAAAAAATCTTAAGCTGCTTTGCTTTTAAAAGATTAGTCTGTCATATACCTAAATCTTCATAACCATAATGCATAATTTAAATTCATAAAAGAAAAGTTTAAATTAAGCAACTTTGCTACGCAAACATTAACAGAGAAACCAAAAAAAATATAAAATAAATTTGATGCAATCATGGAGGGTTTATTCATGCTGTAATTTGACCGATGAATACAAACAAATGGCATGTAAAAATCTTTTAGAAACAAGTGAAAGAAAATCATTTATTTGTGTTTTGATTTAACTCTTTTGAATACGGTCACTAAATTTTTACTTCAATATACATTTTTTTATATTATCGCTCTCCGTTCATTTTCTCATTGAATTAATCTGCTCATCGCTAAGGTGCGTATACTAGTATAAAAGAATACTCATTAATATTAATTTGTATATAACTGATAAATTATATATCAACTTATAATTAAGTTAAAACCTAAACTGAGAGTAAATAAATTTTTGATATAGTACATACGGATAAAAATCCCAAATCGAAATCAAAAGCAAATTAAACTCAAGGAAAGACAAATATAGTTTTATAAGACTTATTTAATTCATAGTCATTTCAATCTCATATTTCGTTTTTGAAAAAATAAGTGAAATTAGTTAGGAAAAAAATTCAACTTTACTAATATAACTTAATTCAGATAAAAAGAGCTTATAGGAGATAACCCTTAACCAATGTCATGCTAAAATCAATAAAATTAAATTCCATAAATAAATAAATAAACAATAAAAGGAGATTGAGTTACAACCACAAAAATGGAACTCCACATTACATTATAAAGTATCTGAATTATGCCACTCGGGTACAGGACATATACCCCATCGAATGATTTCTCTCTTCTACATTCTTCTTTCCAATTAACTACAAACACGACGTCACCCCCAAACCACCCAATAAGAAAAGTTTCATAACAATTACAAATATGGCAATAAAAATATTTAAAAAAAGGTTGCATGGAAAGGAATTTCAAGCAATCCATACTTTAGATTAGTAAATTAATGAATATGACTGCTTTATCTTTATTATATAGATCTTTACTAAGTTGAAATAGCAAATTCTTCTATTACCGACGATAACAGAAAAGAAATAATATTGATTATTATCCCGTCATCTCACATTATCATCATACAATTTTCTAAATACAATAAGTTGTATCAAATTATCTTGAATATATTAGCGAATTTAAAATTAAGACGTTATGAGATTCGAACTTAAAAAGCAAGTTTTGAGACATACGTTTAATTTTATTTCTATTTCCTATAAATAAAATTTGGTTTAAACTTATTAAATCTTTCTCAAACTTATATGACAGCAGCAGTATCCTTATCTCTAACGTAAGAATAAGCAATTCATAACTCCTCCGGGCTCCGACACGTACTCTTTCTTTTCTTACATTTTATAAGTGGGAATTAAAGACACACAACATTAATGATGTTGGAACCTTAACGAAACTTCTGGAAAATAAAAACTTTTACCCCTCCAATTAAACTTAAAAAGCAAGTTTTGAGACATACGTTTAATTTTATTTCTATTTCCTATAAATAAAATTTGGTTTAAACTTATTAAATCTTTCTCAAACTTATATGACAGCAGCAGTATCCTTATCTCTAACGTAAGAATAAGCAATTCATAACTCCTCCGGGCTCCGACACGTACTCTTTCTTTTCTTACATTTTATAAGTGGGAATTAAAGACACACAACATTAATGATGTTGGAACCTTAACGAAACTTCTGGAAAATAAAAACTTTTACCCCTCCAATTTTTTAAGGTACCTTCTCGCGACTTCTTAACTAGAAATTAGTTACTGGGTCCCACGTTTACCCCTCAATACCCTAAAAATTTGACCCGACTTTTCTCCATTTTACCCCTACTATTATTATTCCCTTCTCGAACACATCATATTTCTCTTTATCAACCACTTCTTTCATTTCTCCTTCTATATTAACCTCCTACGAACCTTCTAGAAACAAAAAAAACTAAAACACAGCTTTCTCTCAATCCCTCTTTGGGTTTGGATCTGTAATAAAAGTAGCAGTGGATGTCATGGTGCCATCGCCGGTTGAACAAACCGGCGAATCTACCGCCGGTGAGAATCAGAGATCTCTCCCGACGCCATTTTTGACGAAAACTTATCAACTCGTCGATGATCCTGCCATCGACGAGTTGATCTCGTGGAATGAAGATGGAACGACGTTCATTGTTTGGAAACCTGCTGAATTTGCTAGGGATTTGCTTCCTAAATATTTTAAGCATAATAATTTCTCTAGTTTCGTTCGGCAGCTTAATACTTACGTAAGATTCTTATATTCTTAATAAAAAAGTCTGATTTTAGTCCTTTTTTTTGGTTATTCTGTTTACATTGATTAACTTGTTTTGTGAAATTATTGTTTAGGGGTTCAGAAAAGTTGTTCCTGATCGATGGGAATTCGCGAATGATTGTTTCCGGAAAGGAGAAAAAGGACTTCTTCGTGACATTCAACGCCGGAAAATCTCTCCGGCAGGGACTGCCGTTACTGCGGTTTCACCGACAGTAGCGGTGAATGCAGCACAAGCGGTGACGATAGCGGTGGCCCCGGCAGTGCGGTTAGTATCTCCATCAAACTCCGGTGATGAGCAGGTGTTGTCGTCAAATTCGTCGCCGGCAGCTACTGCTGCTGCAGCGGCGGTGTTACGGACCACCACGTGCACAACGACACCGGAGCTTCTAGAAGAGAATGAACGGTTGAGGAAAGAGAATGCACAATTGAGTCAGGAATTAAATCGGTTAAGAAGCTTATGCAATAATGTATACAATCTAATGTCGAATTACACGGGGAATCCATCAGAGACGCTGGCAGGGATTCCAGAAGGAAGAGCTCTCGAATTGCTTCCCGCAGGTCAGGCTGCGGCGGATATGGACGGCGGAGCCACCGCCACGCCGGCGGAATGCAGCGGCGTTAAGGCGGAGGAAGATATAAGCCCGCGATTGTTTGGTGTACCAATTGGGGTAAAGCGCGTGAGGAGAAGCCCCGAAGAAGAATCTGAAAGAGAAGGAAGAGTGCAGGATCAAGTACAGCTGCACGGATCAGACGTGAAATCAGAGCCGTTAGATTCAGGAAGCGCACATCATGATGGTCAGCCGTGGATAGATCGATTAGGCTAATGACTTTTCGGAGAAACAAAAAAGACAAAAATTAAAAAGTGGTCCCCAGTAATTGGGTCCCACATAAGCACTTACTAGAGCAACGAGGAAAATGAAGATGTTAGAAGAGAACACGTGTACAATGAAAGTAATTATCAATGTTGGTTCTGAGAGTTTCTGGAACTGCGAGTGGGTCAATGTTGTAAAAGGTCACAATATTTGAAAACTATGGTTTACAAAAAAGGCCACAAAAGCGGTGGAAAAGGAGAGAAAAGGTGGCTTTCAAAATGATCCATAATTGGATTGGAAAATAGAGGAGCTGGGCTGGCCTAGTTGAAAAAGATAGACAAATGTGGAATTAAGTCAATGTTTTAGTTAGATGCAAAAGATTTTTTGGTTAGAAAATTGTTTGTACATAATTGAAACAAAATAATGTTGTATTGTAACTTAAAGTATTAAACTTACTGAGCTTTGTTCTTTTCCCTTTTTTCTTTTCCTTGTGCATCTGTTTTATTTTGTTTGAATTGTTATATTATCAATTTAGTATTGTAAATGAAAAATATTAATAATATACTGTTAGTTAAGTTCTAGTAATCCTAGTATATTTGAATTGTTGACCTGGCTAAAATAATAAAGTTTTCATTTTTGGGATGTCATGAAATGGGATTATGAAGATATTCTTTTCCAAATATAAGATTATTGAGATTTGAGATCCTTTTGAAAAGCTATGGGAGGAGTTTAACTAATGTGATTTATGTGGAGATCCTTTTGAAAAGGTATGAGAGGAGTTTAAGTAATGTGATTTATGTGGATGCAAACTATTTATGATGATCGGATTGTATAAATACAAGATTCTGCAACATATTAGAATCTCGATATTTTTGTAAATCTGTTTATCATATTATTTTGTAGTTTTTCTTTTCAAGAAAGTAAATATAATAAAAATTGAGATTAACGATATTACTATAGTCTATACAGTAAGTCGAAACTTTTGCAAATACTCGATCTGACCAATATAGCGGAGCAAGAACGGGATAGAAAAGCTAAATTGTAAACTATAAATTAAAGAATTAATGCCAGATTTTAAGGGATAAAAAGGTAAAATTGTAAACTATAAATTTAGGAGTCAAAGAATTTAATGCAGGGATGCAATCATACCAGCACTAACGCACCGGATCCCATCAGAACTCCGAAGTTAAGCGAGCTCGGGCGAGGGTAGTATTAGGATGGGTGACCCCCCGGGAAGTCCCGGTGTTACATCCCTCTTTAATTTTTCAGACCTCACTTTGTGGGAATATACTGAGTTGTTGTTGTTGTTGTAAAGAATTTAATGCAGATTTTAAATAACAATAACTCCTCCATTAATTTGTCGAAGATCCTTGACCATTTTGACGATACTGGTTTGATAAATATACTGCACGGAGAATTTATTTAAAATAATGGACGGCGAAGACGTAGTTCACGACCTTACTTGAACAGGATCTGTTCTATAGTCTCGTACCACTGTATCCTTGAGTTCTAAGGAGACAGAAGACCAAGTCTGGTGGATGAATTAAAGCCATTAGACCAGAGCGTGATTAACAACTTTCATGGCTCTCACGACACCGTAGATGATCGTTCTCAGCCCTCATCCATGGGTTTTGGGTTGGTCTAATGGTTATCTGACAGACTTTTCAATATTTTTTTGGCTAGCTCCCATGGCCCTCGAGTCATGGTGTCATATATTATTGTTCTCAGCCCCATTTGTCAATGTTGCGATGGTCTAATGGCCGTATGACATTTCATTTTTTTTGTTGTGTTTAACTCTTTAACAAATGGTTTTATATTAAGTAGTACTAAATTCTGAATGAAATTTGTAAGAGTTTATATGTCATTTATTATCGATGAAATTTGTATTACATCAAGTTTATATGTCACCTCATATAACATCTCTAATGTTCCACCATTTCGCTAGAGGTTAGGGAATTGCTAATTGAAAAAATAAATTATTTTTGTATATGACAGACTCTTCAATATTTTTTTGGCTAGCTCCCATGGCCCTGAGTCATGGTGTCATATATGATCGTTCTCAGCCCCATTTGTCAGCACTGCGATGGTCTAATGGCCGTCTGACATACTTTTTAATTTTTTTGTTGTGTTTAACTCTTTAACGCATGATTTGAAATTAAGTAGTACTAAATTCTGAATGATAGTTTGTAAGAGTTTATAATTTTTGGTGTAATATATCATTCGTTATCTATGAAATTTGTATTACATCAAGTTGATATGTCACTTCATATACATAATATAACATTTAGTATTTTTGGCTTTAAGTGTAGGAGGTAACAATAAATGGATATTTGATTATAAAAATCAAAATGTAGCTATGAATTATAATTTTTTAGAAGATTATTTATTTAAAATAAATAAGGTACCAACCTTTTTTTATCCTTTGTTATAGAAGATAAAAATTCCTATAAAAAAAAAAAGAAGATTACATATATAGACTGCTATATGATTCTGTACGTTATGAAATACACTTTATTGTACTAAGCAATAGCTAAAAATTGACAAGAAACTACATAGAGGAATGTGAAAATTTGAGGACTTTTGTAAATCGGGTTTCAGATGAGAAGAAGAGAGCACAAAAAAAATAAAATGAGAGAAAGATAAATTTTGTGTAAAGTCACTTAATTTTTACTTCACTATCAAAGTCATTATTATAATAGAAGTTTTGGGGTATGCGCGTACCTAATTCGGTGAGTACATTTAAAGAAAATTGTCGACTGTGTGCGTTTGACAAAGCTGGTGATTATTTGATTTTTGTAGTTCCCACGAGACTTACTCTAATATTAAAGCAAGTATGCTAAGAGTTTTGCCGAATTGAAAAATAATTTTACTTAAAGATTAATTGAGAAGGAAAAAGATGAATTGAATTCTCTTGTTAATCAATTAATGCAAAAATTTACTCATTTTTTAATATTAAAAAATATTCTTGCTGATTCATATTCTTAATACGGAAAAGGTCCAAATACGCCCCTGAACTTTACGATACGGTCTATATATAGTATTCGTTAAAAGTTTGGCTCATATCCAACCTTGCCGTTATACTATTGACCAAGATACCTCCTTTGGTTTAAACGGAGCCAAATACCCCCTCTGGACTTTATGATAAGGCCTATATATAACCCCCTGAATACCCCCTTTTATTTTACAAGTTTGGCATATAAGGTCTATATCATAAACTATTTGTCTAATTAAATAATTATTTAAAAATCTTCTTTTAATTTTTCTTAAACTTGTAAGTTCACATATTGATCTACATGGAATATAATATTTTAGATTTTTTTTTTCAATGTACCTATGAATATTGCTCTTGAAAAATGGGGGGGGGGGGGGTTACTTCAAATTTTCATGTAATTATAAATTTCATTTGTTAATGTATATTTACTAAATTATAGACACAACATAAAATGATTGACCAATTTGAACTTGACCAGAAAGATGCTTTAAGTACTTAAGATTGGTCTCTTTGGTGGAATAATAATGTTCTTCTATCACGAAGCGTAGGCAATTGCAATTTTGTGTCTGGATTTTTTTTTGTGAGTTAGTCATCTTATTTTGTTAAAAGTGAAAATAATTGATGTGCATTTGTTTGCACAATACATTTTGATACAATTTAATTTGCATAATTGACTATATGTATTTGGCATTTTATTGCATCTTAATTTTATTTCACTATTTTATGTTGAATTTCATTTCTTCGGAACAATGTACCCAGTCTCAAAACTTACATTTCTGTCCCTGTGCAACAATTAGAATACAATTATTGACAATTTTTGTCTGTCGAAATTATTTACCTAAACATGTATCGACAAAAAAATTTTTGTCTACTCATAGGTACACTGAAACAAAATATCTAAAATATTGTATTCCAGGTAGATCAACTTATGTGAACTTATACATTTAAGAAAAATTAAAAGAAGATTTATAAATAAATATTTAATTGGACAAATAGTTTAAGATATAGACCTGATATGCCAAACTTTTAAAACAAATGGGGTATCGAGGGGGTTATATATAAACCTTATCATAAAGTCCATGAGTATTTGGCTCCATTTAAAACAAAGGGGTATCTGGGCCAATAATATAACGGCAATGTTAAATATGAGCCAAACTTTTAACAAGGGTTATATATAGACCTTATCGTAAAGTTCAGGGGCGTATTTGGACCTTTTTTGTTCTTAATATTATCTTATCTCAACAACAACAACAACGACCGAGTGAAATCCCACTAGTAAGGTTTGAAGAGGGTAGTGTGTATGCAGATTTTACACATACCCCGAAGGAATAGAAAAACTATTTCCGATAGACTTTCGGCTATTATCTTATCTCAATCTTTAAATATTTTTAACTATAAGTAAAATTTATCCACTAAATATTTTGTTCTGACATTTTACTTTTGGATGATTCTGTTTGTAGAATCATTATTGTTATTAACTTTCGCCAATTTTCTTTTTCTTACTTTAAAATATAATACAAAAAAGGATAAATAGAAAAATATTATTTGAATAGAAAAGTAATTCAAATATATATATACATATATATATATATATATATATATATATATATATATATATATATATATATATATATATATATATATATATATATATATATATATATATATATATATATAACTATAGTTGATTGTATTAGTTTTGCCGCTTCTATTTTACCCAATTATACGAAAGAATCTCTAAACAATATGATTTATTTTGTTAATGTCGTAGATTTCTTGAATTTATGTCGCTGATTATATCACTCTGTGCATTCAATTCGATTCGTGCACTATATTCATATTTATAATTATTTGTTCTGGTTTTGATAATTGAATTTCACAAAGTATCAACGGCATCTCCTACTGATTGAATTTTTTTATAATAATTTAGACTAAGCATCCTTACCATATATATATTGCGACCACAATGTTGATATTCTCATGCTTTCAAAAGTTATTGCTTGTGAAACTTCAAAAGGTTATTGCTTGTGGGGTTTTAAAAGTTTTCCAAAAATACCTTTCTTTGCTTTTTTTGTTTTTTTTTTGGAAAATATGCATATATTAATAATGTTCATCTTTATTTTTTAATAGCAAGTACAAAATACTTCGAAATGAGGAAATGAAGTTGCTCAAAGAATAGTTTAAAGATATTTTTATGGTCTTTTTGTTTATCATAGAAGATATTGGAGTATGTCTTAAAGAATATTCCTTTTTTATTCGTGTCGTAAAATGACAATGTATATACATTGGTTATTTTTGATTATGTAGACTTTTCAACATTAAAAAGACTACAATTCTATTTTGAGAATTGTTATCCGGTTATACAAATATTTGTAGTTTTATATATTTTTCTTAAACAAAAAATCCTTAAATGGAAAACTTGTGTTGTGACGGAAAATAAGATCTTATGCGATTATAGCCTACTACAACTAAAAGAAAATATAATTAGTAGAGACATTTAATGCCACAAAAAATAGAGATTTGGTGGCAATATCAAGTTGTCACTAAAATGTACTTTTTAGCAGCGACGAAAGTAGCCACCACAGTCAGGCTTTTGTTACACCCATAATTGCGCCATTGATCTATAGTGATATGAGTAGCTACCAAAGGCTAGCATTTAGCGGCAACAAATTCTATAGAGTGAATTCTAGTGGCAATCCCAAATAAGTTTTGTGATGACAAATGTCGCCACGAAAGGTGGACCTTTTATGGCAACCATTTGTCGCTACCATTAAGTATCTACCACTTTAGTCAATGACCACTTGGTCACCATGAATGCTATTCTATAGCAAAAAATAAACTTTCTGTGGCAAATTTTGTCGCCACTAAAAGCCCCTTTTCTGGTAGTGTACCTAGTTTTAACAGGTAAAAAACATTAATTTTAATTTTAGTTGATCTAAGAGTTCTAATATTTGGTAAATAAATATTTCAAAGAAGAAAGGATTTAGTACACAAATTTAGTTGGGTTAAAACTGCTAAATATAAGGAAAAATATTCAACGACTATTATGTGTAGTGTAAAAACAAATTTTTTAAAGAATAAAAAGGTGAAACGACATTTCGCTAAAATGTTTCGTGCTTTTAATATAGTATAAATAAATATAAATATAAATTATCTGTGATTCTCAACATTGTATAAGAATCACTAATGTATCAAAGAAAATGGCTAATGGAAAATAAAGAGACATGGTGACCCAAAGGCCGATCGGCAAACTAAGGGCAGAACCTTCGGGGACCCCTCAACGGGGGTGGCTTCGATGGGTACACAGGGCCAATAGGGGCACCCCGTCAATCAGAGTATAACTTCAACGTCGAAGACTATTGATTCTTATTGTAGGAGTTATATATGGTCTAGAGTGTGACGACCCAAAAGGTCATCACTTGTTCTTAAAGTAAATTTTGTACTCCGAGGCGTTAAAAAACTCTTTCAGCATTACCTCAATTTGCGTGCATAGTCCGGGCGCGTAGCCGAAAAATCTTTATGTGCAAATATGTGGATAATGATAAAATTTGACTATAAAATAAATTAAATTGACTTCGGTCAATATTTTAGGTAAATGGACCGGAACCCGCAATTTGGAGGTCCTGGAAGGTCCGTCGGAAAATATGGGACTTGGGCGTATGCTCGGAATTGAATTTCGAGGTCCCAAGCCCGAGAAATAATTTTTTCAAGAAAGTTATTTTTCTTAAACTATTTATAAGATTTGGAAAGAAACGGACTTGAACAACGTGAATCGAATTGTTGTTGGAAAAATTTGAAGTTTGAAGTTCTTAACAAAATGTCATGATTTTGATATTTAATTGATGGTTGTTAATGTCAATTTAGTGATTTGAATGCATGAGCAAGTATGTATGATGTTTTTAGATTGGTGTGTATGTTTGGTTTGGAGCCCCGAGGGCTCAGGTGAGTTTTGGATAAGCCACTAGGTGGATTTTGGACTTGAAAATATTGCAGGTTTCAGCTGATATGAACAGGTTTGCAGGCTTCACAAATGCGAGATCTCCCGCAAATGCGAACAAAGACCTGGGCAGGCCTGGTCGCAAATGCGGAAGGCCCTAGTCGCAAATGCGACGCCTCCTTCGCAAATGCGAAGGTCTCATTTAATGCGATCTATCGCAAATGCGAGCCCTTTATTGCAATTTCCAACATAGCAGAGGTCAGGGTTCGCAATTCCCATATCTGCGACCTGCAACTTTTATACTTAGCTGAAAATCAACCATTTTTCACATATTTTCAAAACAGAAACTACCGAGGGCGATTTTTTAAGAATAACTCTTCTTCCAAATCGATTGTAAGTCAATTTTAACTCATTTTCGTCAATCGTTAACACCCTTTAATATGATTTCAACTCAAAATCAATAATTTTTATGGGAGAAATTGGGTGTTTTGGGTATAACCTATTTTTTTCAAGAATTGGGGATTTTAACCTTGATTTGAGGTCCAATTTCAAAATAAATTATTTATTTAGGTTCATGAGGGAATGGGTAATCGTGTTTTGGTTCGAACCTCGGGTTTTGACCATATGGGCCCAGGGATAATTTTGAATTTTTGGTTAAAACTTTAGAAAACTCATTTTCATGCATTAGAATTGATTCATCTAGCATTTATTGATGTAATTTAGTAAATTTTGACTAGATATGAGCTAACTAATGGTGGAATCAATGGGCAAAGTGATAATTAAGACGTGAACTATGTTCGTGGCATCGAGGTACGTGTTTGATCTAACCTTATCTTGAGGAATTATGAGTCAAGTCCTATTTGCTATGTGATAATTATTGAGTACGACGTATAGGCATGGTGACGAGTATCTATACGTTGGTGTCAAGCATGCCCGTGTGTCTTATACTTTGATTATCATGACTTCATTGTATTATTCATGTTTTGGTGATGATTTCTACTTGTTGTGAAAAGTTTGTAGAAGGAATTGTGACCCTTGAACATTGAGGAGCGTTGGCTCGAGTTGTATAATAAATTGTGCAAGTATAAGAGGTAATTGAACCCTTTGGAGCATTGGCTTCAGTGGTAAAGTGAGTTGTGAAGTAAAAGTGAAAAAAGAGAAAAGAATCACTATATTTCCTCCCTTGCCGGGATATTATTGTTGTTTTGATGTTGTCTCTTTTCGAGACTTGTTATTGAAACATTTTTCCCTTGTTGGGATTCTTGTTGTAATTTCATTTATTTCCGTGTCCTATTGATTGTGATTGTTGTTTAGGTGAGGAAGAGAGTTAAAGCACGGAGGGTGATGCCGTGTATTGATTTTATGAGGAAAGAGTGTTAAACACGAAGGGTGATGTCGTGTGAGTTTTGTAAGGAAAGAGTGTAAAGTACGAAGGGTGATATTGTGCCGCACGGTGTACCATTTTGTGCTGATTATATTGATTATATGGTGAGGAAAGAGCGTTAAAGCACAAAGGTGATGCCGTACATATTTTTATTACATGATTGCTTTGGTGAGAACGAGAGTAAAAGCATGAAGGGTGATGTTGTGCATTTGTTGATTTCTGGTTCTTTGTTGACATCCGAGATATATTGGTTCTTTCATTTACTTTGTTGTCTTTCTATTTGGAATTGATATCTCCCTCATAGTGTGCTACCCCTCATATCTATTTATTATTGTTCTTTTTTTCCACTGTATATAGTTGAGTTGCACAAGTTTATTGGTAGTCTGGTCCTAGACTCATCACTACTTCGCCTAGGCACTTACCAGAACATGGGGTCGATTGTGCTGATACTACACTCAATACTATGTGCAGATCTTAGAGCAGATTTTAGACCGTAGAGTGGGTGGCTACCTTCAGTCCACGCGAAGATCCAAGGTAGACCTGCATGCGTCCGTATGCCCTGACGTCTCCTCTATCCTTTATTTCCTGTTTCATCTCTTTGATTCAGCAAACATGTATCCTTTATTTTCAAACTTTGTATTTAGCACTATTAGATCGTTTATGACACTGTGACACCAGTTTCGGATGGTTAAGGCTTAATCAGTTGTAATAGTTACATGTTCAGATATTTTATTACTTTTTTCTGCTTAAATTTAAATTTCTGCTGTTTACACGTTATAGTTTTATAAATGTCAAAGAGTATAAAATGGGTAAAAAGGTAGTTAGTTCAATAATTGTCTTGCCTAGCTCATATTAGTAGGCGCTATCACAACTCCCGAGGGTGAAAAATCTGGGTCGTGATAAGTTGGTATCGGATCTCTAGGTTACATGGGTCTCACAGTTTACAGACAAGCTTAGTAGAGTCTGAGGGATCGGTATGGAAATGTCTGTATTTATTCTTTCCTGTTGTGCGGTTTGGTTTCTCAGTGCTGATTGAATTTCTATTCTATTCTCTCGTAGATGCTGAGACTTCCTCATCCGCTGACCAACAACCCGAGCCCCCAGTAGCAGCTCCCACTAGGGGCAGAGGGCGAGGCCGAGGTTGTGCTAGAATCTGAGGTAGGGGCAGAGCTCAGTCCAGGGCAGCAGCACCAATAGCGGAGCCTCAGGTTGACTTTGATGATGAGGTTCCGGCTCCAGCAGTTTTGGTAGGTCTATCTCAGGTCCTAGAGGAGTTTATTACTACCCTAGTACTCAAGGATGCTCTGATCTGTCTAGTGGGCCTTATGGAGAGTGTCACTCGAGCAGGCTTGCTTCCTGTAGCACCAGTCAGCTCTCAAGCTGAAGGAGGAGCCTAGACTCCTACTACTCACACTCCAGAGCAGGTAGCTCCCCAGTTTAAGACTTCAGCAGTTCATCCAGTTGGAGTAGTCCAGCCGTGTGTGGTAGCCCAGCTAGGTGATGGAGCAGCTTATCTGCCGATGGTTTGTGGAGATTGGACAGGTTCACCAAGCTCTTTACTACTACGTTCAGCGGTGCATCTTCTGAGGATCCCCAGGATTATCTAGACAACTGTCATGAGGTTCTCAAAAACATGGGGACAGTAGAGACCAATGGGGTCGATTTTTCTACTTTTCGCTTGTTTGGATCCGCAAAGACGTGGTGGAGAGATTATTGCTTGGCTAGACCAGCTGGATCACCGGCTTTGACTTGGGAGAACTTTAAGCAGCTATTTCTGGAGAAGTTTCTCCCTATCACTTAGAGAGAGGCCTATCGGAAGAAGTTTGAGCATTTCCAGTAGGGTTCTATAATTGTTACCCAATGTGAGAGCATATTTATTGACTTGGCTCGTCATGCTCTTATCATACTTCCCTCCGAGAGAGAGAGGGTGAGGAGGTTCATTGATGAACTTATTCAGCTGATTTGTCTTCAGATGGCTAGGGAGACTGGGAGTGAGATATCTTTCTAGGAGGCGACCAATGTGGCCCAGAGAGTTGAGATGGTTCTATCGTAGGGAGGTTGTCATGGGTCTGACAAGAGGCGTCATCATTCAAGACAATTCAGTGGTACCTCGTTAGGAGGTAGGGATTCGTATAGTAGAGGCTATCCCCCTAGGCCTTTTCAGTCAGCACTTCAGGTTTCTCACGGTGCTTCAGGTGGTTGTGGTCCTTAGATGCAGTATTCTAATCAGCAATCCTATAGTGCACCACTAGCTCCTATCAATGTACTACCATTTTAGAGTTTTCGGGGTGGTCATTCAGGTCGTCAGGGCCAGTAGTCTCAACAGTTGAGGGCTTGTTACATTTGTGGTGATATGGGTCATATTTCTAGGTCTTGTCCTCGAGTACCATGTAGCTCTCATCATCAGGGTTCTAAGTGCCATGGTTGGGGCACCGAGTGTTCCCTAGCCCACCCAGCCAGCTAGAGGTGCTAGAGGTGGTGGTAGAGGTATTATAGGTGGAGCTAAGGTCGCTAGAGGTGGAGGCCAGCCAGTAGCTGGCCATCCCAGAGATATGGTTCAGGGTGGTGGGGCCCAGCCTTGATGTTATGCTCTTCCAGCCAGGCCCGGGGTTGAGGTTTCCGATGTAGTTATTATAGGTACTATTCTGGTTTGTAGCAGAGATGCTTCAGTTTTATTTGATCCAGGATCTATGTACTCCTATGTGTCATCTTAATTTGCACCATATATGGTTATGCCTAGTGATTCTTTCTGTGCTCATGTTTATGTATCTACAACAGTGGGTGATTCTATTGTGGTAGATCGAGTCCATCATTCTTGTATAGTTGTGATTGGGGGTCTTGAGACTCGTGTAGATTTTATTCTTCTGGACATGGTTGATTTCAATGTCATATTGGGATGGACTAGTTATCACCTTATCACACTATCTTGGACTGTCATACCAAGACTGTAACCTTAGCCTTTCCGGGTTTACCTTGTTTAGAGTGGAGAGGGACTTCTGATCAATCTACACACATTTTTATCTCTTATGTGAAGGCTCAGTGTATGGCCGAGAAGGGGAGTTTGACCTATTTGGCCTATGTTCGTGATTCTAGTGCTGAGATCCCTTCTATTGATTATGTTCCAGTTGTTCGTGAGTTTCCTAAGGTATTCCGTTCACACCTGCAGGGTATGCCACCCGACGAGGATATCGACTTTGCATTGATTTGGCTCCGAGCACCCAACCCATTTTTATCCCGCCATATCGTATGGCCTTGCCTGATTTGAAAGAGTTGAAGGAGTACTTGCAAGACTTGTGTCACGACCCTAGTTCACCAATCGTGAACATGTCGTGATGGCACCCAGTCCCCACGACTAGGTAAGCCTAACACGTTGCGGAATATACCAGTTTATGAACATTTAATAAGAATTAGCGGAAAATAAGATGAAAGGAATGAAATCCGTGCCGCTTGGCACATACACCAATCAAATACGCTGTTTAAAACACTACCAAGACCCGGAATCCCACGGGTAACACAGACTAAAAGAGATCATACAATTGTAGCTCTATGTAAAAGGAGTATCTAACAACGGAATGAAGGAAAAACATCTACTAGCACTAGAATAGAAGGAAGGCCTCCGGATCCGCGGACGTAGCAGATCATACCTCGAGGTCTCCAAATGTACTGCTGAATTACCTAGTATGGGCATGTCCTGATGTACCTGGATCCGCACAACAAAAGTGTGCGGAAGAGTAGCATGAGTACACCATGGCGATACTCAGTAAGTGCCAAGCCTAACCTCGATGGAGTAGTGACGAGGAAGGTCAGGGCCCTACTGAGAAAACAATAATACAATGATAATAACAACAATAAGCAGCTTAAATGAATAATAAATTTCCGAACTAGCAACAATAAGATGATTACTACAATCGTCTACAATTAAGCTAACAACGAATAGCCAACTCAATAAAACAAGTCCGGGACCTATAGGAATCGAACCCACAGTCCCATTGACAGTACCTCTGGGTCTCCGGGAATCGAACCCGCAGCCCATATCTCAATAAATAATCAATAACTCAGGATCTCCGGGAATCGAACCCGCAGTCCCTACCAATAACTCAGAATCTTGGGAATCGAACCCGTAGTCCCTACTAATAACTCAGGATCTCGGGAATCTAACCCGTAGTCCCTACCAATAACTCAAGATCTCGGGAATCGAACCCGTAGTCCCTACCAATATCACACCGGGTCTCCGGGAATCGAACCCACAGCCCTGGGTCTCCGGGAATCGAACCCGCAGTCCACAAGCACAACAAATAACGGAATCCACAGAGAGATCAATTATGCTTAACTATAACTTCACCAAAACAAATAGTGCCAATAATTATCAAGGAGTTCAAATAAGGCAATTAGGCAACTAAACAGTTAAGTACTACCTAATCATGCTTCCCTAACCACTACCGGGTAAAAATATCAAATTAACAACCAAAGACAGGAATATCGCTCATCGAACATTTTAATTAAAGTGCGTGTTCAACAACCAGCACATGTACATGCCCGTCACCTCGCATACAAGGCATTTAAACTATCACATAATATCCTAGGGGTGAAAATTCCCCCACACGAGGTTAGACAAGCTACTTACCTCGACTTCGGTACAAAACCGCTATGAAACAACTCTCTTACCGCGAATGTCGGCCTCCACAAGTGTAGAATCCGATAAAAATCAATAGAATCACATCAAAATAGGCTAATTGGGCATTACCCAATCAAAAATAACTCAAAATATACCAAAACCCACAAGTTGCCAAAACCCGACTTTCGGTATGCTTATCGAAAAATCACGAAAGTTATATTTTCGGAACCCTTGTCTCAATACGAGTCTAAGCATATAAAGTTTATCAAATTCGGACTCCATTTGCCCACTCAAAACCTTGATTTTCTAAAGTTCAAGCCTAGGGTGAAAACCCCCATAAAACACCCCAAATTCCTCCATTTTCATGAGATAATTGCATAATATTGTCAACAATAATCATAATTTGAGTCCATAGTTGATTACCTGAAGAAACCCCTTGAATCTCTCTTCAAAATCGCCCAAATCGCCCCTTAAGCCGAGCCCTCAATGTTTGGAAATGTTTCTGAAATTTCTAACTTCTGATATAATTAACTCTCTGCGATTTCCGCTTCTGCGGACAAAATTCCGCTCCTGCGAGCCCGTATCCGCGACCAACTGGTCGCTTCTGCGATCCCAGGCCTAACTGGCCAATCCCGCTTCCTGCGAGAAAAGGACCGCTTCCGCGCGTCCGCTTCCGCGATTGGACAACCGCTCCTCCGAGAATTTCCGCTTCTGCGAGAAATAGTCCGCTTCTGTGGACTCGCTTAAGCGAATTCCCCTCCGCTCCTGCGGATTCTCACTCCTCGACCCAAGGTCGCTTCTGCGACGAGTCTTCCGCACCCGCGACTCCGCCTCAGCGGAAGAGGATCCGCCTCTGCGAACCTAGGCGCTCCTGCGCCCCAAGTTCCGCTCCTGCGGACTCGCCTCTGCGGTCCCATTTCCGCAGGGGCGAAAATGACAGAACCAGAAGGCCCAACCTGCAATTTTCCATGTTTTCCTTCCGTTTACCCATCCGAAAACACTCCGAGGCCCCCGGGTCCCCAATGAAAACCACCAACATACTCCAAAACATGATACGAACTTATTCCAATCATAAAAACACGTCTAACAACATCAAAACCCATAATTCACATCGATTCAAGCCTAAGTTTCTTCAAAACTTTCAAAACTAACATTCAATACAAAACCCGGCCAAACGACGTCCAAATGACCTGAAAATTTGCGGACATATCCAAAATTACATAACGAAGCTACAGAAATTGTCGAAATTCCATTCCAACCCCCGGATCAAAATCTCACTTATCGTTCGGATTCGCCAAAATTTCAACCTTCGGCATTTCAAGCCTAATTGAGCTACGGACCTCCAAAATACATTCCGAATGCGCTCCGAACCCCGAAATCACCTAACGGAGCTAATGGAACCATCAGATTTCCGTTCCGAGATCGTCTTAACACTGTTCCGGCTATGGGCCATTTTCTAGCTTCAAAGCTCTTATTTAGGGACTAAGTAACCCAAAATGCTCAAATATTCAGAACCGACTCTCCCGGCAAACCACAATAGCAGAAATGAACTTAGGGGGAACAGTTAAATTAGGGATTGGGGCGTAATTTTCTAAAACGACCGGTCGGGTCGTTACATCTTCCCACACTTAAAGATTCGTTCGTCCTCGAACGAGCATAGAAAACATACCCGGAGTAGTGAAAAGATGAGGGTACTGGCTGCGCATATCCTGCTCGGTCTCCCAAGTCGCCTCCTCGACCGGCTGGCTCCGCCACTGAACCTTTACCGAAGCGATGTTCTTCGACCTTAGCTTTCTGACCTGCCTGTCTAGAATGGCTACTGGCTCCTCAACATAAGACAGATCCTTGTCTAGCTGAACAGAAGTGAAATCCAACACATGCGACGGGTCACCGAGGTATCTCCGGAGCATGGAGACATGAAATACGGGATGAACTCCGTCTAGACTGGGAGGTAAGGCCAACTCATAAGCAACCTCCCCAACACGCCTCAAAATCTCAAAAGGGCCAATAAACCTAGGACTCGGCTTTCCTTTCTTCCCAAACCTCATAACGCCCTTCATGGGCGAGACTCGAAGTAGAACCCGCTCGCCAACCATAAAAGCCACATCGCGAACCTTCTTGTCCGCATAACTCTTCTGTCTAGACTGGGCTGCACGAAGTCTATCCTGAATTACCTTGACCTTGTCCATAGCATCCTGAACCATATCAGTACCTAGCAACCTGGCCTCGCCCGGCTCAAACCAACCCACGGGAGACCTGCACCTCCTACCATATAGGGCCTCGTACGGTGCCATCTGAATACTAGACTGGTAGCTGTTGTTATAAGCAAACTCCGCCAGTGGCAAGAAGTGATCCCATGAACCTCCAAACTCAATCACGCATGCACGGAGCATATCCTCCAAAATCTGAATAGTGCGCTCGGACTGCCCATCAGTCTGGGGGTGAAATGCTGTGCTCAGCTCCACCTGAGTGCCTAACTCCTACTGTACGGCCCTCCAGAACCGTGAAGTGAACTGAGTGCCTCTATCTGGAATGATGGAAACTGGAATACCATGCAGCCGAACTATCTCTCTGATGTAGATCTCCGCTAGTAGCTCCGATGAATAAGTAGTGCTCACCGGTATGAAATGGGCGGACTTGGTCACCCGATCCACAATAACCCAAATGGAATCAAACTTCCTAACAGTCCGTGGAAGTCTAGATACAAAGTCCATGGTGAATGCGCTCCCATTTCCACTCGGGAATCTCAATCTGCTGCATCAATCCACCCGGACGCTGATGCTCATACTTCACCTGCTGGCGGTTGAGGCATCTAGAAACATAATCAACTATATCCCTCTTCATCCGCCTCCACCAGTAATGCTGTTTCAAGTCCTGATACATCTTCGCGGCAACCGGATGGATGGAATACCGCGAACTATGGGCCTCTGCTAGAATCAGCTCTTGAAGATCATCTATATTGGGCAGACAGATACGCCCCTGCATCCTCATGACTCCATCATCCCCGATGGTAACATCTCGAGCATCACCACGCCGAACTCCATCCTGAAGGACAAGCAAATGAGGGTCGTCGAACTGACGCTCCCTGATGCGGTCAAATAGAGAAGACCGAGAAACCACACAAGCTAGAACCCGGCCGGGCTCCGAAAGATCCAGTCTAACAAACTGCCTGGCCAAAGCCTGAACATCCATCGCCATAGGCCTCTCCGAAGCCGGTAGATATGCTAAACTCCCCAAACTCTCTGCCCGACGACTCAAGGCATCAGCAACCACATTAGCCTTGCCCGGATGATAGAGAATAGTAATATCATAGTCCTTCGGTAGTTCCAACCATCTCCTCTGACGCATATTCAGGTCCTTCTGCTTAAGCAAGTGCTGCAAGCTCCGGTGATCGGTGTAGATCTCACAAGGAACCCCATATAAATAATGACGCCAAATTTTCAAGGCGTGAACAATGGCAGCTAGCTCCAAATCATGAACAGGGTAATTCTTCTCATGCACCTTCAGCTGTCTCGATGCGTAGGCAATCACCCTACCGTCCTGCATCAATACCGCACCGAGTCCAACTCGTGAGGCATCACAATATACGGTATAGGACCCCGAACCTGTAGGCAACATCAATATAGGGGCCGAAGTCAAAGCTCTCTTGAGCTTCTGAAAGCTCGCCTCACACTCGTCTGTCCACTGAAAAGGGGCACCCTTTTGGGTCAATCTAGTCATAGGTGCTGCAATCGAAGAGAACCCTCTACGAAACGACGGTAATAGCCCGCCAAACCAAGGAAACTGCGAATCTCAGTAGCGGAGGAGGGTCTGGGCAAACTCTGCACGACCTCCACCTTCCTCGGATCTACTCGAATACCATCACTAGACACCACGTGGCCCAAAAATGCCACTGAACTCAACCAGAATTCACATTTAGAGAACTTGGCATATAACTGCTTCTCCCTCAGAGTCTGAAGCACTATCCTCAAATGCTGCTCGTGCTCTTCCCGACTCCGGGAATATACTAGAATATCATCAATGAAAACAATCACGAACGAGTCCAGATATGGCCTGAACACACTGTGCATCAAATGCATAAAGGCTGTTGGGGCATTAGTCAGCCCAAAAGACATCACGAGGAACTCATAGTGACCATACCGAGTCCTGAAGGCAGTCTTCGGGATATCCGGCTCCCGAATCTTCAGCTGATGATAACTAGAGCGCAAATCAATCTTAGAGAACACCTGTGCGCCCCGTAGCTGGTCAAATAAATCATCAATACGTGGCAAAGGATACCGGTTCTTCACTGTAACCTTGTTCAGCTGACGATAGTCAATACACATACGCATAGAACCGTCCTTTTTCTTCACAAACAATACAGGAGCACCCCAAGGCGAAACACTGGGTCGAATAAAACCCTTGCCCAATAACTCCTATAATTGATCCTTCAACTCCTTTAACTCAGGAGGTGCCATACGGTACGGTGGAATAGAAATGGGCTGAGTACCCGGTAACAAGTCAATAGCAAAGTCAATATCTCTGTCGGGCGGCATGCCCGGAAGATCAGCTGGAAATACATCAGCAAAGTCATGTACCACATGAACAGAATCAATAGAGGGAGTGTCAACACTTACGTCCCGCACATAGGCTAGATAAGCAGCACACCCCTTCTCAACCATACGCTGAGCTCTGAGAAAAGAAATAACACGGCTAGGGGTGTGATCTAGAGTACCACTCCACTCAATACGTGGAATGCCCGGCATAGCCAGCGTCACGGTCTTGGCGTGACAATCAAGAATAGCATAATGGGGCGACAACCAGTCGATGCCCAGAATAATATCAAAATCGACCATCCCAAGCAGCAATAGATCCGCTCTGGTCTCAAAATCACAAATGGTAATCAAACACGACCGATATACACGGTCCACAACCAAAAAATCACCCACCGGAGTGGAAACATAAATGGGGGCACTCAAAGAATCCCGAGGCACACCCGGATGAGAAGCAAAGTAAGAAGACACATATGAAAAAGTGGAACCGGGGTCGAATAGAACCGATGCCTCCCTGTGACTAACCGAATAATACCTGTGATAACAGAGTCAGATACAACAGCCGCAGCGCGATCGGGAATAGCATAGAATCCGGCTCGTCCCCCTCTCGAGGGCGGCCTCCGGAACTCGACCCCCGCCCCGGCCGGGCCGGGCGAGGTGGAGTGGCGGCCGGAGCCGGAATGATAGCTCGCCGGCCCCGAGAACTACGCTGAGGCTGCGAAGACTGATGAGGGGCTCCCCTCCTACGCCTGGGGCACTCCCTGACCAGATGGCGAGTATCCCCGCACCCAAAGCAAGCTCTGGGAGGACACGGTGACTGTAACTGACCGGCCTCACCCCCACTAGTCTGACCCATGGAAGGACCCCGCGCAGGAGGTGCACTAGAAACTGGGGGAGCATAATAAGGCTCCTGAGGTGCTGGAAGAGCTGGAGTACTACCGGCTGCGGGCAATGCTGAGTGAACTGGTCGGCCGGAATAACCCCTGCCAAAACGACCGGCTGCTGAAGTGCGGGCACCGGAGAAATGGCCCGACTCACGAGACCTCTTGGCCTCTCTATCTCCCCGCTCTCTAGGGAGCATACTCTCGATCCTCCTGGCAATGCTAACTGCCTGCTGATAAGATATATCTGTCTCCAACTCTCTGGCCATGCTGGATCGGATAGGCGGAATCGGGCCCTCAATAAATCTCCGCACTCTCTCCCGAACCGTGGCTACCAAGGCCGGTGCATGCCTGGCCAGACGGGTGAAACTGATGGCATACTCCGATACTGACATGGAGCCCTGTCGCAACCGCTCAAACTCCGAGCGCCAAGAATCCCTAAGGCTCTGTGGAACAAACTCTCTCAAAAATAGATCCTGAAAACTGCGTCCAAGTCAATGAAGCAGACTCCTCTGGACTATCCAACTCATACGTGCGCCACCAATCATAAGCGGCCCCACGAAACTGAAAAGCAGTGAAGGAAACCCCGCCGGTCTCCACAATCCCCATAGTACGAAGAATACGATGACACTCCTCTAGAAAACCCAATGCATCATCCGAAGCCAAACCACTAAACACTGGAGGGTCATATTTCTTGAACCTCTCCAATCTACGCTGCTCGTCCTCAGAGGCAGCTGGTCCACCTCCGGGTTGTGCTGGGGCGGCATGAGGCATAACCAAAACATCCGGAACCTGTCCCACTGGCACACGCTGCTCCGGTGTAACGACTGCGGGAGTCTGGGCCCCTCCCCCAGCCTGAGATGTAGCTGCGACGAGAGGAAGCAGTCCTGCCTGAGCTAAAGTGGTATACATACTCATGAACTGGGCCAGGGTCTCCTGTAGTGCTGGAGTAGTAGCAGTTGTAGTCGGTGTACCAGGTGCCTGCGCTCCAACCTGGTCTACCTGTGGCACCTCAACGGCAGCGCGCGCGGGTGCTGTGGCTGCACCTCGGGCGCGTCCTCGTCCTCTACCTCGGCCCCGGCCTCTGACGACGGCAACATGGGGCGCGGGTACCTGATCGTCGCGAGTAGCTCGTGTCCTCACCATCTGTGAGAGAATATAAATCAATAGTTTAGATTTTTGATGCCAAAAAAATGTCGCACGACAAGGAATCCAAAGAAATGAAGAGTTTCCTAGACAGTTACATAGCCCCTCGTAGATAAATACAGACGTCTCCGTATCGATCAGCGAGACTCTAAGTAACCGGTCTGTGTCCCGTGACTCCTATGAACCTAGAGCTCTGATACCAACTTGTCATGACCCTAGTTCACCAATCGTGAACATGTCGTGATGGCACCCAGTCCCCACGACTAGGTAAGCCTAACACATTGCGGAATATACCAGTTTAAGAACATTTAATAAGAATTAGCGGAAAATAAGATGAAAGGAATGAAATCCGTGCCGCTTGGCACATACACCAATCAAATACGCTGTTTAAAACACTACCAAGACCCGGAATCCCACGGGTAACACAGACTAAAAGAGATCATACAATTGTAGCTCTATGTAAAAGGAGTATCTAACAACGGAATGAAGGAAAAACATCTACTAGCACTAGAATAGAAGGAAGGCCTCCGGATCCGCGGACGTAGCAGATCATACCTCGAGGTCTCCCAAAACGCTGCTGAATCACCTGGTGTGAGCCTGCCTGATGTACCTGGATCTGCACAACAAAAGTGTGCAGAAGAGTAGCATGAGTACACCACAGCGGTACTTAGTAAGTGCCAAGCCTAACCTCGATGGAGTAGTGACGAGGAAGGTCAGGGCCCTACTGAGAAAACAATAATACAATGATAATAACAACAATAAGCAGTTTAAATGAGTAATAAATTTCCGAACTAGCAACAATAAGATGATTACTACAATCGTCTACAATTAAGCTAACAATGAATAGCCAACTCAATAAAACAAGTCCAGGACCTGTAGGAATCGAACCCACAGTCCCATTGACAGTACCTCTGGGTCTCCGGGAATCGAACCCGCAGCCCATATCTCAATAAATAATCAATAACTCAGGATCTCCGGGAATCGAACCCGCAGTCCCTACCAATAACTCGGGATCTCGGGAATCGAACCCGTAGTCCCTACCAATAACTCAGGATCTCGGGAATCGAACCCGTAGTCCCTACCAATAACTTAGGATCTCGGGAATCGAACACGTAGTCCCTACCAATATCACACCGGGTCTTTGGGAATCGAACCCACAGCCCTGGGTCTCCGGGAATCGAACCCGCAGTCCACAAGCACAACAAATAAAGGAATCCACAGAGAGATCAATTATGCTTAACTATAACTTCACCAAAAAAAATAGTGCCAATAATTATCAAGGAGTTCAAATAAGGCAATTAGGCAACTAAACAGTTAAGTACTACCTAATCATGCTTCCCTAACCACTACCAGGTAAAAATATCAAATTAACAGCCAAAGACAGGAATATCGCTCATCGAACATTTTAATTAAAGTGTGTGTTCAACAACCAGCGCATGTACACGCCCGTCACCTCGCATACAAGACATTTAAACTATCACATAATATCCTAGGGGTGAAAATTTCCCCACACGAGGTTAGACAAGCCACTTACCTCGACTCCGGTACAAAACCACTATGAAACAACTCTCTTGCCACGAATGTCGGCCTCCACAAGTGTAGAATCCGATAAAAATCAATAGAATCACATCAAAATAGGCTAATTGGGCATTACCCAATCAAAAATAACTCAAAATATACCAAAACCCACAAGTTGCCAAAACCCGACTTTCGGTACGCTTATCGAAAATCACGAAAGTTATATTTTCGGAACCCTTGTCTCAATACGAGTCTAAGCATATAAAGTTTATCAAATTCGGACTCCATTTGGCCACTCAAAACATTGATTTTCTAAAGTTCAAGCCTAGGGTGAAAACCCCCATAAAACACCCCAAATTCCTCCATTTTCATGAGATAATTGCATAATATTGTCAACAATAATCATAATTTGAGTCCATAGTTGATTACCTGAAGAAACCCCTTGAATCTCCCTTCAAAATCGCCCAAATCGCCCCTTAAGCCGAGCCCTCAATGTTTGGAAATATTTCTGAAATTTCTAACTTCTGATATAATTAACTCTCTGCGATTTCCGCTTCTGCGGACAAAATTCCGCTCCTGCGAGCCCGTATCCGCGACCAACTGGTCGCTTCTGCGATCCCAGGCCTAACTGGCCAATCCCGCTTCTGCGAGAAAAGGACCGCTTCCGCGCGTCCGATTCCGCGATTGGACAACCGCTCCTGCGAGAATTTCCGCTTCTGCGAGAAATAGTCCGCTTCTGCGAGAAATAGTCCGCTTCTGCGGACTCGCTTAAGCGAATTCCCCTCCGCTCCTGCGGATTCTCACTCCTCGACCCAAGGTCGCTTCTGCGACGAGTCTTCCGCACCCGCGACTGCGCCTCAGCGGAAGAGGATCCGCCTCTGCGAACCCAGGCGCTCCTGCGCCCCAAGTTCCGCTCCTGCGGACTCGCCTCTGCGGTCCCATTTCCGCAGGGGCGAAAACGACAGAACAGAAGGCCCAACCTGCAATTTTCCATGTTTTCCTTCTGTTTACCCATCCGAAAACACTCCGAGGCCCCCGGGTCCCCAACGAATACCACCAACATACTCCAAAACATGATACGAACTTATTCCAATCATAAAAACATGTCTAACAATATCAAAACCCATAATTCACATCGATTCAAGCCTAAGTTTCTTCAAAACTTTCAAAACTAACATTCAATCCAAAACGCGGCCAAACGACGTCCAAATGACCTGAAAATTTGTGGACATATCCAAAATCACATAACGAAGCTACAGAAATTGTCGGAATTCCATTCCGACCCCCGGATCAAAATCTCACTTATCGTTCGGATTCGCCAAAATTTCAACCTTCGGCATTTCAAGTCTAATTGAGCTACGGACCTCCAAAATACATTCTGAATGCGCTGCCAACCCCGAAATCACCTAACGGAGCTAATGGAACCATCGGATTTCCGTTCCGAGATCGTCTTAACACTATTCCGGCTACGGGCCATTTTCTAGCTTCAAAGCTCTTATTTAGGGACTAAGTGACCCAAAATGCTCAAATTTTCAGAACCGACTCTTCCGGCAAACCACAATAGCAGAAATGAACTTAGGGGAACAGTTAAATTAGGGATTGGGGCGTAATTTTCTAAAACGACCGGTCGGGTCGTTACAACTTGATTGAAAAGGGTTTCTTTAGACCAAGTGTATATCGCCTTGGGGTGCACCAGTGTTGTTTGTAAAGAAGAAGTATGGATTGATACGAATGTGTATAGATTACTGACAATTAAACAAGGTCACAATCAAGAATAAGTATCTACTGCCAAGGATTGATGATTTGTTCGATCAGCTTCAGGGTGCCAAGGTATTTTCAAAGATTGACTTGATATTTGGCTACCATCAGTTGAGGATTAGGGCATCCGGTGTCCCTAAGACAACTTTTCACACTCAATACGGGCATTATGAGTTTTTGGTGATGTCATTCGGGTTGACAAATGCCCCAACAACTTTTATGGATTTGATGAACCGAGTGTTCAGGACTTACTTGGGTTCGTTTGTGATAGTCTTTATTGATGATATTTTGATATATTCCCGCAACTGTGAGGAGCACAAGCAACACCTTAGAGTGGTTCTTCAGACATTGAGAGATAGTCAGTTATATGCTAAGCTTTCGAAGTGTGAGTTCTGGTTGAGTTCAGTTGCATTCCCGGGTCATGTTATTTCAGTAGAGGGTATTCAGGTTTATCCGAAGAAGATAGAGGCAGTTAAGAATGGGCCTTGACCAGCATCATCTATAGAGATCCAAAGTTTCTTAGGTTTGACAAGCTACTGTTGTCGGTTCTTAGAGTGGTTTTCATCTATCGCAGCCTCGATGACCAGGTTGAACTAGAAGGTTTCCCAGTTCAGATGGTCGAATAAGTGTGAGGCGAGCTTTTATAAGCTCAAGATAGCTTTGACTACGATACTAATGTTTGTTTTACCCATGGGTTTAGGGCCATATACAGTTTATTATGAAGCATCTCGTATTGGGCTTGATGTGGTATAGGATGGAAAGGTCGTCGCCTATGCTTTGCGGTAGTTGAAGATTCATGAGAAGAACTATCCGATTCATGATTTGGAGATAGCGAGCATTGTTCACGCATTGAATATTTGGAGGCATTATCTGTATGGTGTGGCATGCGAGGTGTTCACGGACCACAAGAGTTTGCAGTATTTGTTCAAGAAAAAAGAGCTGAATTTGAGGTAGAGAAGGTGGTTAGAGCTGTTAAAGGACTATAATATCACCATCTTATATCATATAGGAAAGGCTATTATGGTGGATGATGCTTTGAGTAGGAAGTCAGCCAATGTGGGCAGTCTTGCTTATATTCTGATCGATGAGAGACCGCTTGCTTTGGATTTTTAGGCTTTGGCCAATCAGTTCGTGAGGTTGTATGTTTCTGAGCCCAACCGTGTATTAGCTTTCACAGTCGCTCATTCTTTACTATTGGAGCATATTTGAGATCGACAGTATGATGATCCCCATTTGTGTGTCCTTAGAGACACAGTGCATCACGGAGGTTCCAAGTAGGTTAGCTTAGGTAATGATGGAGTTTTTAGATTACAAGCTTGAGTTTGTGTGCCTAATGTAGATGGGCTTCGAGAGTTGATTTTAGAGGAGGCCCATAGCTCACGGTACTCTATTCATCTGGACGCCACAAAGATGTATCAGGATTTGCAGCAACATTATTGGTGGAGGAGAACGAAGAAGGATATCATTGCATATGTGGCTCAGTGTTTGAATTGTCAGCAGGTTAAGTATGAGCATTGGAGGCCCGGTGGCTTGTTATAGAGGATTAAGATTCATGAGTGGAAGCAAAAGTGTATCACTATGGACTTTGTTATTGGACTCCTACGGACTCTGAGGAAATTCGACGCTGTGTGGGTTATTGTTGATAGGCTGATCATGTTAGCACATTTCATTCATGTGGCAGTCTCCTATTCTTCTAAGAAGTTAGCTGAGATCTATATCTGGGAGATTGTTCACCTTCATGGTGTGCCCGTGTATATCATTTTGGACTGAGGTACGTAGTTTACCTCACATTTATAGAGAGCAGTTCAATGAGAGTTGGGAACACAAGTCGAGTTGAGCATAACGTTCCATCCTCAAACGGACAGACAATCCGAGCGGTCAATTCAGATTTTAGAGGATATGCTCCAAGCTTGTGTCATCGACTTTGGAGGCTTGTGAGATCAATTTTTACCTTTAGCAGAGTTTTCCTACAAAAACAGGTACCGGTTGAGTATCCAAATAACTCCTTATGAGGCCTTATATGGTAGGTAGTGTCGGTCACTAATTGGATGGTTTGAGCTGGGAGATGCTCGGTATTTGGGTACGGATCTAGTGCAGGACGCCTTGGACAACATTAGGATTAATCAAGATAGGCTTTGTACAGCTCAACCTAGGAAAAAAAGTTATGTTGACCGCAAGGTTCGTTATTTGGCATTCATGGTCGGTGATCGGATATTACTTCGAGTGTTGCCTATGAAGGGCGTGATGAGATTTGGGAAGAAGGGCAAGCTTAGCCCTAGGTTCATTGGCCCGTTTGAGATTCTTGATCGAGTGGGAAAAATGTCTTATAGACTTGCGTTGCTGCCGATCTTATCAGACGTGTATCCAGAGTTTTATGTGTCCATGCTTCAGAAGTATCACGGTGATCCATCCCACGTGTTAGATTTCAGAACTGTCCAATTGGACAAGGACTTGTCTTATGAGGAAGAGCCGGTAGCTATTCTAGACTAGCAGGTTCGTCAGCCTGCTGAGGCATCAACCTGGGAGTTTGAGCCCGATATATGGAGCCGTTATCCCCATCTTTTCTCCGACTCAGGTACTTCTTTCTTCCGCCCGTTAGAGGACGAACATTTGTTTTAAAGGTGGAGAATGTGATGAACCAAAAGGTCATCACTTATTTTTAAAGTAAATTCTGCGTTTTGAGGCCTTCAAAGCCTCTTTCAGCATCATCTCGATTTGCGTACACAGTCCGGCGCGTAGCCAGAAAGTCTATTTAAAAAAAATCTTTGGACAATAATAAAATTTGATTATAAAATAAATTAAGTTAACTTCAGTCAAAATTTTAGGTAAATGGACCCGGACGCATGATTTGACAGTCCCGGAGGGTCTGTAGAAAAATATGGGACTTAGACGTATGCCCAAAATCGAATTCTAAGGTCCCAAGCCCGAGAAATAAATTTTTAAATAAAATTGTGTTTCTTAAGTTGTTTATGAGATTTGAAAATGAATTGTGATTAGAACTTGATGGTATCGGGCCCATATTTTAGTTTCGGCGCCTGGTATAAGTTTATATATGATTTAAGATCAGTATGTAAGATTTGGTAAGAAACGAACTTGAAACGACATGAATCAGAGCGTTTTAGGAGAAATTTGAAAGTTTGAAGTTCTTAAGAAAATTTTATGACTTTGATGCTTAATTCATAGTTTTAATATTATTTTAGTGAAACACATGAGCAAGTCCGTATGCTGTTTTTAGGTTGTGGTGCATGTTTGGTTTGGAACCCCAAAGGCTCAGGTGAGTTTTGGATAGGCCACGGAGTGGATTTTAGACTTGGAAATATTGCAGGTTTCAACTGATATGAACGGGTTTGCAGGCTTTGCAAATGCGAGATCTCCATCACAAATGCTGACAAAGACCTGGGCAGGCCTGATAGCAAATACGACCACTTGGATCGCAAATGCGGTAGGCCCCAGTCGCAAATACGATGCCTGCATCGCAAATGTGAAAGTCTCATTTAATTCCATCTATCGCAAATGCGATCCCTCTTTCACAATTCCCAGCATAGTAGAGGCCAGGGTTCGCAAATCCCATATCTACGACTTGCAACTTTTATACTTACCCGAAATCAACCATTTTTCACATCTTTTCAAAATACAAACTCCGTAGGGCAATTGTTCAAGAACAAATCTTTATCCAAATCAATTTTAAGTCAATTTTAACTCGTTTACTTCGATCATTAACATCCTTTAACATGATTTCAACTCAAAATAAATAATTTTCACGGGGGAAATTAGTTGTTTTGGGTAGAACCTAGGTTTTTCAAGAATAGGGGATTTGGACCTCGATTTGAGATTCAATTTCAGAAAAAATTATATATTTGGGTTAGTGGGGGAATGAGTAATCGTATTTTGGTTAGAAACTCAGATTTTGACCATGTGGGCCCGAGGACATTTTTTGACTTTTTGGGTAAAACTTTAGAATTTTCATGCGTTAGAATTGATTCATCTAGCGTTTATTGATGTAACTAAGTAACTTGTGGCTAGATACGAGCGAATTGGTGGTAGAATCAAGGGGTAAAGCAATAATTGATACGTGAATGTGTTTGTCACATCGAGGTAAGTGTTTGGTCTAACCTTAGCTTGAGGGATTAGGAGTCGAGTCCTATTTTCTATGTGATAATTATTGAGTATGACGTTTAGGCATGGTGATGAGTATCTATACATTAGTGTCAAGCATGCTGGTGAGTCTTATATTTTGGTTATCATGACTTCGTTGTATTATTAATGTTTTGGTGATGATTTCTATTTGTTGTGGAAGGAATTATGACCCTTTAATATTGAGGAGTATTGGCTCGAGTTGTATAACGAATTGTGAAAATATAAGAGGTAATTGAACCCTTTGGAGTATTAGATTAAGTGGTAAAGTGAGTCGTGAACTAAAAGTGAAAAAACAAAAAAGAATCACTATATTGCCTCCCTTGCTGAGATATTGTTATTCTTTTGATGTAGCCCCTTATCGGGATTTGTGGTTGAAATATTATTCCCTTGCCGGGATTCTTGTTGTAATTTTATTTATTTCCTTGCATTATTATTTGTGATTGTTGTTTGGGTGAGGAAAAGTGTTAAAGCACGAAGGGTGATGCCATGTATTGATTTTGTGAAGACGATGTAACGCACGAAGAGTGATGCCGTGCCGCACGATGTACCATTTCGTGCCGATTACATTGATTATATGATGAATAAAGAGAGTAAAAGCACGAAGGGTGATGCCATGCATTTGTTAATTTCTGGTTCTTTCTTGACATCCGAGATATATTGGTTTTTTCATTTACTTGTTATATTTCTATTTGGAATTGATATCTCCCCGTAGTATGCTACCCCTCCCATATTTGACTGTTTATTATTGTTATTCTTTTCCATTGTATATAATTGAATTGCACAGGTTTATTTGTAGACTGATCCTAGCCTCGTCACTACTTCACCCAGGTTAGGCTAGGCACTTACCAGTAGATGAGGTCGATTGTCCTGATACTATACTCTGCACTATGTGCAGATCTTGGAGCAGCTTTTAGAGCATAGAGTGGGTGGCTACCTTCAGTCCACGCGGAGATCCAAGGTAGACATGCAGGCGTTCGCAAGACCTAGTGTCTCCTCTATCCTTTATTTCCTATTTCATCTCTTTGATTCAGAAATAATGTATCTTTTATTTTCAGACTTTGCATTTAGCACTCTTAGATCACCTGTGACACTGTGATACTAGTTCTGGGTGGTTAAGGCTTAATAAGTTATAATAGTTGTATGTTCAGATATTTTAGTGCTTTCTTCCGCTTAAATTTAAATTTTTGTTGTTTACACGTTATTATTTTATAAATACTAAAGAGTATAAAATCGGTAAAAAGGTAGTTAGTTCAATAATTAGCTTGCCTAGCTCACATTAATAGGCGTTATTACGATTTCCGGAAAATGCGGGCCGTGACTTGGAGTTAACACAATTACTATGAGAGCACTGGTATCTTGGGATAAGCTGTGTGCACCTAAATCCATAAGGGGCTTAAATCTCACTAATTTACTGTTGTGGAATAGAGCAGCTAGCACAAAATCCTACTTAGACTTGGCTTATAAAAAGGATAAACTTTGGATCAGGTAGAGTTATACATATTATATAAGAGGGCATGACTTGGACAATGTATCTATGCTGCAGCAAGAGTCTTAGATGGTGAAGTTTTTTTTATAAAACCTAGAAAAACATAAAAGCATATGTTACACCGAAAGAGGATAAGAGTGTGATCCAAGCAAATTTATCTTCAACAAGTAGGATCTGAGATGAGCCTGGAGTACCTTGAAAATGTATCATGTTTAAAAATGAAGCAAGACCCAAAGCAAAGTTCACTATGTGGTTACATTTGTAGAGTACGTTACCTACTATAGACAAACTAATTAGACGGGGAGTTCAGTTGTATCCTTTATGCACTCTCTACCAATGCCAAAATGAAACTAGTGATCACTTGTAAGTGGTCTGTGATTTTAATAAAACATTATGGAGTAGAATCCTATAATGGATGATGAAACAAAAAATTTCAGCAACTACGTGAGATCGACAATTATAGTGGGCTATAAAAATGCTAATGGCAAATCACGATCAACACAAGTCTTTAGAATAGTTTATGCAGAAGTCAGTCACGCTGTTTGGAGGGAAAGAAACCAGAGGATTTTTGATAAAAAAGAGGTATAAATGCGGATAGGTTTGCTAGGAATATTACTTTCATATGCAAAGTTAGAGCATCCATAGCGATTAGAAAACTTGTTCAGTCATGATATTTTTAGCTCCTTTTATTGATGGATTAGGTATTTTCTTGTTTTTATGTAACTTTCCTGAGAGATGGAAGAGACTCTCCCTAGGAGGTGTGCGTCAAATGTTTAAGGTAAAGGCATAGTAATTTTGTCTAGGTAGATGTTTACTTTTGGATAGCTTGTTGTGAAAGCTTCAACTATGGTCTGTAATTTCAAATTTGGTGATTAGTAAAATTTTAATTAAAAAAATAGAGACATGGTGAGATAATGGGTATAATATTACTTTTATGATAAGACATAAAATTGAGTGATTTTGGTACAAAAATACTATGGTAATTGTATGGATCAAAATTTGACTGAGGAAATTCAACATGAAGAGATGATTATCATGAGTTGTGATTATCATGGACAATTTGACCAAGGCCGACCAGTGATTAACGGAACATGTCGCCAAGAAGTCAATCACGGTCGAAGTCGAGTATTATTAGCAGCAGTAACGACTAGTTTTGTATTAGGGTCCTAAGAGGGAATATTCCCTTGAATATCTCTGTATTTGTACTTTTAGGATCCTTTAGGGGATGTCCTATATAAAGGGAATTAGAGATAAGGCAAAAATGAGGTAAGATTCTAAGTGATAAGAACTCTTTTGAAAAGCAAGCTCCCAAGATAAATACAAAGAACACATTTCTAAAGAAATTCGTCTTTTTGGATTATTCCTTGTCATTTCCACCAGATCCGAGAAAAGTCTCTAATATTCTTATAGTTTCTTGTCACTCATCATTGTCAAAGGAAGGAATCATCCACCTTGTTCAATATTGGGTGAATCTTCTTCTGTATTTACATTCTGTGTCATTTATTACCATTTAATGTTTGATACTACTAACATATTATTGCATTCAAAGCATTTAATGTCAGACGCATTAAATCTTCCTCATCCCAGTATACATTCCTGCATTGCTTATCTTATATTTGAAGTTATTATATTTAACTAGGATTAACCTCTCAAATAACAGATTAATTGGTTTTAACCAAGGATTATCATTTTTGGTCAAACAATATAGCGTCATCTGTGGGGATTTCTTAGTCAAAGTCTTAGTTTCTTTCAGATCCAAAAAAAGAAAACGCAAAACCCTATTTCTTCTTATGTGTACAGATCTGACATGGCAGGTAACGGAAAAGAAAGGATGAAGGCGATAGCTGATCTCACCACCAACCTCTTAAACACCATCAACGTGGTCACTGAAATAGATGCTGAGGACGTAACGCCAAACGCCTTCCCCAGGTAGAGTGATTCACCCCTTCCTCATGGCAGCATCACAACCCCACGCAGTAAATGAGGCTCTATGTCCACAACTGAAGAGGAGCAACCAGTGGTGAAAAAGTTGATCGAAGCTTGGTTGACAAACACGCTAACTAGCATCCTTGACAAACTCGCCCAAAGGGAGAATAGAGAGAACGCAAGGGCTTGCTTTGCACCAATGACATACGAGCAGCACAACCTTCCTCCCGTAACAGGTATGACTCACAACATTAATAATACAAGTGATGACACCCTCACGACTATTTTGAAGAAAATGGAGAAGATGGAAAACAAAAATAAAATGCTCCGAGACCAAATGAAAGAGCACCAAAAGAGGATTTACAAAATACCAGGTACCCCAAAACTCTTATAAAAAAGGGACGTCGGTCAGTTTGATGGGCAGTTGTACATTGATGAAGCCGCACCGTACTCCATACCTAAAACTTTCAAAATGTTGTTGTACCTGAAAATATATGATGGCACAACAGACCTCGAAGATCATTTGACTCACTATGTCACTGCAATAAATGGCAATGACCTCACTAAAGAGCAAATATCTTCCATATTATCGAAAAAGTTTGGCGAAACCCTCACCAGGGGAGCACTAACTTGGTATTCGCAGCTGCTTGTATCCTCTATTGAGACGTTCAAGGAAATGGACGATAAGTTATAACTGCCTATGCTGGAGCTAAGAAAGCATAAGCGAGAGTGAATGACATATTTGCTATTAGGCAGTTGACCAATGAAGGTCTGAGAGACTTCCTCGCCAGATTCAACCATGTGAGAATGACCTTACCAAATGTATCAGAGGGAATGACAGTAGCAACTTTCCAAAATGGGTTAAATAGGGGGGGTTCAAAGGTGAGCAGAAAGTTATTAAGCTAGCTCATGAAGTATCCACCGACCACTTAGGACGAGATCACAACGCCTACTGCACCGAAGTACGAGCTGACAAAGATGACCTAAATGGGCCATTCCAACAGTTAAACTCAGTACAACTGGAATCCAGGAAAGACTGGAGAAATGATAACATAAGAGATCTTGCAGGCCCACAACCCAATCATGAAAGACATCATCCATATGTCAGAGCAACCATCATGCCGCCTCTCCATCACAACAAAGGCCCTCCTAGGCCACAAACTGAGACTCACCGAAGCGAGAGAGGTTTGCCTCCCTTACTATCTGCTCACAATTTTTGTGTTTCTCCCTCAGAAATAGTCTACGTACTAGAGAAGCTCGACCCAAAACTAAAGTGGCCATAGAAGATGAGGCTGACCCAAGCACCAGAAAGTCAAACGCTTTTTGTGAATTCCACCAAAAACTCAAACGGTCTCAAACCATTCAAAACCACCTTATCCATCTCAAACCATTCAAATGATCATTGGAGGGGTGACGATTCATCAATCAACATCATAAAATTCACGACCATCCTTAATCTCAAACGGTCAATCACTCATGAACGGTACGACAAACTAGAAGAAAGTATCATCTTTGATAAGTCAGATACCCACGGTTTGGTTTTTCATCACTATGATGCTCTTGTTATCACTTTATGCGTATTACATACAGATGTGAAACGTATTATGGTGAACAATAGGAGCGACACATGCATTATCCATCCTCGAGTACTTGCACAAATGAAACTCGAGGATAAGATAGTGCCACACTACATCATACTAACGGGTTTTAACAATGCAGTTGAATGGACATCTGGGGAAATCATACTCCCCATCCCAGCCAGCGATGTTACTTTGGAAACCACTTTCCATATTATGGATCAAGACATGGCATACAATGCCATTATAGGTCCACCTTAGATACACGCAATGAGGGTTATCCCCTCCAGCTTGTACCAAGTCATCAAATTTCCCACCCCATGAGAGTATTCAGCATTCGAGGGAAATAATGCACTCTCCAAGTATACTATCGCGTCTCTCAGGATTGCACATATAACTAACACATGAAGGACAAAGACAAAGAGGCATAACAATTAAAAGGGTCGTGGTCGAGCGATAATGAAGGGAAGGATATCATCAAAGACCTCAAAATCATAGAGGCCACGGGATCAACTATAGAAGATCTCGACCCCGCTCAACTCGACAAAAATCACCATAGCAAGAAAGCCTACATCGGTTACAAGCTTCAGGAACCAGGTAAATTTCATCATTTTTAGCTAACAACACAAAATTGTTTGCCTTCTCTCATGCAGATATGCCAGGTAATCCAAAGGAGATAGTGACACAAGGTTGAACGTCGACCCACTTTATCCCCTGTAAGGCAGGTTAGGCGAAAGTTTAATTTTGCAGTAAATGTTGCAGTCCACGAGGAGGTTGAAAAACTGCTGGAAAACGGCTCCATTAGGGATTCAAAATACCCCCAATGGGTCGCCAAAGTGGTAATTGGGAAAAAAAGAATGAAAAATTGCGGATGTGCGTGGATTTCAAAGATCTAAACAAAGCATGCACCAAGGACTCATTTATGCTTCCTCACATTAACAACCTCATTGACACAACGACTGCGCACAAGCGGCTAAGCATCCTAGATGCATACTCGGGCTATAACCAGATCCTCAAGGAGGAGAAGACCACCTTCATCACCTACCAAGGAACGTATTGCTACAGCGTGATGCCTTTCTGATTGAAAAATACGTAGACTACATACCAAAGATTGGTGAAAAAAATGTTTAAAGACCTGCTCGATAAAACCATGGATATCTACATAGATGATATTTTGGTCAAATTAGAGGATCACATTAACCATCTAAAGGAAGACTTCAACATACTCAGGCGATACGAAATGAAACTAAATCCTGAAAAGTACGCATTTGGCATGACCTCGGGGAAATTCCTAGGTTTCCTAGTATCACAACGAGGGATCAAGGTCAACCCCGACCAAATCAAAGTAATAGAAGGTATACAGGAGAACTTAACCAGCAAGAAATAAGTTCAAAGGTTGACCGGCCGTATAACTACCTGGTCAATATTCATCTCACGGTCCTCCGACAGATGCCACATGTTCTTCGGTGTACTCAAAAAAGATAATGGCCTCCAATAGACCTCTAAATGTGTTGACGTACTGAAAGAAATAAAAGCATACCTATCGTCACTGCCAATGCTCTCCAAAGCAGATACTGGAGAATGCCTTCTCGTCTATCTAGTAGTATCCGAAGTGAAGGTGAGCTCAATCCTAGTCTGAGAAAACAAAGGTATACAATCTCCCACCTATTACATTAGCAAAACTTTAGTCGACACCGAGACGAGGTACCCCCACCTTCGAAAAATTAACCTTGGCCTTGGTCGTAGCTTTATGGAAGCTTAGACCCTACTTTCAATGCCACCGCATCTCGTTAGTCATGACTTTTCCCTTAAGAAGTATTTTGCATAAGCCTGTACTATCGAGCAAACTGGCTAAATGGGCCATAGAGTTAAGCGAACATGATATCACATATCAACTGTGAACGATGATAAAGTCGTAAGTACTAGCCGACTTCGTTGCCAACTTTAGCGCAAAAATAATGTATGAAGTCGAAAGAGAAGCAACCGACACCTCTCCCAAATAAAAGATCTATGGATTTTGTACATCGATAGAACCTCTAATACATCAGGGTCTGGAATGGGACTCGTGCTCGAGGTCCTGACAGGAAAAGTAATTTACCAGTTCATCAGATGCCCGGACATGACCAAATATAAGGATGAATATGCGGGCATGATTTCAGGATTAAGACTAGCACTCAAGAACGGAGCAAGAAGATTCATCTTACGCTACGACTCTCAGCTCGTAGTCAACCAAGTCACGGGGACTTTCCAAATCAAAAAGAGAAAAGGTTACAAAAGTATCAGACCGAGATCTGTAAGCTGATGCCCGAATTTGATGAATGTCCGCTCGATTAGATTCTTCGAGCGTAAAATATCAAAGTAGACGACCTCACAAAACTAGCAGCAACCACTAAAAATATAATCGGAGAAGGAAATGTGGTCACTCTCCTCCACTCCTCAATCAACCCAATCGAGGTAAGGGCTATAAACCTAACTTGGGACATGTGCAACCATATTGTTGCATACTTGCAGGACGGTGTGCTCCTTGAAGGTTAAAAAGAAGCTAAGAAGCTTCGAATGCAAGCGTCCAGGTACAATGTCAACAAAGACCTTTATTAAAGGAAGTATGGTGGCCCCCTAGCAAAATGCTTGGGCCCGAATAAGACACGACATGTTTTAGAAGAAGACCATGAAGGCTACTGTGGAGCCCATTCCGCCAATCGAGATATCTTATACGAGTAGGCTATTACTAGCCCACCATGAAAAGAGAGGCCACTGACTTCGTTAAAAAATGCGAATAATGTCGAAAATATGCCCCTATGATCTACCAAGCAAGTGAGCACCTCCACTCAATCACCTCGCCTTGGCGTTTCACCAAATAGGTGATGGACTTTGTCGGACCCCTCCCAGCAGGGTGAGGTAATGTATGATTTCTTTTAGTTATAACTAACTATTTTTCCAAGTGGGAGTAAGAAAGTGCATTCGCCCATATACGCAAGCAAAAATTGATCTCCTTCATATGGAATAATATTATGTTCCGTTTAGGCATTCCCAAAGAAATAAGTTGTGACAATGGGCCCAATTCACCGAAAATATATTGTCGAGTTCTTCGAGAAAGGCATATCTAAAGAATACTTTCCATGCCATATCACCCCGCGGGCAATGGGAAAGCATAATCCTCCAACAAATCAATACTAAATATCTTGAAGAAAAAGCTCTAGAACGCCAAGGGACTATGGCTGGAACTACTGCCGGAAGTGTTATGGGCATAACGTACAATGCCAAAAGAGAGCACGGGAAAGATGCCTTGCTCACTAGTCTATGGTACTGTTGCGGTAATACCAGTCAAGTTCGGAGAACCAAGTGTGAGATATTCCCACAAGAGCAGGTCGGGAAACGATGAAAGTAGATGGCAGGACCTCAATGAAGCCGAAAAATGGAGAAATATGGCTTACATAAAGATGATCGCCAAAAAACAATAGGTAGAATGCTACTACAACAAAACAGCCCAGATCAGACAATTCAAAGTCAAGGACTACGTACTCAAGGCCAATATACAAGCAAGCAAGGATCCACGGGAAGGAAAACTGGGAACGAATTAGGACAGCCCATACAAAATCACAACAACAACAAACAAAGGGTCATTTCAATTGGAAATGATTGAAGAAAAATTACTACCAAACAAGTGAACATCACCCACCTCAAGTACTTCAACTTCTAAGGAAAAATATTATCCGAGCTGCACTATTTTTTTGTCACCTGAGTTTTGTCCTGATTGGTTTTTCTCGGGGAGATTTTTAACGAGGCAATGATGAGGATATTTCGAGTTAAGCACAAGCATATGAGGACATGAATTGACCAGATTGATTGCTTGGCCTCTCAAATACTTCTCCAGGTGGACCAATGAAGGGACTAGATAGACTGGGACTGGAATACCATCCTGAAAAACATGTAAACGTTTCCAATATATATGTAAGTAAAGCATTCAAATACATGAACTTCGCCCAAGTCTTCACCAAATTAACTCACAATCGACCTCGTTCAAACTAACTAAGAGTAACATTTGACTTCGCTCAAATTCAACTCACGTTCAATTTCACTCGAACTAACTAAGATTAACATTCAACCTCGCTCGAATATAACTCACCTTCGACCTCGCTCGAACTAACAAACATTCAACCTTGCTCGAATTTAATTCACGTTCAACCTCATTCGAACTAACCAACATTCGACCTCGCTTAAATTTAACTTACATTTGACCTCGCTTGAATTCAACTCACGTTCGACCTCATTCGAACTAACTAAGAGTAACATTTGACCTTGCTCGAATTTAAGTCGCATTCGACCTCGTTCGAATTAATTAAGGTGATATTAACCTTCGCTCGAATTAATGAAAATCACATTCTATCTAGCTTGAATTAAGTCACATTGTACCCTGTTCAAGTTAATGTCTACCAACACGATCACGACAAAATCCAAAGTTCTTCTGATCAGGGCAACCAAATGAGGAAAATATCCAAGTGAAGGCAGAGAAGTTTCAAAAACAAGCGGCAAAAGTAGCATTCCAATTCAAAAATATATCTTTACAATGGCTGAATAGATGCCCAAAAAGTATAACACAAAATTACCAATAAAACATAACTAGTCAGCATCACTGTCCCCACCGCTGTCCTCGCCAGCAGAGTACTCATCCTCATACCAGGTACCTTTCTTAATCCCGTCCAAGCGCTCAGCACATCACCAGCCCCCAGCATAGTAGGATCATAACCACATGCGACGCGATTAGAAACTCTCCCCGCTATTATTAAAGGATTGTCTGGCTGGGCTTCAGCATGGATCCACTTCTCGTACAAATCCCACAGAACAAAGGGATAAGTGGAAGTGTGAGAATAGGAAGGCTAATGTCACGACCCAAACCCGCACTAGTCGTGATGGCGCCTCTCGTGAAGACAAGGCCAGCCAACTAACCTAATTCGTCTCTTTCAAAATATTTAACATAAATGAATAGCAAAAACATGACTTAATGACATTAAGTAATGATATTTACAACCCAACAAAGCCCGGCCAGGATGTCACAAGTCACGAGCATCTAGAAGAATTTTGGTACAACTACAAAGCATGTAATACATTGAAATAAATCTGGAATAAAAAGGAAGAAATCCGGTGCCGCGAACGCTGGCGGTCACCTTGCTCAACTACGATAGTAAATCCTCATCAGCTCAAACCCACTACCGGGTAAACCAATACCTGCATCTGTATGCGAGGTGTATTGAGTAAAGTGAGTACTCCAACTCAATAGTAATAAAGGTAAATAATAACTGACCCGCAAGAAATCACGTAAAGCAAGCCATAATGCTATATAGAACAGTGTGACCCTTTGAGAAAATAGTGAAACCATATAATCTTTAGAAATATCTGGGCTGAGTTTAAAAACCTCTTTCAAAAATATCTTTTTCCAACAGTTAAGCAAATGAATGAGAAATAGATAGTGCAAGACATCACATAACTCAGCCCCTCAGGCACAATACTCCAATAACAAATAACACCATGGTATCAGGTAAACAGTGCAAGAAATAGCATGGAAGCTAATGAAATGCGAGTGTTGGAATGTCATGACAAATAATACAAATAGGAAAAAATGCACGAGTACAATGCAATGCATATGATGGTACACTCCAGTACCCACTGTGGCATGCAGCCCGAACCATCCATATATTTAACATCAACGATGCTCATTGGAGTATGTACAGAATCCGGAGGGGCTCCTACAGCCCAAGCACAAATAATCAAGCTATCTCGTGGCACCAACCAGGCCCTCGACCTCAATATTAATACAATACCGCTGTGGTGCGTAGCTCGAGCCATCCATATATACAGAAATCAATATAACACTGCTACAACACGCAGCCTGATCCATGCTCAGTCCATAAATGCACATAACCCACTTGGACAATATTAAAATAATAGTTTTCAGCTCAAAAAGATCAATAAAATATTATATAAGTTTTCAAATATTAGAAAAATGGCTGACTTTGCAAAACAGTATTAAAACCCTGGACCGAGATCAAGTAATATGAAAAGTAACGCCAAAACAGTGATATCAATCCCTGAAGGATTCACATAGTTGGCACGAAACCCAAACATGGCAATTAGCCCAAGTTATGATGATAACAAGTAGTTTCAATGAAATAAGTAGTAATTTCATCAATAGAGACGACACCAAATCACAATCCCCAAGGTGCTCTACCCCACGCTCGTTATCCAGCGTGCAAGTCACCTCAATACAGCATTATGATGTGCAAATCTAGGATTCGAAACTCTCAAACTATCATTTACAATCATTACTCACCTCGAACTGGTAAAATCTCTAGCTCGTGATGTGTTTGCCCTTTAAATCGACCTCACGCGCGTCGAATCTATACAACATCAGAGTGAATACATCACAATATGCCAAGAGAATAATTTCCAATCGAAAACAACTAAAATATAGCAAAAATCTCAAAACTAGCAAAACCCGAGCCCGGAACCCACTTCTCAAAAAATTATAAAATTCACAACAATGAATTCCTCATCTCGCCATGAGTCTATACATATCAAAATTATTCAATTCTGATACCATTTGCTCCTTCAAATTATCATTTTATATTTTGGAAGATTTCACCAATTTTCTCCCAAAATTTCATCCCAAATCATGAAATAAATGATGAATTCAATGATAGATTCATGTACTTTAGCCAAATGTGAGTTAGAATCACTTACCCCGATGAGTTTCTTGAATAACCTTCAAAACATTGCGAAAATCCGAGCTCTCTAGGTCAAAATATCAAATATAACCCAAAACCTAGTATTTATAGAGTAGCCCCAGATTTTCACCTCCGCGGCCGCACAAAAATGACCGCGGTCCGCGCAAAACAAGTGCGGTCCATGCTAAGACAAATGTGGCCGCGCCAACTTTGATTGCAGTGATAGGCTTCGGTATATTGGCCATAACTTTGGCCACTGATGTTCAAATTGAGATACCTATACCTTTCTGAAAACTAAACACGAAGGGCTACAACTTTGGTTTTTAAACCGACTCCAAATTCCTTGTACATCAAAAGATATGAGCTTCCGAAGTAGGACCATCGACCTGCAGATCTGTATGACCGCGGCCGCAGTCACTTTTACGCGCCCATCACAAGGCCAGCACTCCCCACGCTAATAGGACCGCACCCCGTACAAAAATGACTGCCCCATCTATTTTCTAAGTTCCGGGTTGTCCATACTCGCTTAAAACTCACCTGAAACACATCTCAGGCCCCGGGACCTCAACTAAAAGCACAACCGCATCGTAAAACATTATTCAACCTCGTTTTAATAGTCAAAGCACCTCAAACAACATCAAATTACCCAAAACTCATCGAATTCAAGCCTAATTTTCTAAAAATTTCTGAAATACACTTTCTATCAAAAGCCCGACCAAACAACGTCTGAATGACCTCAAATTTTGCTAATATATCCCAAATCACTTAGCGAAGCTACAGAAACTCTCGGAATTCTATTCCGACTCTTGGATCAAAATCTCACCTATCAACTGGAATTTGCCAAAATACTAACTTCGCCGATTCAAGCCTAATTCTATATCGGACCTCAAAAATAAATTTCGATCACACTCCTAAGTCATAAATCACCCACAAAGCTAACCGAATCATCGAAATTCAAATCCGAGCCCTGTAACACAATAGTCAATATTCGGTTAACTTTTCCAATTTAAGCCTTACTCAAAGAGACTAAATATCTCATTTCATATCAAAACCAATCTAAATCTACTCTAACACACCACACACTAATAACGAAACATGAAGAAGCTCAAAATGATGAAAACGAAGAGGTAACTCATGAGACGACGGGTCGGGTCATCACAACTAAGCCAACAACTACGCTTTTTCGGCGTCTAGAGCGACGATTTTATCATTAAGGTTGAAACCTCTTTCTCAAGCCCCCCAATTTTC